>CM055437.1:9246614-9344560 GCA_029228465.1 Salix viminalis
GCAAACCAATAAGATTTCGCAGTATAAAGAAGAAGTGGGGTGGCACCAGAAAGGTAACATGCCAGCACAAAAAGCTTTATTGACACACCCTCACACAGTCAGCTGATTGAAGAAAACAAGCCATGCAGTGCTTGTTTGGATTTATGACGAAGAACTGTCCCAACTAATCAACAAGATTTTCTTGGTCCCATTTGAAAAAACAAAGGTGAGAATTTTCCAAAGATTCTAAAAGGAAAATGTTCTGAGGAAGCAAACTACACGAAGGAGAATTTTCACCTCTTCTAGTCACCAGTTTAACATGTTCTGCCAACACCACTGTCATTGTTGATGAAACTAGAACCCAACAATATCTTTATTAGGGTACGTATCTCAAATAAGAGAGCGTGGGAGAAGAGAGCGATCTGCATTGTCAGCTCCCACGCGATTCAATTGGAAGCTCGAGTTATGCATGGAGTTAGATTAATCATTAAGTTTCCAAATTGAAAGCTTTGGACTTTCACTTCCTTTTCTTTCTCTAATGGTAACCGGCACTTCTTCTTTTTTCCCACTCTCATCTTTCAACTCGCGAGACTTGGTGGCTTTACCTTTCCTCACCTTTCCATTTCATGTACCTTGTATCCCTCACCTTTCCTCACCTTCCTACCATGTCAGCTCTCCCTTTTCCCTTTATAAATCCTTGTTTTCTCTTTCTTTCTGGCTAACTGCAGTCTCATCATCAATATCAGGCAGAATTAGGAGCTACTAGCTGCAATAGCTTGCTGCAGAAAGACATTTATCCTCTCCAGTTTTTGTCCAAATCTTCTCCATTTTGCCTTTGCCCTCTAATTTTCTCCCTTCTGTTGATGCTGTCTTTCTGCTACAAATTCTGATTACTGCATGTTAGGTATCTGTTTGATGCTGACAAATCTTTTTCCAGAAACGTCACTTCCTCAAATCTTTAGTGTGCAGTGTGCGAAGAAGTTTCTTGGATTTAATTCTATTGATCACAGGTTGGAGTTTTCATTGTGGACTACGACTGAAATAAGTCACAGTCATGAATCATCCACGAGAGAAGTTTGCGAGGTTGATTCTTTTCTACACCACGGATGTTTGTTAACTTCAGTCTTTTATGGCACTTTTCTGTTGGAGTTGAAGGAACAAATGCAAATATTTCATAATAAGTACATTTCTTACACATGCAAGCAAGACAGAAATATTATGTTTACTTTGAAAGACTACTAATTCCTTGCTTTTAAGATTGAAGTTCTGTATTACTTTGAAAGACACATGTCTTTGTAGAAATACTGATCATTAGCATTCCGAGTTTTGTTGTTATATTGGCACCAACATTGAAATCACCACTCATCATAGATCTTGTAATAAGAATGGACTGCTCTTCTGTATTTTGTTATTAGCAACTTTTAACTGTCTATGTCACTATCTGTTTCCTGTCCCCCCAACCATCATTCATCACTGTTGTTATTTCACATCTAATAGTTTGCATCCAGGTGTGATCTTGAGTTGTCATAAGATTTCATTGACACAATTTATGCTTCTCGTTGTTGCTTTAACAAAATTACAAAATCATTAAAATCATATTCATTCAACAGTGAGGTTGCTTCGAGAAAGAAAATTCTCCACCCACAAGGGCCTTTCCTTCAAAAGTGGAACAAGATATTCGTATTGTCATGCTTGATGGCTGTTTCACTGGATCCTCTGTTTTTCTATGTCCCTGTGATTGAAGATGGTAAGAAGTGTCTTTCTCTGGACAGCACGATGGAGATTACAGCAAGTGTTTCTGCGTTCTGTCATGGATATCTTTTATATGCTACGTATTATCTTTCAATTTCGCACTGGATTCATTGCTCCCTCTTCTCGGGTACTTGGAAGAGGTGTCTTGGTCGAGGATACTTGGGCAATAGCTAAGAGATATCTGTCATCATATTTCTTAATTGACATTCTTTCAGTCCTTCCACTCCCACAGGTAAAGTAAACCTCCTTGCCCTGCCATAAACTGTGAATTGGGATTATTTGAGATTGTTATATGAAATATCTGTGGGGGAAATCTTTGGAAATTTGACATCCAATTATTGAAGTTTTTGTATATCCTTTCAATCAATCACAAGCTAGTTGTACTGTGAGACACGCGCACACACTATCCATGTGGCAGAAACCAGGAGGATAACTTTGTTGCCCCGAACTAAATACATAATTTGGCATATTATCAAAGCAAGCTATCTGAAGAACAATAGTTTCACGATTATAGCACCTGGGAAACTTTTACAGGTCAAAATGTTGGAGTTTGATGTTATTTGTGGGCTTCTAACTTGCTGCTCAATGTCTAGGTGGTGATTTTGATTATCAATCCAAAGATGGCCGGCTCAAGCTACTTGAATACAAAGAACATGCTAAAATTTGTTGTCATCTTCCAGTATGTTCCAAGGTTTATACGAATTTATCCATTATATAGGGAAGTTGCAACTTCTCGCATCCTTAGAGAAACTGCATGGGCTGGAGCTGCATTTAATCTGTTTCTGTATATGATTGCCAGTCATGTGAGTTTGATTTACTCAACCGGTATCCATTAAATCTTTAATATGACATGTGAACTGCATTCATGTTTTATACATTTTAATGTTCTATATGGTCAAAGTTTTTTTTTACTCTCAGTCAGAACATTTAGCTGTAATTTCTGTAGTACTGATTGGTTTAGCTCAAATTTTAGGTGATTGGAGCCTTCTGGTATTTGTTCTCAATAGAACGACAAACAAATTGTTGGAGACAAGCCTGTGGGACACAAGATACATGCAGGCGTGAATATTTGTTTTGTGATGGAGCTGGTGGTGCTGGAAATCTCTCGTTTCTGGATAATCATTGCCCAATAAGAACCCCAAATGAAACAGTCTTCAATTTTGGAATATTTCTTGATGCCCTCCAATCTGGTGTTGCTCTGTCGTCTACGGTTTTTTCAGACAAGTTCTTTTACTGTTTTTGGTGGGGCATGCGAAACCTGAGGTATGTATATGCTTTCTTCATGAAGACGTCATGCTTTATACAATTGGGTGTGTGGTGTTTGTGCTACATCATTCAGTGCCCTTAGTCGCTAGCTGTCTTACACCTGAATGATCCCTGGTGGAGGGGACAGGGTGGGATTTTTGCCAGGGACATGGGACATATCTGTTGTCATTTAACTTATTTTCACATTTGATGTAGTGTGGGAAGAGGGAAGCAATACAGAAATTACAGCAGAATGATGGTTAAATCTAGGATAAAAATTCGTAATTACACTATTACAATGAATTCTAATTTGTGTCTTAGATGCAAAACAACATCCTCTAGCAGATTTAGTTTCTTTTTTAATGGAATTGAATGGGTTCTCTGATATCTCCTGTGTCTTTTGCAGTTCTCTTGGTCACAATCTTAAAACAAGTACCTATGTTTGGGAAAACTGCTTTGCAGTTTTCATTTCTATCTCCGGTGTGGCAACAATTGCGTTTCTCATTGGAAACATGCAGGTTGGTGCTGTTTTCTTTACTTGATAGCTCTTCGTAATGCAATTACATGCAGAGGATAGAGTTGATCTGGCTTCTAATATCAAGCAGGATTTCATTCAATTTTTAATTGTTGGGTGCATACATCTTATGCTTACATGCTATGATCTCAAAATCAGGGCCCACGAGCACCTGATCAGGCATTCTTTGATCAGTAATTAAAAGGACTTGCGATATAGCATTTGATATTTATTAGGAGATAGCTTAATCGCTTGCAGAATCTCTCATTAACAATATGAAGGTGGTTGCATTTATTTATTTTACTTCTTTCTCATTTATTTTACTTCAATTTTAATTCTTACTTTTGAAAAAACACAAAGAACTAGCATCTGCCATGACACCAACTCCATGAGAATAGTATGTAGGATTATGATGCACCATTGCTTCTTGGTTGGTTTTCTTTTTCATTGTCAAAGGGGTGTCATCTTGATTTTTGGACTATTTAAGGAACAAGGGTTCATGAAAGTTCATTAATAGTTAAGTTTCCAATCAAGCATGTGGTGCAGATTTAATTTTATGCCTTCTATATATTTTATGAGTTGATGAACTGAAACTACTCTTAATCAGACACATTTTCGATCCCCAACTGCAAGATTGGAGGAAATGAGAATCAAAAGAAGAGACACAGAACAGTGGATGTCCCATCGCTTGCTTCCTGATAATATAAGGGAACGGATCAGACGGTATGAACAATTCAGGTGGCAAGAAACTAGAGATGTTGATGAAGAGATGCTTGTTCAAAATCTTCCCAGGGACCTTAGAAGGGACATTAAACGTCACCTCAGCTTGGCTCTGCTCAAGAGAGTGAGTTCTTCCTCTTTATTGTAATTTTCTGTTGGTGTTACACATATGATCTTGATTAGACCGATTTTCCCCTTCCTACTTATTTTCTATTACCTGCAAATGTTGGCTTAATCACTTCTCATTGGGAATGTTCTTTGGATCAATAGCATATAGTGTAATTTTCCAATATATTTCATATATTGTAATCAAGCTGACCCTGCCTTTGTGGAAAAAAGTTTATCTTTTAGTTGATTCCTAAAGGGGGGAAAAACCTAAGTGTTATATGAAGTGGTTCAAGTTCTTAATGGGCAGAGGCATTGACTAGTCATTTTAATACGCATGCATGCCCCATTACTCACAGAGAAGAAAGGCTGGAGGAAATTACTTTTAGTTGAATTTCCTTGCATCCATGGGTTATCACTAGATGTTTAATCTATTCTCATTTTCTATATTTGCTTCTCAGGTGCCGGTGTTTGAAAAAATGGATGAACAAGTACTAGATGCAATGTGTGACCGTCTCAAGCCAGTCCTCTACACAGAGGAGAGCTACGTTGTTCGTGAGGGAGACCTGGTTGATGAAATGCTCTTTGTTATGCAGGGAAAGCTATCAACCACAACCACCACTGGTGGAAGAACCGCCGTCTTCATCCCTGAGTACCTTGAGGCTGGTGAAATCTGTGGAGAGGAGCTTCTCACATGGGCTTTAGATCGCCACTCCTCATCTAATCTGCCCATCTCAACTAGAACAGTTAGAACCATTACAGAAGTTGAAGCCTTTGCTCTAATGGCTGATGACCTGAAATTTGTTGCTTCTCAATTCCGGCAGCTTCACGGTAAGCAGCTCCGACACACTCTGAGGTTTCACTCGCAGCAGTGGAGAACATGGGCTGCTTGTTCTATACAGGCTGCATGGCGTCGTTACAGTAAAAAGAAGCTCTCTGGCAAGAAGAAAATAGATTGCAAGATGCATTAGCCAAAGCTAATGGGAGTTCACCCATGCTGCTGCAGAAGCCAGCATAGCCTGATTTTACTTCTAGAGAATGATTGGAAAAGTAGGTCACTTTTCATGGTTTTGTTCTTCTGATTATAGAAACTAGAACAACTCTGGCCAGCAAAAAAATAGGAAAAAAAACACCAAGAGGGTGGGACAATGTTATAGTAGATTGCTGTAGTTGGTTGGGTGTTACGAGGTCTGTATATGTATATCATGTTGTATATGTAAGTGTCCTTTTTGTTTTTGTCACCATTTCCTGAGTTGATTTATGCTCACAATTTCGAATGGAAAAATCTAACAGGATGCAACGAATTTCAATTTACTGCATATAAGAATTGTAACTATCTGTTGGGCTTGGATTGAGATTGGGTTGCTCATGATGGTACATGCTTAAAATTAAAGTTTCATGTATTTTTTTAGGAATTTCAATCCATAGAAATTATTAAAATTTTAATTTATAATAAAATAAAAGAATAAGACAATCCTATGATTCTTCCCTTGAACTTAATATACAGTGACTTGATTTATTTGTAAAATGAAGTCAAGATTTGTGCTTTTCAAGAACATGAATTTAATGTATAGTTAATTCTTGGTTCTTAGGTTTGATTTAAAAAAGAAGAAGAAGAAGAAAATAGGGAATGAAATAAAAAGAACAGAAAACAAGGGACTAAAATGATTAGAGACTACAAGTAATGGGGGAAATGTATGTAAAAAAGGAAAATAAAAATAAATAGAAGGATCAAGAAAAATTGAAAAACTATTGAAATAAATCTTACATATTAATAAGAGAAAATATAATAATTAGGAATTTATGGTAAAAAACAAAATAAAATAAACTGTTTGATATAAATTTTCAAGATTTTTTTTGTAAAAGCTATTGAAACTTTTTTTTTCTAGCATTGTTTCTCCTTGTTATAACCTCTTTAGTACCAGTAAAGGTCAATCCTAAACTCAAAGTGATTTTTTATGTGTTAAATTTAGAGAATCTTTTAGCATGTAAGTAACAAAAAAATGTTTATCATTAAAAATAAATACAAAACAATATATTTTAAGCATTATATTTTTGGGTGATTTATTTTTTTACTAATAATTATAAAATTAGATGACCATTCTTTTTTATTATTATTTTTAGCACATCGAGGTGCCCCCGCAATAATTGATACACAAATGTGCTAAAAATTGAGTCTCTCATGTCTACACATATTTGAATAAACCTCTAACATATTTATATTGAAGTTAAAGTTTAATAATTATATATATATGTATATATATATATTCCATATATTACGAAAACATGATTCTCTTATTCCCCAAATAACTAACTACTAATTTTAACCTTCTATCTATGACATAAAAATCATATCTTCAACTTAAAAAATTAAAAGAAAAGAAGGAACAAAAAAAACACACAAAGAAAATAAATCTTAGTACAAGTAAAGTCCATGACGATGAAAGTGTTTCATACACTCTTTTCTTTTCAATATTTTTTTTTTATAATTAGGGTGTCCGAGCTAGCTTGCGCATATCTTGACTATTTTCCGAACCTACTGAATATCCTACAAGTACAGTAAGCATGTAAGACACCATGGGATGACAGGCGTACCAAGCAGGGATCAAACCATAGTGTTATAAAAGGGGCACCCTCTAGATATCGTTGGGACACTTAAACCACGGTCCCTTGAAGGGGGGCGCCCTCCACCTACTGCTGGGACAAACTTCTGCTGGTCTTTTCTTTTCAATCTTATTTAATGCTCCACCAGGATTATACAACACAATCACTTGGCTTGTTATTCGATGATTTATGACCGAATGAAGATGTTATTTTTAAAAATATAGTTGATGTTGATTTTTAAAATATTTTTTGTTTAGAAATATATAAAAATAATATTTTTTTTTTAATTTTTATTATTTTAATATTAGCACATCAAAATTATCTAAAAAATATTTTTTTTTAAAAATAATTTAAAATAAAATGATGAAATAATTTTGTTTTCATTTTTTTCCAAAAATACTTTTTCATTTTGTTTTTTTGTTGATTGTTTTGTTGACCAAATCAATGCAATCCAACATAAACAGTGCAAGCATGCATTCATTATACTCTTGTGGTCAATATTATGAACTCGTGATTTGTTTATTTTTATTTTTTACTGTAATCAATCAAGATAATTCCGTCCAAAGTCTAAAAATATAAACCGTGGATCACCACGGGGTAAATCTCGGGTCATGGTCTAAGTGGGTTCTAATCAATTTTAAATAAAAAATTCTATATGAGAATAAATATATTTGACTTCATGTATATATAATTAAATTGAAGAATTGACTCTACCACCCAAATAATTAAATTAAAATATTCATAGAAAAAACATTGCAATGAAGCTAAACATCAGGATTGCATTAGATTTATGTTGTTCTTATAGTGGATACATTTTATAATCAATAGATACATTAAAACTACATAAAAATATTTAAAAAAATATTATTTTTTAAATAAAAAGTAGCTTTAAAAAACAAATTAGAAATTTTTATCCGTGTTTATAAAACGATCCTTAATGGTTATCCTAAAGTCAGCCGAAATAGACCCCCTAGCTGCCCGAATTTGGTTGTTTGAAAAACAATTAAAAATTTTTATTTTCAATTATTTTTTTTAGTGTTTTAGATATTTTAATGTACTGGTAACAATTTTTTTTTAAATACATTATTTCAATATAATTCTAAAAAAAATACTTAAAAAAACCAATCGAGCACACTTTAAATGTATGATTTTGCTTACAGTCCTCTCTTCCATTTTGCTATTCCTGGTCTGATGCCATGGTCCACTGGGTGCTCTCGTTGTAAGGTAAATCACTGTCTTCAAGTTGAATATTCTATGTAAACTATCATTGTCAATCTAAATCAATAAATATAAATTTAAAAAAAATAAAAATTCAACTCATCAAATCAATTAAATTATCAGAAACTCATTTAAATTAAACCAAATTGATATTTTTTTTAATATTATAAACATGTAAAAACCATTACAAGGTACGTGCAACATATAATATACATGTTCATATTTATAAATACAATGAATTGTATTTTACTTAGAAATTAAAATAAAATTAATGCATATAGCACACAAATATATTTCATATTGAATATTAACATGACTTATTGAATCATTTAAGCACTATAATATGATATTTAAAAGGTTCTATGAAATGTATCATGATTTATCAATATAACTTAATTTATATGCATGACTATGCATATGCAATTGTTTTAAGTGAGTCATCTATCGCCTTTAGACGGTCGATATTGCAAAATCGGTTCATCGTTATTGAACTAATGATATTATAGATTTTTCATGTCAAGAACTAATGATATCAACAATGTCATAATCAAAGTTTCAATATGCCTTCGAGGTATTTATTTTTTATTTTGTTCCCCCTTTTTTTAACTTTTTTTTTTAAGATGTCATGATTTTGAATACCTAGCATTTTTATTTTGTTGTTGCATGTATAAACTATGCTATTTTGTCAAAAAAAAATTAAAAATTATGTTATTTCATTAATATTTTTTAAAAGGCAAAAGGTTATCCACTGGTTGTAAAAAATCGAACCTATTAGCTCTGACTTGTGTAAGAAATTAAAAAACGTACATCAGTGTTTGTTGTACAGTTAGGTGCTTCCATATTTATCTTATAGATGAATTGACTTTCATCACATTTTTTTTTATTTTCATTTTTTTTATGTTTTAAAAATATTTTAATATAATAATATCAAAATAAAAAAAATTATTTTTAACACATCATATCAGCACATGTAGCCTGAATTTAAATCCCTCCAGTTCCTCTTCTTTGACCATACCAATCTTTTGCATTTTCCAGGTGCTATCTGAGTTGACCATTTCAATGACTAGCTGAGAATGATTTTTAATTTTTTTTATTTAATGTGGATCTTCGTTTCAGCTTGTGTTTTTTTTTTAACTAATTTTATAAATTCTAAAATTATAAATCATGTAAATCTCTAATGATTATCATATTAATATCTATAAGGTTCAAACCTGAAATCACAAACGAAGTAAATTTTTTAGTACCAAGCTTTTATTATAGAGTAAACTATTTATATTTTTAAATTTTAATGTAATGGGATTGGATTCACTTTTATTCGCTGAAAATCGATTGTAATTCCATTCAACACTGGACCGGGTTGATGATGACTACCTTCTCCTCCAAAATCAATAAACTATAAATTAACAAATAGTTTATCCAATAAAAATAAATTAGCTGGCGTATCTTGACTATTTCTCGTGATTTTGAGTAGCTAGACGATTGAACATGGTGGATTGAGATTAGTGGTTGGCGAGATTAAATAAAATGAAATAAATCATGTCATTATAATATAAATTAAATTGATCACTGCTGCAAAGTTAAGAGATTATTTTGACTTTCTATAATAAAGAGATATCTATTTTTTTTATTTATTTACTCCTTAAAATGTTAGGCCTCCTATTAAATTAAATTTAAAAAATCCGATAATCTTATAAAATAATTTTATCACACTATTATGAATGGTTGACTACCTACTAGAAAAAATAATGTTTATGTGAAAGAAACGATTGCAATCCTATGAACAAATTAAATAAAATAAAAGCTCATGTAAATTGTAATAATTAAAGATTATATAGACAATTTTTTTTTTCTTTCAAAAAACCCTTTTATTTATATTTAAATTATTAGTATTTATGTTTCATGAGATTTTATCATCAACTTAATACGTGATTAGTGTATTAGATTTTTTTTTAAATTATTTTTTTTATATTTGAAATCAACACATTAATATCATTAAAAATAATAAAAATATTAATTTAATAACTTTTCAAACAGATATACCTTTTAAAATGATTTTTTACTTGAAAATACACTAAAGTATTTTTTATTTTTTAAAAATTAGTTTTTGATATCAATACATCAAAACAATTCAAACACACACACACAAAAAAAAATTAACTTGAATTTAATTATTATTTTTTTCAAAAATATTTTAAAAATACAAAAACAAATCATAATGGCATCAACAATTGACTAATGAAATTGTGACACGTGAACTAGATATTTTTTAAACAGTTTTTTTACATGATGCTATTTCACCAATCAACTGTGAAGTCATAACTGAAGAAAAATATTATTTTTAAAAAATTATACAAAGACACTGCATAATATTATATCAATAATGAAATTTAATAGTGATAAAATAAAATAAAATATACAATAAATTCTTTGAAAAACAATCCAACTTTATTAGGGTATCTCTAGCGGAATATAGACATGAAAAGCCAAAAAGTATTAACCACTAATTGACTTTCCACCGTGAAATTTTGTCTCCAATATATAATAGAAAGCGAAAATCCCTTTTGTCATAACTGTTGAGACTTACTCTAATTGAATGTTATTTTTAAAAATGATTTTTATTTAAAAAATATTAAATTTTTATTTTTATTTTTTAAAAATTATTTTTGACATCGACATATAAAAATAATCTAAAATACTAAAATAATTTAATTTAAAATAAAAAATAAAAAAAAATTAATATTTTTAAAAGTATTTTTGAAACATAATATCAAATAATAATGCCAAACAGAAATCTTTTGTCATTCATGTATATTTTGATTAAAAAACTATAGAATTGTTTGCCAAGTAGGTGGTAAATTGATTAAATAATTATATTAAAATTAGTAATAAATAAATTTTTTTATCATTTCCAAATATGTTAAATGCAAATTAAAATAATTTTTATTAATGGTGCACACATAATATATATATTTACACTATTCTAAATGCCATATTAACAATTTGAATATTTTCCTTCATGCCATTTTTTTTTACTATTCTGATTTCTAAACGAGTTTTGTCCTTGGAGATGCCTTTAGTGTGTTATATGATTAATGTTGTTTTTACCAAAGTTGTTTTTAATTAAAAATATATTAACATTTTTTATATATTAACAAATTAAACACAATTATTAAAAATACCTAAAATACACCATATCAAAACCGTGAAAAAATAAAATATTTTTAATATTCCTTAGATTCTTTTCAATAATTTTAATATAGTAATATTAAAAATAATTATTACAATTAAAAGTAAAAACACGAGTCTAGTTGCTCTCGCCTCAGCCAGTCACCCCCTTTGACAGCGACTCCCTTTGGACTTTTCACTTCATTTTCTTTTCTTTATCTAAAGTCTGAACAATAAGAGAGATGGTAAACGCTTCACAGATGGGACCTGTACACATTTTCCAGGAAACTTCCTCCGCTCTTCCAATCACATGAATGATTTCAGAGGGAAAAAAAAAGGTAGTCTTTTTATCGTCCTTCGATAATAGCGGACAAAACCCAGTTTTTGTTTTTCATCAGCACTTGGATTTCATCCTCTTTATAGGCATGTCTCTTCCTTTCTCTCATAAAAAACCCTTCCTTTTTTTTCTATGTAATACTTTTCTTTCTCTTTGAAGTAATTTATTTTTGCCTCTTTTTGTTGAGTTTCATTTTATTTTCCTCTGGGGTATTTTAGTTCTGTTTATCCTAGTTTTTTTCTCCCTTCTGTTGATGTTTTCTTTTTGGTACAAATTCTGATTACTGTTAGGTATCTGTTTGATGCTGATTTTTATTTTTTTTGAAACGTAACTCTCTCAAAAAAAAACCCTTCATTATACGCACATGCCTATTGCTTGTCAAGATATTATTATTGCGAGGATGTTAGTGGCATATCTGCATATGGGGGATGTCTTTTGGAATATCTCTCCAGGTGTCACCCTTATGTAATCAAGTTTTTCAAGTCTTTGATTCATTGTTGAATCTATAAAAATTCGGCAAATCTGTGAGGATAAGGTTTCTGAGTTTGTTATATCCAGTGCTACATAACCCATTTTGTGTCTTAACACTCGTTTAGGTATTATAGTTATTGTTTCTATCATTTATGACTTAATATATTCAGGTCAAACAGGACTGCGTTAATACAAGTTCTTTTAATGTTGTATTACTTTGTTGTTCTTTCTTGCAGAGGTTGGCATTTGAGTTCTGTAGTGTGCAGTGTGTGAAGAAGTTTCTTGGATTTAATTCTATTGATCAAAGGTTGGATTTTTCATTGTGGACTACGACTTAAATAAGTCACAGTCATGAATCATCCACGAGAGAAGTTTGTGAGGTTGGTTCTTTTCTACACTACGGATGTTTGTTAACTTTAGTGTTTTATGGCACTTTTATGTTGGAGTTGAAGGAACAAATGCAAATATTTCATAAGTACATTTCTTAAACATGCAAGCAAGAGAGAAATATTTTGTTTACTTTGAAAGACTACTAATTCCTTGCTTTTAAGATTGAAGTTATGTATTACTGTTCCATCACACATGTCTTTGTAGAGACATTAGCTTTCCAAGTTTTGTTGTTATATTGGCACCAACATTGAAATCACCACTCATCATAGATCTTGTAATAAGAATGGACTGTTCTGTAATTTGTTATTAGCAACTTTTAACTGCCTATGTCACTATCTGTTTCCTGTCCCCCCAACCATCATTCATCACTGTTGTTATTTCACATCTAATAGTTTGCATCCAGGTTTGATCTTGAATTGTTATAAGATTTATGCTTCTCGTGGTTGCTGGCTGCATATAGGATGTTTCAATTCAAGTAGATGGTTTAGAGAAGGGTAACCCATTATGTTGGTGATGTGTTGTCCAGGTTTCAAGATTGGAAATCAGAGAAGAGTACTGAAGGGAATTATTCTGCAAGTAATGATATGTATCCAGGAAAAATTAGAGCCACAATAAGCACAGTTTCTGAGAAGTTTCAAAGAGGATTGGAATCTGGCTCTTCAAGCTTTAACAAAATTAGAAAATCATTAAAATCATATTCATTCAACAGTGAGGTTGCTTCGAGAAAGAAAATTCTCGACCCACAAGGGCCTTTCCTTCAAAAGTGGAACAAGATATTCGTATTGTCATGCTTGATTGCTGTTTCACTGGATCCTTTGTTTTTCTATGTCCCTGTGATTGATGATCGTAAGAAGTGTCTTTCTTTGGACAGCACGATGGAGATTACAGCAAGTGTTTTGCGTTCTTTCACGGATATCTTTTATATGCTACATATTATCTTTCAATTTCGCACTGGATTCATTGCTCCCTCTTCTCGGGTATTTGGAAGAGGTGTCTTGGTCGAGGATACTTGGGCAATAGCTAAGAGATATCTGTCATCATATTTCTTAATTGACATTCTTGCAGTCCTTCCACTCCCACAGGTAAAGTAAACTTCTTTGCCCTGCCTATACACTCTCTGTGGCATACCTGTCAGATACTACTTACTAAGTGGAATATATTTCATTTAGCCTCAATACTTGTGATGAATAGCTAACTCATTTTTCCTAAGGTGACTTTGGAAGAATTGGTTTCCTGTTTATGACCTCATTTTTGGTCCCTAAACTGTGAATTGGGATTATTTGAGATTGTTATATGAAATATCCGTGGGGAAATCTTTCGAAATTCGACATCCAGTTATAGAAGTTTTTGTATATCCTTTTTTTATCAACCACATGCTAGTTGTACTGTGAAACACACGCACACACTATCCATGTGGCAGAAACCGGGAGGATAACTTTATTGCCTCGAACTAAATACATAATTTGGCATTTTAACAAAGCAAGCTATCTAAAGAAAAATAGTTTCATGATTATAGCACTTGGGAAACTCTTACAGGTCAAAATGTTGGAGTTTGATGTTATTTGTGAGTGCTTCTAACTTGCTGCTCAATGTCTAGGTGGTGATTTTGATTATCATTCCAAAAATGGCCGGCTCAAGATACTTGAATACAAAGAACGTGTTAAAATTTGTTGTCATCTTCCAGTATGTTCCAAGGTTTATGCGAATTTATCCATTATATAAGGAAGTTACAACTTCTGGCATCCTTACAGAAACTGCATGGGCTGGAGCTGCATTTAATCTGTTTCTGTACATGCTTGCGAGTCATGTGAGTTTGATTTACTCAACCGGTATCCATTTTATTGTAAAATAGATGAGAGAAATTTACATGCATGCGCGCCACTCATATATTTTCAATTTCATAAACTATCCATACTGTAGTTTTTATTGAGATCAACTAAGGATGAGTTGGCCAAATAAACTCTAATTACGAAACTACTACAATGCTAATAAAAGTTTCAAGGGAATGCATTGTAAGCATAGGTTGCATCCAAATGATGATCAGTTATGTGCACTGCTATGTATAATGATATTCACCTTTGATCATACAGTTATTTCAGTAACTCTGCAATTTCTCCATTTGTTTACCTGGACATTTCATTAGCTTGTCCTTTTATATGACATGTGAACTGCATTCATGTTTTATACATTTTGATGTTTTATGTAGTCTTGACATGTGCTCATATCCTTTTTTTGTTTTCTTTTTTGGCATGGATTTGGTGCTTGACTTACTCTATAGAACAAGTAATGATAGTTGTATGGATGGATAATTGAAGATGAATATGAATGTGGTCGTAATGTTTTATAATCTTTTTAGCTTTTGTCATTGTTTTTCATGAATTGATTTCGCACTAAAATTTGGTTGAATTCTGCATGCTGTATCATGCCACAGTTTTTTTTTTTGAGTCAGAACATTTAGCTGTAATTGGAAGTTCACCTTCTGACTTGGGCATAATATTTGTAGTACTAATTGTTGTAGCTCAAATTTTAGGTACTTGGAGCCTTTTGGTATTTGTTTTCAATAGAACGAGAAACAAATTGTTGGAGACAAGCCTGTGGGACACAAGCGACATGCAGGCGCGATTTGTTTTGTGATGGAGCTGGTGGTGCTGGAAATCTCTCGTTTCTGGATAATCGTTGCCCAATAACAACCGCAAATGAAACAGTCTTCAATTTTGGAATATTTCTTGATGCCCTTCAGTCTGGTGTTGTTTTGTCGTCCATGGGTTTTCCAGAAAAGTTCTTTTACTGTTTTTGGTGGGGCCTGCAAAACCTGAGGTATGTATATGCTTTCTTCATGAAGATGTCACGCTTAATACAATTGGGTGTGTGGTGTTTGTGCTACATCATTCAGTGCACGTAGTCGCTGTCTTACACCTGAATGATCCTTGGTGGAGGGGACAGTGTGGGATTTTTGCCAGGGACATGGGACATATCTGTTGTCATTTAACTTATTTTCACATTTGATGTAGTGTGGGAAGAGGGAAGCAATACAGAAATTACAGCAGAATGATGGTTAAATCTAGGATAAAAATTGAAGTTGGAACAAAATAATAGAACTTAGGGTTCATAAGAAACCTCTAGAATCTAAATAGATTGATAGAATAACAAAGAACTACCTTTTAGAATCCTAGAAGTCGATTTATATTTGTTTAAGCTCCATATCCTTGTAGGAAAATGATTCCTAGTCTTAGTCTCCAAGTAAAACTACATGGCCTATAAAGGAAATCCCTTAAAAACGCACATGCTAATCACATGACCCTAGATTAATTAAGTAAACCTAATGTCAAAAATATAATAAAATAAATTCTGAATGAAGCTCTTTTGTCGTTCTATTTGAGCGATAAGAAACTATTCCTCAAGTTGAAATCATAATGCCTCAATCTTGTGGATATCCAATCAAGAGTCCCCAACCTTTTTCCTCTGCCATTTCAAGTACATATCAAAATTGAATAGTTGTTGCCTTTAGCATATGGTAGCACTAGCACAACAAACTTGACCTTGTAATTTATTCCCCACCCATTGTTGCTTGGGTGGCACAACCTTTCATTATCAACATGCACAACCAACATATATCTATCAAGCACATAGTCAGATCAACATATCACAGACCAATGTATTCCTTTTGCTGCATTGCTACTATGATGTTCTTTTCTAACTTGACCTTGGACTTTTCAATGAGGGTATCTTATGGATCAATACTGTCATTGTTGCTACCATAATTAACATCATAATCTTTATCAAAATAAACATCATAAATTACTGAAAAACCCCATTCCATGTCTATTTCATTTTAGATGGACAAAGAATTCCTATCCACCATTTCTTTTCAACAAATAGAGTGTCTTGTGCCTTTTTCCCTTCAACTCCCTTCCTCAATTGAAGTGCAGTGTTTCCCCCGCTTTCAATCCACCTCGTGCCATATGATTTATGCTCCAGTATCATTAAAGCAACTTTCATCCTTGTTGCCTCTAGTATGTCTAAGGGTCATGGTCACCTTATAGAATCTAATTTCAGCTCCCACTAGCTCCCTTTGTTGCAAAGCATCAATAGTGGGCAACAAACTATTCAATTATACAACTATCTCAACTAATATTTTTTGCCAATCTTGATTTCTCCACCTACAACCCCTGACACATTCTGCCATGGTTTAATATCAAAACCTAAAGGAATCCTAGGATCTTTTATGCTCTGATACCAGAGGGAATAGTAGAAAAACAGAAATTACAGATGAATAATGGTTAAATATAGGATAAAATTGAAGTTGGAACAAGATAATAGAACTTAGTGCTTTTTGGAAACCTCTAGAATCTGAATATACTGATAAAATAACAAAGAGCTACTTTTTAAAATAACAAACCTCTATTTAAATTAGTTTAAGCCTCGTATCCTTATAGGAAAAGGGTTTCTTGTCTTATTAGCTTTCAAGTAAAACTAATTAGCCTATAAAGAAAATACTTTTAAAGGGCACATGTGACCCTGGATTAATTAAATAATCCTAATATCATAAATATATCAAAAACAAATTCTGAACAAAGCTCCTGCGCTAACATTACTGGGTAAAATTGGTGTTTATGCATTTGTAGAATAAGGCTGAACACTAATTATGAAGTGATGAGTCATCGTAACCTTGTTTGGTTAATGACCACTACCCATTTATATTCCATCTTGACTCTTTAGAGAGAGTATGTGAGAACAGTCCTGTTGATTAGCATTTTCTGATGTGATTGTATTGAAACCTGCAAATTTGTAGTTGCAAACCCTGGAATGTCCTTATAGAAATTGAAAAACATTTGTAATCTGATAGATTATTAATATAACTAAAAATTGTTGGGTGGAATTGAAAAACATTTGTAATTTTAAAGTTTATTCTAAAATATAAAAAAATGTAATCAAAAGGATAAAGACCATATGTGAAGGAAAAAGAAATTGAAGGGACTGCTCTGAAATTTTGTAGGGGCAGTGCAAATTTTGAGGTGGAGAGAAGGAAAAAAAATGTTTCTGGCGCCAAACCAACAACACTTCTGATACAAGCGCCACATCACCGGGATCTTCCAAATGCTGCCCCTGGAAGGCAGCGTTTGGTGACCGAATGACCCTGCACTTGCTAGCAAGTTTTTTTCTAAATAATATTTTAATATATGCCAATTACAATAATACCTCCGTGCAACCTCCAAATCTACAACAAAACCAAAGTAAAATGACCAAAACAATCTTATGATATTGCTTTTGTTTTCAAGGGCTTCAAAGTAATTGCACTATTTTGATAAAAATAAAAGGACAAAAACATACCTGAGCCAAAAGCATTACAATGTTTTTATTCCAAGGCTAAACTAGTGATTCTACTATGCATAAAAAAGGGAAATGACAAATATAATCTCATACATTATGTTGAAGATATTTGTGTCAAGGTGAAAAGACAATCTTACCCTCAAAGCTTAGTGTATTGCCTTTCATTTTCCAAGGGAAAACTTGTAATTACACTATTACAATGAATTGTAATTTGTGTCTTGATGCACAATAACATCCTTTTGCAGATTTATTTTTTTGAATGGTATTAAAAGGGTTCTCTGATATCTCGTGTGCCTTTTGCAGTTCTCTTGGTCAAAATCTTAAAACAAGTACATATGTTTGGGAAATCTGCTTTGCAGTTTTCATTTCTATCTCCGGCTTGGTACTATTTTCGTTTCTCATTGGAAATATGCAGGTTGGTGTTGTTTTCTTTATTTGATAGCTCTTCGTAATGCAATTATATGCAGAGGATAGAGTTGATCTGGCTTCTACAATCAAGCAGGATTTCATTCAATTTTTAATTGTTGGGAGCATACATCTTATGCTTACATGCTATGACCTCAAAATCAGGGCCCACGAGCACTTGATCAAGCATTCTTTGATCAGTAATTAAAAGGACTTGCGATATAGCATATGATGTTTATTAGGAGGGTAGCTTAATCGCTTGCAGAATCTCTCATTAACAATATGAAGATAATTGCTTTTTTTTTTTATTTCTCTCATTTATTTATTTTTCAATTTTAATTCTTACTTTTGAAAAAGCACAATGAACTAGCATCTGCCATGCTGCTTTGAGAATAGAATGTAGGATTATTATTCACCATTGCCACCAATGACATGCTCCTTGGTTGGTTTGCTTTTTCATTGTCAAAGAGTTGCCATCTTGATTTTTGGACTATTTAAGGAACAAGGGTTCATGAAAGTTCATTAATAGTTAAGTTCCAATCAAGCATGTGGTACAGCTTTAATTTCATGCCTTCTATATATTTTGTGAGTTGATGAACTGAAACTACTCTTAATCAGACATATTTGCAATCCACAACTACAAGATTGGAGGAAATGAGAATCAGAAGAAGAGACGCTGAACAGTGGATGTCCCATCGCTTGCTTCCTGATAATATAAGGGAACGTATCAGACGGTATGAACATTACAGATGGCAAGAAACTAGAGGTGTTGATGAAGAGACGCTTGTTCAAAATCTTCCCAAGGACCTTAGAAGGGACATTAAACGTCACCTCTGCTTGGCTCTGCTCATGAGAGTGAGTTCTTCCTCTTTTTTGTAATTTTCTGTTGGTGTTACACATATGATCTTGATTAGACCGATTTTTCCACTCCTACTTATTTTCTATTACCTGCAAATGCTGGCTTAATCACTTCTCATTGGAAATGTTCTTTGGATCAATAGCATATAGTGTAACTTTCCAATACATTTCATGTTCTTCTCTTTCTGTGCGTTCACTTGTGTTGGTACATATTCTGTTCAGAGAAAAAAAATGCTTCCATTTGAAGATTATCTATTTTGTTTCATGCTTTTGTGCTTTTACTTAGCTTTTTCAGTACACTGCTTTTAGCTGCTCTGGAATCTTTTTCTCTATTTAATGAACTTTTTTTTATTAACAAAAAACTGCTACCTTTCCGGGGAGGGATAATAGATAGCTTGACTTGTTCATTTGTAATTAACATCTTTGAGTAGCGTTTTCTTGAGATAACTAGACTTTGTAGTACTGTTATTGGAGATGACTTGTGTAATGTCATGACAATCCTGCTAAACCTGCCTTTGTTGAAAAAAGGTTTATTTTTTAGTTGATTCCTAAAGGGGGGAAAAAACATAAGTGTTATATGAAGTGGTTCAAGGTCTTAATGATTGCTCAGCCCATGCCTCAAAATGGATGCCTTGACTAGTCATTTAAATACACATGAGTGCCCCATTACTCACATAGAAGAAAGGCTGCAGGAAATTACTGTTAGTTGAATTTCCTTGCATCCATGGGTTATCACTAGATGTTTAATCTATTCTCATTTTCTGTATTTGCTTCTCAGGTGCCAATGTTTGAAAAAATGGACGACCAATTACTAGATGCAATGTGT
This sequence comes from Salix viminalis, assembly GCA_029228465.1. Lineage (NCBI taxonomy): Eukaryota > Viridiplantae > Streptophyta > Magnoliopsida > Malpighiales > Salicaceae > Salix > Salix viminalis. The sequence continues at coordinate 9,266,535 of CM055437.1, forward strand.
GACCGTCTCAAACCAGTCCTATACACAGAGGAGAGCTACATTGTTCGTGAGGGAGATCCGGTTGATGAAATGCTCTTTGTTATGCGGGGAAAGCTATTAACCATAACCACCAATGGTGGAAGAACTGGCTTCTTCAACTCTGAGTACCTTAAGGCTGGTGACTTCTGTGGAGAGGAACTTCTCACATGGGCTTTAGATCCCCACTCCTCATCTAATCTGCCCATCTCAACTAGAACAGTTCGAACCATTACAGAAGTTGAAGCCTTTGCTCTAATGGCTGATGACTTGAAATTTGTTGCCTCTCAATTCCGGCGGCTTCACAGTAAGCAGCTCCGACATGCTTTCAGGTTTTACTCACAGCAGTGGAGAACATGGGCTGCTTGTTTTTTACAGGCTGCATGGCGTCGTTATAGTAAAAAGAAGCTGGACGAGTCTCTCTGGCAAGAGGAAAATAGATTGCAAGATGCACTAGCCAAAGCTAACGGGAGTTCACCAAGTTTAGGTTCTACAATATATGCCTCAAGATTCGCTGCTAACATTTTGCGCACTCTACGACGCGGTGGCAATCGCATGGCAAGGGTGCCAGATAGAGTTCCACCCATGCTGCTGCAGAAGCCATCAGAGCCTGATTTTACTTCTGAAGAATGAGTGGAAAGGTAGGTCACTTTTCATGATTTTGTTCTTCTGATTATAGAAACTAGAACAACTCCGGCCAGCAAAAAAATTGGGAAAAAAAACACCAAGAGGTTGGGACAATGTTATAGTAGATTGCTGTAGTTGGTTGGGTGTTACGAGGTCTGTATATGTATATCATGTTGTATATGTAAGTGTCCTTTTTGTTGTTGTCACCATTTCCTGAGTTGATTTATGCTCACAATTTCGAATGGAAAAATCTAACAGGATGCAACGAATTTCAATTTACTGCATAGAAGAATTGTAACTATCTGTTGGACTTGGATTGAGATTGGGTTGCTCATGATGATACAAGCTTAAAATTAAAGTTTCATGTATTTTTTTAGGAATTTGAATTCATAGAAATTATTAAAATTTTAATTTATGATAAAATAAAAGAATAAGACAATCCTATGATTCTTCCCTTGAATTTAATATTTAGTGACTTGATTTATTTGTAAAATGAAGTCAAGATTTGTGCTTTTCAAGAACATGAATTTGAACATGTTCTACGAAGTGAGATTTAATGATTTGAAGAATATCTGAGGCTTGATCCAATCTTCTTTATAGACATCGATGAAAAAGACTTGAGAGTTTTCGAGAAAGTTTCTTTACTTGGAAGTTTTTTTCTTGAAAAAGATTTTGCATGTCTAAGAATTATCCCTTTTTCTAGGCAGAGACTATTCAAAGAGGTTTGGATGGCTCAAGTTCTTTTTAAATATCACTTCAGGGCTCGGCTGGGCTTGTAATATTAATCAAGGTATATACAAGTGAGCCGAATGGTTTCTGTCGAGACACGTGGTCAAATCAGTGGTTGAAGAAGCACAGTCAGCGCTTTCTGAAAACCTGATAGCTTTCACGTCGTCATCAACTGCTACTGTAGAAATTGTTCCTGCAACTCAGGAAACCAGAGAAAGCGACATTGCTGCTTCAGTTAGTCCAACAGTGCCTTTGACTGAGCAAAGGGCCCATCTTCTGACATTGTTTGTCTGAAATATCCACTTTCCAGTATAAACTATGACTGTTTTCCATAGGTTTTCTCCTTAGCTATGCCACGATTCTGGCCAAACTATATTGATCACCGTTATTCCATTACTGCAGCCAATATAGAGTTTGAAAAAACTAGGGATTTGGCAGGTTACTGCGTTACTATATAGCAAGATTAGATTCGTATTTGCACGTTCCGTTTGCTGACTATAACAATTAATCTTTTTTTTTGTTTTTGAATGCGAGTAAAACTCTTTATTCTCTAAAAATAATTATAGGGTTGTCGTTTATAAATCTAAATGAGTTTCATTAATAATTTTTTGTTCACTTACTTGGTACATAAATGGAAATAAAATAGTATTATTGCTTCAATAGAGTTTGGGAAACTTCTACTTTGGCTCAAAGATTAAGTTATTATTTGATGTGTTTCAAAAATATTTATGATTTTTTTTTTTTAAAATTAAATTTAATTAAAAAAAAATTCATATTTTTGAATCATTTTCATATTAGTTTTCATAAATAGGGTATCAAAAATAATTTTTTAAAAGATAAAAAATTATTATTTTAATATATTAATAAATAAATAAAACATTTTTAAAAACAGGAATCACATTTCAGACACTAATCTTTGAATTCATGAATCTATCAGGCTTGTTCATATTCTAACTGCTCTGATTTTTGTTGTTGAGTGAGCTCAAAGCTCAAGTTCTGATCCATTGGGCTCACATTAACTCAATTAAATAATATTTCTTTATTTTTAAAATAAATAAAAAATATTCAAGATTTCTTGAAACTAAATCTAAAATCCCATCATCAAATTTACATGTCCCAGTCAAATTTGAGATGAGACAATATTGTAAGAGGTAAATTGCAACTCAAGCCAAAACCTCAAAATATCTTTTATCCTGTGCTCCGATTCAAATCAGAATCCTAAATGGTTCGTTTTCGAATCCAAGATGATAACGTTAAAATGCAAAAATTATGGATTAATAATAGCTGATTTGACGGTTTGCTTACATCAAGGCACATCAGTCCACAACAACATCAGATAACAGTTGACAACCATTATCCACAAAACACAACATCAGCAGATAGGTCTTTTTACTAAATTAAGTAGGTTTCGAAAACCATAATGATATATGCTAGAATCAAATTCTCTCACTAAACTACATTTGTACTAGTTAATCACTTCATATCTATTGCCCCCCGTTCATGAGAAATCCAGCTCGTCGTAAGAAATCCAATGGCCAAAGCCACTCAATAACTACAAAGAGTGGAAGCAGTGCTTTTGCTGGGGGATCGTTGAGTAAGCTCTCACCTCCCTTGATCTTGGAGTAAGCTCACCTCCCTCTTCAAAAATGTTGGCAATGCAAAGGCAGCTGAGTGAACCTGTCAAGAAAATGTCACAAACAATATTCAAATCCACGACATTTAGTTACCATCGGTGCAATAAGATCAATGACAGGATCTAGTTTCCACGGTGCAAACAAAGAAAAACGCAAATTTGGGGTTTTTGCAACAAGAGTTGGAGATATAAAGAGAAACAATGAGATGACATTGACTTTATATAAAACTTGAAGAAGGAGCTACTACCTCAGAGTTATAGTACTTGAGTTCTCTTTTATTCTTGGTCGCTCCTTCTAACTTCTCGATAGGATTGACAGGATTCAAGAAATCAACAGGTGGGCCCTCTGTTGAGCATAGGACAAAACCGATCACGCCACTGCATGCCAGATAAAAACACAGTAAGAATCATTACTTCATGCTCTGCAACCTATTTCACCTAACCCCATTTGATGAATTTCCCTAACATATTATTGAACAACGGCACAACTGTGAAGAAAAAAATCAGGGAGACCATTTACTGACATTTAAGAAAAACCAAATCTCAAATTCATGAACACGGAGTGAGATTACTCAGTAATGTGTTTTCATCTTAATCACAGCAAAGGGTGTGATTGCAGAGCTGTACTTCAAGTGGCCATGATTTAAGCATCCATTGGTCCCACAATTGTCAGAAAAATATTTTATAAATAGAGCTCGTCGTTACCTTGGATATGTTGGAACACTTGCCCAGGCATAATGAACAGAACCCTTGAATGTTTCACGGCAAATAGAGATCATATCCTCGATAAGATGTGTATGAAGCCACATACTTTCTGCCATGTTACAGAGGACACCACCAGGCCTTAATGCTCTAGCTATTGTCTCGAAAAATGGCTTCTCTACAAGCTCTTGAGCAGGACCTTAATCAAGAAGAGGAATCCCATGAGCAACATTCCTAAATGCATTAAGCCATAATACAGAAGAAGTTTCTCTGAGGATCACAGAAACCAAGTTTTCAAATAGTTCACTTCTCACCTATAGAAGCAGATTAGGGAACTCAGAACCAAACAGTTATATCTAAAACTCAGACGATAGTTTCTAGCAAAAGTTTTCAAGCATATCAAACCAGAAACCAGAAGTTACACAAAATTCATTCATTGGCACAGTTCAGTAGTTCTGCAACATGATCCTACAATCAGTCACAGACCACACACCCTGATTTCCCTTCTGGTGTTATAAACACTAAAGAAAAATATAAATTATTCATATTCTAGAACATACCTACAGGGTCCGAGGAATCAACAATAATAGCATCGTACTTCCCTTCAGGAGTTGATCGGAGAAAATCTACAGCTGTCAAGTTTTCAGAAGCAGATCAGCTAAAGATCAGTTCAATTCGCTTCAATTAACCCAAGGGAAAAATCATGCAAAAATAATGAAAGTCTTTATATAACTGGGACAAAGTGTAGAAAAAGGAACATGAAAAATGTGTTTGAACATACCATCACCAACATGAAGTCGGACCCGAGGATCCTCAAATCCAACAGCCAGTTCAGGAAAAAACTTCTTAGACACCTACAGTATTTTGGAGTAAGATGGAGAAGCATGGTAGATTGTGATGCAAGAAGGGTTTCACCGAATCATCACTTACATCTATAACCATCTGATCTATTTCACAAATATCAATATGTTCCACAGAACTATGGCGAGAAATTTCCCTAAGAACACCACCATCACCACCACCAACAACCAGAACCTGCATTATTAATGGCGTGAAATGAGAGTTAACCAAACATGAAGATGAAATTGATTATAGCAAGTTCAAAAGACATCTAGAAACAAAATTTGAAAATGACTGGATGATGTTTCCAAGCAACCAGTCAAATTTAAAGCTGTAAGGTTACCAAAAGAAAGATGGATGGCAGTGAAATAAGGTATGATGACAGAAGACTCAAGCTTTATCTTTAACTCAGGTTTCATTCTACTCTCATTAACATACAGGAGGGTGATAGAATAGCTTCAGTACATCTAAAACATTGAAAAGCAGGAGAAAAAAATAGTACTGTTTCATACAGTTTTGGGAGATGGGATTGAACAAAGGGGAAGATGGGTGATCATCTCCTGGTATGCTAATTCATCTTTCTCAGTTAATTGAACAATACCATCAAGAACAAGCACTTTCCCATATGATGTTGACTGCAAACAAACAACTCTGTATCAGCCAAATTATATAAAAACCACAGATGCAGCAAGTCTAGGTAAACGTATTAGCGCACACTCAAGGAGGGAGGGAGGAAAGCAATAGAGCACATGAAGACTTCATAAAATCAGTGAAATATATAGAGTTGAGATGGCCAAACCTCAAAAACCAAGACCTCTTGATACTCTGACTTTCCCTTGTATAAAATCTCTTTCACTTCCAGTGAATGTGCTTCTCCTGCAGATGGATACCCAAAAACACAAGCCCTGGATACAGTCAGGAACTCAAAAAGAGAGCCATTTCTATTCATCGCAAAAAAGAGTAAAAAGGGCAAAAAAGTTTATAGGTGATAAATAGTCCATATAGGACAACATCTTCTGCAGGGGAGAGAAAGAAAACATAAGTGAGCATAAAAGGAACACTGTTGTGGGAAGCTAAATGCGGCAGGTTGGACCTCTGGCATTCTCTATTCCTAATAATTTTTTTCTCCCCAAAAGGTTCTCCTCTGTTGTGCAATGTTTTCAAATTATTTTAAGCAATAAAAAGGGTCACAAAAATGATATTGGGAGATTTCTATCCACATCACAAATTTCAGAAATCAATACAAAAAAAATGAAGTTGCAGGTTATTTACTGTCATCAATAAAACACGACCCATATAAGCATAAAAAAGATCAACAAGTGGAGACAGTATTGCATTAAACGAACTTGCATAAGAGGAGTGATACATACCGGGCCACATGGGGTTGTTGAAGTAAACCTTTTTGCTAGTTTTGCCTACAATAAAAGGCAAAAAAAGAGTCATCATTAGCAACCAAATTTAAACCAAATATCCCCAAATAAATAACAAGAAAATAAAAAAAACTGGAAAAGGAAAGGGAGAAAAAATAAATAAAAGATACCAGAACAAGAATGAAATTCCGAGAACCACCCAGAAACAACAGTAGAATGGCATTTTGCATCAAGCTCAGGGGCAGAAGCCCTAGCCTTCAGGCAACAAGAAGGAATAGCCTTCTCTGAAACATTCCCATTATTCTCCTTCACGTCCATGGTCTTCTGGCATTCCAAATCTCTTCCTGCGCTGCCCTCCATAGATTATCCTTTTCTTCTCCGGCTCCAGCCTCTAGACACCACGTAGAATTCTGAAAAATCAGCAAATACAAAAAACAAAGGAAAAGAAAAGAAAAAGCACTAATAACAGTGGTTAATCAATGATGACAAAATCAAAACTTAGCACATACACTCATGCAGATTCAATAATTCAGAACATGTAGAGTAAAGATTACCAAAAGATATAAAACTGTATGCAATACCAAGCAAGCACAAAGGAGATCGATTTATATAATAATCAAAACCCATGATCAGAAAGGAAAGCCACGTTCTTTTTACAAAGTAAAGATTGAGAAGGATTCTCCAAATAAAAATTAAGACAATGTAGATCATTAATGAATAAACACCACAATGATCACAGGATCAAGAGTCATAATAGTCAATAATTTCCAAATAAGTGGTTGGTTTAGTACCAAATAAACACACAATAATCTATAATTAAGATTCTGATTAGGAAACAAATGCTAATTTCCCTGAATATCCGAGAAGCAGTGGTTGATTTCCATTTTGAACAATATCACAGCATGCAAAGCGATATAACTTGAAAAGAAAAGGAGAAAATAAATAATACTATGTGCACAGAAAATAATTTATTAAAAAAAAACAAGAAACTGTCAAAAAGAATGAGATTATGAGTTGGGTTGTTAAAAAAATACAAAAGAAAAGTCAAATGCAGCTAGTTCAACCTCAACCTCATTCATTAAGCACGAAAGCAACAAACAAAAAAGGGTCTGTTTGGTCCCGAGAAAAAAAAATAAAACATAAAAGAATAATATTAACACATTCTTTTACTACCGACAGTACCTTTATTTATTTTATTTTCTCTTTCTATCCTGGATAAATTAATAAAAAAGAACAAGAGATCATTTTTTCTCGAGAAACAAACAAGAAAAGGCTAGGTTTTACTAAAATATGGCACAGGAAACAAAATCTGTAAAGTTGTAAATACCTTCACCAATTCACTTTAAAAAAATCCCAAAAGCGAATTCAGGAAAATGAAAAAAAGCTAGAAAATAAAAAAATCATAAAACAATACAGTAATGAATGAAAAAAATAAGAGTAGAATTCTAGAGAGAGAGAGGAAATTTCTTGCCTGGTGTTAGTGACAGTGAGAGAAATGAGAGAGTGTTATCGTTGCTGATAATACTATGAGGCTGAATTTGTGCTGATCAGGAAGACAAAAATGGAAGGGAAATGACACAGAAAATCTCCCACTCGTCTTTCTCTTCTTCTGTTTTCTCTCTTTGGCAGCCTTCAATGGTGTGCAGTGCACAGCTTGCGAGCTCCTCGTACATGCTATATAGACGGGTCTGTGAAGGGTTGAATGACGTGTCAGGACTACTAAAGCCCATCATGACTTCCATTTGTAGCCCATCTTTTGTATAATTTTTTTTCGAAATCAGTTTTTAATCCCGCACAGGCCCGGTTAAAAAATTAAATAATATTATTTTGATTTTTTAAAATAACTTTTTTTAAACGAGGTAAAAAGATAAATTATTTCACTCTTAGCGGATATTTTTGGGACTAAATGTTCTTTTTTCTTTTCTTCTATATATATATACATATATATATATATATATAGAACTACGAACATGATCCATCAAAATTTTATTCCATCGCATCTATATTAAATTTAATTTGAACCACAATCATGGCCTAAAACCAAGACTTTATGTTATTTAAAGAATAACTAATAATATTTTATTGTTTATTTCGAGTGGCTTACATTTAAAAGAAATAGATAAAAGATTTAGATTCTTATTACCTTTTGCGGGTCGTGTACTTATATTTTTTTTTCTTTCTAGATGAATCCCAACAATTAATTAATAAATACCCTATTTACTCCATACGCAACATCATTTTATTAGCTATAGTAAAAAAAAATACTATGAAAGTAACTTGGTGATATTTCATTGATTAAATTTTGGGATTTATGTCGAAAAAAGAAATGGGTATAAGTAGCATAATAATAATAATAATAATAATAATAATAATAATAATAATAATAATAATTTATGGTCATATTTTTTCTATGCTACTTGTATCATGATAAATAAAATATCATTATTCATTGTTTATTAGCTAGAGTGTGATTAAGATTGTTTTTTAAAGTGTTTTTTTATTCAGAAATATATCAAAATAATATTTTTTTTATTTTAAAAAAAATATTTTTAACATCAACACATAAAATTGCTTTGAAAACACCAAATGTGTGGGATCACTCTCTAAATGCTCCAATACGTAATCATATTATTATTATAATATGTGATTACGATCGAGGAGAGTACTTTGAGGCCATGATTGAACAAAAGCTTTAGATAAGAGCATAAGAACTCATCTTATTCTAATCCTTTCAACTGTGATTGGAAATCATATTATTTTCATATGGGATCTCTTTTTTCTAAGCTTAAATTAATTAATGAAAATAACCTTTTTCACTATACACGCTTGAAGATAAATATGTTTGGGAGAAATATAAAAAAAATAACAAGGTAGTAGAAGTTGGAATCAATTAATTAAAAGGGGTTTTTTTATTATTAATTAAAAAAATCTGAATTAAGTTGTTTTACTTTTACACTCAAGAGGATAATTGATGTCAAAAGTGATTTAAGAAGATAAATATGTTTGGGAGAAATATTAAAAAAAAATAACAAGGTAGTAGAAGTTGGAATCAATTAATTAAAAGGGGTTTTTTTTATTAATTAAGAAAAATCTGAATTAAGTTGTTTTATTTTTACACTCAAGAGGCGTAATGAGATAATAGAAAGCTTATGATTTGCATAATAAATCTCGAGTTCAAGGGACACCCAGGATTTTAGTTATTCATTTGGATCTATAAAATATATTTTTGTACAAGATGACATTTCATCGCATTTTATAAATTCTCTAGTTTGTTGTATATATATCATGTATTGATCAAGTAAAATATAGATGTAATCTTAAAAAAAAATGAATTAAAAACATCATCAAACATTTAAAAAAGCATTGAAAGAAAAGACGTATCCACTTTATTTTGTTGACCAATATGCACCATATATTTTAAAGTAACTCAACTAATTCCTTGCAGTGTTGATAAATGTGAAAGGGCCCGCCTGTGATCATACAAGGAAAACGTGGTTATGATTGAATTTGTGGTGCATGGTGTCTTTTAAATTATCTTTTTATTTATAAATATAGTGATTTTTTTATTTTTAATATAACACATTAAATAAAAAAAAACATCAAAAAAAAAGTAATATCAAAGTTTTTTTTTATGAAAAAAACACAATTTGTTTTTATAATTGCGATGCAACTGCACTTCAAACAATTATTTTATAGTAAAGAACCTTTTTATCCACCCACATGTGTCTATTTGGCATTCTATTTCTAAAATGTTTTTGAAAAAGAATTGATTTTTTTATTTTATTTTTAAAAAATATTTTTTACATGTTTGCAAATTATTTTGATATAATAATGTCAAATATAATTTTTTTTAAATATTTTTTTTTACTATTTTTGAATAAAAAATTCTTTAAAAAATAACATTAGCAACACTTCCAAACAAGTTATATGTTTTGGTTAGAAAAAACACAATTGTGCTATGATATTCTTTTAGTTTTTTAATTCAAAAAAAAATATCATTTTATTTTATAAAATAATTTATTAAAATAGATAAACTAATAAATCAAAAAAAAAGTTACTGATACTAATTAAATACTAAAGTAATAAACTAATTTTTCATAGTAAACATAAAATATAGATACACATGCAAATAGTTTATACAAATACAACTAAATTATATTAAATACAACGAAAGAAAACTGGAGAAAATTAAATTAATCTCTTTGAAGCATTATATAGAGGGAAAAAATCAAAAGATTAATCACTATTTAAAAAATAAAACAGACCAGACAATTTAAAAAATAAAAGGGATATTAACGTATATTTAAATTGAAAAAACTAATACGACAAGAAAAACCAAAAAATAAAAATAAAATTGAACGACGCCAATGTCCAATAAGCCACGCACACGTGCCTAGCTTCTAAATTAAAAATCCCGAACACACTTGGGCCTGGAAGTTCGTGCCAGTGTCTGACAGTTTCTTCTTTCTCGTGCCATTCACTCCTTTTTTATTTTTATTTATAATGGGGTGACAAGCTCGCCTGGTGGACAATTCTTCGTTCTTCTCCGATGAAAAATAAATAAAATCAAGGTTACTAGAAATTAAAAAGTTAATTTTAGTTTTTTCTTTAACTTTAAAATACCTCATAAATACATCGGGTACCTTAATAAATTAATTCATAACCCAACAATATTTTTTTAAAAAATAATTTGTTTCAAAAGTGTTTTTAAAAAAATTTAATTTAATTTTAAATTATTTTTTATATATTTTTATATTATGTTTTATGTTCTATATTAAAAATAATTTTTAAAAATAGAAAAATATTTTAATATATTTTTAAATAAAAAATAAGTTTAAAATAAATATAAAACCACATTACCAGACCATCACTAAACGTTAAGTTGAATACTATAAGAAGTATCAACCTGACCCGCACGGACCTATGACCACCCCATATTTGTCCATGCCCTAATTCGACTGCATCCTATGCTCTTAAAGTTTATATGTGGGCCCTACTATTGAGCAAGGATAGTGTGGTATAATGCGTGATGTGATTTGATGTGATATATATATATATATATATATATATATATATAATTAATGGTCGTCAATTAAAAAAAACTTAATTAAAATCTAATTATTTATATATATATATATATATATATAAATGATATTTTTTTCTATAAAATATATATAAAAATCCACCAACAAAATCCTTATTAGTAAATAAAATAAAAGAGCAGAGCCATGAATATCTTTCATAGCTTTTGATGGCATCGGGATTTGCAAAGGCTTGATTTGACACCGAATACATATTGAAATTCGACCAGAAATCAATTTTATAAAATTAAATGATTATTTTTTTCAATTAAAAAACTAAAAAATATCACAACACGAGTGTTTTTTCTAACCAAAAACACATGGTTTATTTGAAAGTGAGACTGAAATTATTTTTATTCATTAAATATATCAAAATAATATATAAATATAAAAAAATCTTAAAGGAAAAAAAATAAAAACACGTCCAAATGCTTTATCCTCACACGTGCTATATAAAAAAAAACTCAAAATCAACACCTCCATTACTATAAAGTATAGCGAAAGACCGTGCTGTATTCAATCTCGCCGACAAATTACACGACACCACGTGGACCCATCTGCGAATGTGAGGGACGAGTCAGATTTCTTCGTTGCAGATACTGTAGAGGATGAGATATTTCATATTCGAAAAAAAACAAAAATCCGTATGCACAAAATATATGAAACAATTAGTTTTCTCCGGGACAACTATGATAATATTTGCATGCATGCTGCTCCATCCACTTATATGTGCACACGTATAATGTATATGAGCAGTAAAAAAAGGCTACATTAACAATTAAATAAAACATATTATTATTTTTAATTATCTCCTTTAATATTATCTATTTATTAAAAAATGAATTTCATAATATAGAATTGACTAACCCAATGCAACTTTTTATTTATTTACAAAATGTTATTATTATTATTATTTTTTAATATAAAATAACATTATTTTAATTAATCCAGTAAACTGCACACGGATGATATCATGTCAAATTAATATTGACCCACACGCGCCGGAGAAAATATCCACCTCCTCCGGTCACTGCAATCATAAAAACCCGTCTCTTTCAAAGCCCACGACAACCGCCTCCTTTTTGTCTTTGATCGATCGCACGCAGGAAGACAACATCAAAAAACGACGGTGCACTTGGGCATGCCACGCCTGGGTGATTGGTGAAGGCGAGTGTTTATCAATATGTTTTTGAAAAAAAAAAGAATATTTATTTTAAATAAAAAAAAATTATTTTAAAAAATAAGAATAAATATTCTCCTAAAAAGAATGACAGAATAAATCAGTACTTAATCCAACGTGAATGAATATGGTGAGTTTAGAACATCAGCACATTATTACTGATTTAACCTCACACGTGTTGGTAAACAGTTTGTTGAGGAGGAATCATGTCTGAACACTATTCCAGTGATGATTACTTTCCAGAAAGGATCAAAAGCAAAATGATGAGTCTTTTACACGTGTTCTTGGCTCATTCTTCATTTTTCTGTGGCTATACGCTCAGAAACAGTAAAAAGAAACAAAACAGCAGCAGTATGAGGGCCTGTTTGGTATTGCGGTTGCTGTTGCGGTTGAGGTTGAAAAAAAGCAGTTTAAAAAAAAGCGTTTTTTCTGCGGTTCAAAATAAGCAGTGAGTGTTTGGTTAAAAACAGTGGTTGAGTCTGCGGTTGAAAAAAAGCAGTTTTGTGTGTTTGGTAACCAAGTTTTGCATGTAGCTTTTTACATATATACATATATTTTTAGAACTCTCTCTGTATATATATTTTGTATTAATAATCATATTTTTGTAATGGAAGGAATAGATCAAGTCAAATTGACACTTATTTATTAATTGTTCATCAAACTATTTGCAATGCTATCACGAACATTATCCATACGTGAAGGCATTTGCAATCCCTGACTATTATCTCGCGCTACAATATCTGGAAAAATATCATCTGGTACATAATTGGGATTATCATATTGAACAAAATCATCGTCATGTTGCGATCTCCTTCGAATAAAGTTATGAAGTGCCATTGACGCAACAACAATTTGAACTTGCGTTTTGTATTGATAAGGCGGCATGTTATGTAAAATTTTCCACCTTTGCTTCCATACTCCAAATGTTCGTTCTATCACATTACGTAGTGATGAATGTGCACGATTAAACACCTCTTCACGTCCACTTGGTTGTCCACGACGTTGAAAATCTTGTAAATGATACCGCTCCCCTCTATATGGACCTAAATACCCATACTCATTTGGATAACCAGCATCAACCAAATAATATTTTCCTGAAAAAAACAAACAACGTGCAACCGCTTTTGCATAAATTCATTCACAAAAGAGAATATTAAGTGAAAAATACGTTTAAATCGCAACCTTGAGGAGGTTTTGGAAAGTTGATAATCCCTACTCGTCAATTGCCTCAGTAGAAAATACGTGTATCGTGTGCACTACCTTCCCATCCTGCCCAGACAAATGTAAATTGCATGTCAAAACCACAGGCCGCCATGATGTTTTGTGTTGGAATACCTTTTCTACCAATAAAAGGAATTTGATTTTTCTAGTCGATACGGGTGACCCGAACATGTGTCCCATCAATTGCACCGATACAATCCTACATGCATAAATAAATAGAGTTAGTATACATTTTTTTAAAAAAACACAATAACATTCCAAAAATATATAATATGAACTTACATAATTACCTTGAAATGTGGCATAAATCTAGGATCCATCGCAATTTGTATTGGTGTGTCGGTAAATTCTGGATCAGTTGGTTTTATAACGTCTACAGCAAACAAACATACGGCTTTAAGGACTTCTTTCATACATCTACTTACAGTTTCGCCTGAATGCTGGAATCGTTCTTGCACATGTCGATTTGACGCCCCAACTGCAAGAGTAAATAGAAACATCCCTACCTTCTCAATTACGCTCATCCTTCGTGAAGGTTTTAAACCATAATGCGTTTCCAAAGCATTACATAGGTCGAGCAAAGTGTCTTTGTCCATCCTAAACATGTTAACACAGCGTGACCAATGACCTCGTAAAATATCAGTCAACCAACGCATCCCTGTTTGGTATGAAACCATACATGGTTCTTGATGGATATATTTAAAATAATATTGGTTAACGAGATCCAGCACGTGCATGTAATTAGTTTTTTTCTTATCACATGGCTTGTGTATGAAATTTTCACCGTCATCGAGTCGGAATCGCTCGGAGTCATCGAGTCGGATGAGTCGTTAGAGTCCTTGTCATCGTCGTCGCCCTCGCTATTTTCATTATTACAAGTTTCATCATCAATGTTTTGCGTTCATTTGGTACCTTCATAACCACCAAAGTTATTGTGGTCAACAACACGATCCATAACACTCGTCATTGTCATCTTCCAAAACTCCGCTAAATAGAGAATTAAATTGTGGATAATCCATAGCTAGCAACACTACAAATAAATAAAGTTCAATGTCAGTGTTGCATAAAAACATTTTGTTTTGATTATTTTTACAGACAACAAAGTGCAAACTCAGTAAAAAGCAGAGCAATACCAAACAAAGTTGAAACACATGCGACATAAAAATATTTCGAGTCAAGGTCCACATTTTTCTTAACATAACTTGCATTGTCAAACAATATCATGTTATTAAAATCCGATGCAATAATTTTATTCACTACTACAAACAAACATTCATCCATAACAATGAGCACAATAATATTTGATAAATATAAAAAGTTAAATCATAGTTTTGAAGATGTTAAGATAAAATTAAAATCTTTTATAAAACTAGAATAATTCAGTACGAAAGTCATAATAGAAAAACTCAACAAATTATTTTATCCGTTACAACCTGAAAGAAGACAAATTTAAAAACGAAACAGTCAAACAAAGAAAGAGCATTGCAGTTAAGTGTTTTTTCGGTGTACGATGAGTTGCTGCAGCCAAGCCATTTTTTTTTCAATAGTAGTGATGCTTGCCCACATTTCTCTGTTTCGTCGCACACGTAGACACTTTCGATGAGCGAGGTAAAAAAAATCCATCGTTATCAGTCGCACTCGGGAACTGATTGTAACTCAGCCATAACTTCGCAATACTACTGACTGGCAAATCCCTACTCGCAGATGTTGAATCACTCATACTTGGACATCTTTGTCGAGAAGCTATTGTCTGCAGTGATACTAGTTGAGCACCAATTCCGTGTGATTTTTTCTTTCCACTTCTTGGCGCCGGGTGCTCTCGTTCTTTTCTTTTCCCACTACTCTTTGTGTTAGAACTACTTGACATATGCACCCTCCCCACGCCCCGAGGAGTATGATTTTCATTATCGTAATTGACATTCTCCTCAGAATCCCCACTTCCTTCTTCCAAATCAGCACCTTCGGGACCGACAGTAAATGTCTCCATATCGTCTTCATTGGCACCAACTGGGCCAGACGATGGTGCCCATGCATATTGTCCGGTGGCGCTTACGCCAGAGAACATTCGATCAAATTTGAACTTCAACGATGGCTCGATACCGGCGTGTCTGAATTTTTTCGCTCCCCTAATTTCCTACATGAAATAAATAGTTATCTTGTAAACTATATTCACAAAACAATACAAAGGATATGAAATAGTCGAGAAAGCGCATAATTTACCTTTAATTTTTGGATCTCCACCACTCATCAGCTAGCGCAATTGTCCCTAATTCGTTACTCCAGCCCACACCAGTTTCAGCTATCAATTTCTTCCATATTCTCCAATCTTTTTTACATCCATCCCATTTATTTTTGAATTGTGTTTTGGTGAATGCATGACCCGTTTTTTCTTTAAATGATGTTGAAATAAATTTCCAACCAGATTTATCAAAATGCGTATTTGGTCTCATTCCCATGTCAATGGCCTTAATGCATAGATCACAAAAGATATGCAACATTTCTTTATTCCAAGCAGCTTTATCCGTTGATTCAAAATTGTCCATGATACCGCGTTCAACTTTGAAACCAAAAACACATCAACACAACATTAACAAAGACACAATATATGAGAAATAAAATAGATAATGCAAGCTTCACTCTTTATTTTACGAAACAAAAAACAAGGAAAGAAACTCATGACACATGAAAGTATTTCTAAGCTACTATATAGATCACTATATATATATATATATTGGTAACAAGTTTGCAACCATGCTTCACATAAACACCAAATTGATAGGTGGCATGTTTCTCAATGTTTAGGCATAATGCGGGCATGGGTTCCATTAAAAATTACATGACCAAAACATACCTGGATCTGATAGCTTTCAACCAATCATACAACCTTATTGCTAATGATGCCGAACATATAAATGTGTGTCAGTGTATGAATATGCATGTGTGTGCATGTACATGTACATATAGAAAGGATAGTGGAGGTAGTGACAGCAGTGGTGGTGGTGGTGGTGGTGAGCAGGCCCTTAATGATGAATTACACATTCGCAACTATCCAATACAATTTGTGAGCAACATCTACAAAGTATCCTTTGGAAAAGCATGAGGAAAAACATGAAAAGGAACTCCCACAGCATCCACAAAATTTGTAAGCAGACAGAACTAGTCATCAAAGACTTCAAGAAACATATGAACTGAAACAAGAACAGGTTTGAAATATTGAAACTAACTACGGCTATTAATCTCCACACGCACACTAAGAAAGAAAGAGAAGACATGCAACTTTGGGCAATATTTGATATGGGCATCATATATTCACCAGTCAATTCTGATAGCAGGAGCACAATGACCTATAAACCACCATTTTCTATGGACAAGCTAAAAACCTTGATTCAAATTATCAAAACCTGATAAAACAAGTTTCTCTGGGGTACGAAATAACCATGAACTTTAACTTTCCAAAACCTCTCTGACATATCAATTCTAACAGGCCCTAACAATCTCACATCACCCATATATCAATTCATTTTTTCACAGCCCCATCTTGCAATTCCACCATTAATTTTCTATCAATTCACAGATGCAATATGTACAAAATTTAAGTTTTTTTCACAACCCCAAGCAACTCAAGATCATGTTCTATGAATATTATTCCTCTACTTCATCACAAACCCATAATATCACAATGTTAAAAAACATGTCAGAACCCATAATATTCTCCAACTAACTTCACAAACGCAACAAATGAGAGCAAAAATTCAAGTCGACAGCAAGAAGACCTTACTGGTTGGGTGCTGCTCCGATCTTGTTGCCCTCGAAAGAGGTACTCGGACCAGCCACGATCCGTCTGCGAGAGATGGTGAGGACGACGGTGATGGAAGGTCAGGGCGCAGCTGTGAGGGAGACGAGGAGCAGAGGGTGAGGCTGAAAGCGACTCGATCGGGTCCCGCAATTTTGGGAGCGGATGGGTCTTGACGACAGTGAGCAGCTGAGGAGCAGAGGGGAGATGGGAGATGGTTTCGCAAGGGAGAAGAGGGGACGCTGAGGGATTTGTAAGGGAGATGGGTTCTCTGGCGATGGGAGGTGGTTGCGCAAGGGAGAAGAGGGGAGATGGGAGGTGGTTGCGCGACGCTGAGGGATTTGTGGAGATGGGTTCTCTGGCTGGTTCGCAAGGGATGAGAGAAAAGATGCTTGTGCAATGGAGATGGTTCTTGTTGGGAACGCTGAGGATTTATTAAGGGAGATGGGTTCGCTCAAATCCCTCAGCGAACCCAAATTGCAGGCTGGAGAAGACAAAAAGCCTGAGCAATTTGCAGGCTCGAGACATAAAGCATGAAAACTCGATGAGAGATTCCAGCAGTTTGCAGTCTGGGATGCATGAAAAATCGATGAGGAATCTAGCAGTTTGCAGGGATGCTCTGTGAATATTCGATGCCTGAGATGTTGAAAAGAGATGCCTGAGATGTTGAAAAGAGAGGCCCGAAAAAAGTTGGAAAAGAGAGGGTTGCAAAAAAGTTGAAAAAACCTGCTGAAGCAAAACCACGGGTAGAAACGCAATTTTAGTGGGGCCTAGTCACTGTTCATGCGGTTTAAATACATTACCAAACACTCAAATCACGTTTGGCGCTGGCTTTTTTTGAAACGGTGGCACAGCCACAAAACCAAACGGGCACTGAATCTGGCAAGCAGCCTTCACTATCATTATTGAAGAGCCATTACAACTTCAAGAAATAATAACGAGATGGATCATGAATATAAAAATACCATAAACTTTTTTTTGCAAGAAAAATAAATTCAAAATAATATATATATTTTTAAATATATTTTAATATCAATACATAAAAAAAATTAAAAATACAAAAAATATTTTTTTTTTCAAAAACATTGTTTGAAATGCAGTATTGAACAAGACCTTACTCGATGCGCAATGTAATTTTTTTTTTTTGTATCTCCTGGTTAATAAAACAGCTTTGTAGATGTAAAATAACAAGAAAAAGTATATGCTTTGAGCAGACCAAAAAAGCTTGAACTTTAACTTGACACCAAATGTGTGGGATCACTCTGTAAATGCTCCAAGACGTAATCATATTATTATTATTATTATTATTATTATTATTATTATTATTATATGTGATTATGATAAAGGAGAGTACTTTGAGGCCATGATTGGAGAGCGAAGGCTTTATCACATCAAAATCTTTAAATAAGAGCATAAGAACAACTCATCTTTAAAAAAAACAAGGTAGTACAAGTTAGAATCAGAGAATTAAAAAGGAATATTAATTTTTTATTACTAATTACAAAACTGAATCAAGTTGTTATAACATTCTTCTGATTTAAATTTCAGATTAATTATAACTATATATATGATTTATTTTGACTCAACAATAAAAAGATAAAAAAATTATAAAAAACCTACTAAAATAATCATTTTTTTAAGAATTTATTTATAAGAATTAATGTCTTGTAAATTATTGTTCCCAAAAGGTGTGACGTAATGACAAAAAACTTATGATCTGCATAGCAAATCTCGAATTCGAGTTAGGGCGCACATCCCTTGTAAAAGCTTATGATCTGCATAACAAAATATATTTTTCAAAAAATATATTTTTTTATTATTAAAAAAACAAATATTATAAATTCTCTAGCTGTTGCATACATATTTTGTATTGATCAAGTAAAATATAGATGTAATCTTAAAAAAGCATTGAAAGAAAAGACGTATACACTTTATTTTGTTGACCAATATGCACCATATATTTAAAAGTAATTTCAAATAATTCCTTGTGGTGTTGATAAAAGTGAGAAGGCCCCATCCATTACCATACATGAAAAACGTGGTTAAAAATTATGTGGTTATGATTGAATTTGTGGTGTTTGGTATCTTTTAAATTATTTTTTATTTATAAATATATTGAAATATTTTTCTATTTTTAATATAACACATTAAATAAATTAAAAATTAAAAATAATTTCAGAGATTTTTTTTGAAATAAAAATAAAAATTGCGATGCAACTGCACTCCAAAACAATTATTATATAGTAAAAAACTTTTTTATCTATCCATATGTATCTATTTGTTATTGTATTTCAAAAATATTTTTGAAAAAAAATTGTTTTTATTTTATTTTTTGCTTTAAAATATTTTTTTTGTTTTGTTTGTAAATTATTTTTGATATAATGATATCGAATATAATTTTTTTTTAAAATAATTTTCTTTTTGTATTACTGAATAAAAAAAAATCTTTAAAAAATAATATCAGCAACACTTTCAAACAAACTATATGTTTTGGTTAGAAAAAAGCATAATTGTCCTATGATAATTTTTAGTTTTTAATTCAAAAAAAAAGTATTTTATTTTATAAAGTAATTAATTAAATATTTAAACTAATAAATCAAAAAAAAAGTTTTGACATTAATTAAATACTAAAGTAATAAACTAATTTTCATAGTAAACATAAAATATAGATACATGCAAATAGTTTATACAAATACAGCTAATTTATATTAAATACAACGAAAGAAAATTAAATTAATCTCTTTGAAGCATTTATAACAAAAAATAATTTAAAAGATCAATCACCATTTAAAAAATAAAAGGGATATTAACGTATATTTAAATTGAAAAAACTAATGCAACAAGAAAAAACAAAAAACAAAAATAAAATTGAACGACGCTAATGTCCAATAAGCCACGCACACGTGCCTAGCTTCTAAATTAAAAATCCCGAACACACTTGGGCCTGGAAGTTCGTGCCAGTGTCTGACATTTTCTTCTTTCTCATGCCCTTCACTCCTTTTTATATTTTTATTTATAACAATTCTTCGTTCTTCTCCGATGAAAAGTAAATAAAATCAAGGTTACTAGAAATTAAAAAGTTAATTTTAGTTTTTTTTACTTGAAAATACCTCATAAATACAACGGGTACCTTAATAAATTAATTCATAACCCAACAATATTTTTTAAAAAATAATTTTTGAAATTAAAAAAGTGTTTTTGAAAAAAAATAATTTTAATTTTAATTAATTTTAAATAAAAAATTATTTAATAAATAAATATAAAACACATTACCAGACAATCACAATAAGAAGTATGAACCTGACCCGCACGGACCTATGACCACCCCTATTTGTCCATGTCCAGACCGTGTTGTATTCAATCTTGCCGACAAATTACTCGACACCACGTGGACCCGTTTGCGAATGTGAGTGACGAGTCAGATTTCTTCGTTGCAGATTCTGTAGAGGATGAGATATTTCATATTCGAAAAAAAACAAAAATTGAAAAAAAAACCTTATTGTTATTTTTTAATTATTAAAAATTGAATTTTATAATTTATTTTTTTAATCACGGTTTTGATAAGTCAACTAGCTTAAATGAGTTTTTTTCCCTTTTTTCTTGAATATTTATTATGAGTTAAACTATATTTTTATTGATTATTTGGATTGCTCTTTAGACACTCCCAAGTTGAACAAGTTGTATCAAATTACTCCTCACATAATTTAATTTCTTTTACTAGAAAAATATCACCAACACCTAGATTTTTTTAACATAAAAAATCTAATCCATTGGGTAGCGAAATAAAAATCTAGTACGGTCAAAATTAAAAGTGCAAAGATCACCACGTTCAAAATTAAGATATAGGGATTAAAATGACCAAAACCTAACCCTTTAGATATCCTTATATTATAGCTTGCCCCAATTATATGTAATTTGAACAGTTAACCTTCTAACCCGGGTTGAATATGAAGTAAATATTAATATAGATTTGACTTAGTTTGACTAAACAATGCAACTTTTTATTTATTTACAAAATGTTATTATTATTTTTTTAATATAAAATAACATTATTTTAATTAATCAAGTAAACTGCACATGGATGATATCATGTCAAATTAATATTGACCACACGAGCCGGAGAAAATATCCACCTCCTCCGGTCAATGCAATCATAACAACCCGTCTCTTTCAGAGCCCACGACAACCACCTCATTTTGTCTTTGATCGATAGCAGGCAGGAAGACAGCATCAAAAACGACGGTGCACTTGGGCATGCCACGCCTTGGTGATTGGTGAAAGGCGAGTGTTTATCAATGTGTTTTTGAAAGAAAAAAAATGATTAATATTTTTTAATTTTTAAAATAAAATGTAAAATAATATATTTTGTAAAAATAAAAAATATATATTTTTAATATATTTTTAAATAAAAAAACATTTCTTCACTATATTTAGAAGGTATGTACTAGTAATATCATCATCCACAGTACTTAATCAAGCAGTTGAGGGGTATATGATTTCTTTTTTGTGAATGCCTTTTACGTAGAGACTACGTATTTGTGCAATTTTTTCCAGCACCTTTCTTGCCTTTTCATTTTATGTTTTAGTTGGATTTTTATAGAGACATAATAAAAGCGAGGTAAAAAAAATAAGTTAGTTTTTGTTTTATTGCATCGTTATATAAGCAAATAACTCCCCTTTATAAAAATACTTTTAATAATTTTATTTTTTTTAAATCTCAAGCACAATTGCAAAACCCAAGAACCGCAATACCAAAAATACCCTTAATCAACCGCGACTGAACCTCGAATATGACAGAATAAATCAGTACTTAATCCAACGTGATTATGGTGAATTTAGGACCGAACCTTTGAATAAAAGCAGGATGGCTTACGCTAACATCCGCAAATTATTACTGATTTAACCTCACACGTGCTGCTAAACGGTTTGTTGAGGGGAATCATGTCTGAACACTATTCCAGTGATGATTACTGTCCAGAAAGGATCAAATGCAAAATGATGAGTCTTTTACAGGTGTTCTTGGCCCATTCTTTATTTTTCTGCGGCAAGATGCGCTCAGAAACAGCAAAACGAAACAATATTAGCAGCAGTATGAATCTGGCAGCAGCCTTCACTATCATTATTGAAGAGCCATTACAACTTATGAAATAATAATTAGATGGATCATGAACTTCTACTTCAACTCAAAACCACCAAAACCACGGCCAGTTACCATAAACATTTTTTTTTATAGTAACTGTAAGAAAAATAAATTCAAGGTCAAATACAATGGAAAAAAATAAATATACGCATATACATATTAGTTATACCATTAACAGGAAACACGGTGGCGCCTTTTGAGTTCAACAACGATGACGCTGATGTTATCTTTGCTGCCCTCGAGCCATTGCTAGCTCGGCAAGCACCGCTGCAGCCTCCGCTGCGCGGTGGCTCTCGCTCACAACTCCCTGGGACTTCCTCCTCATCCGGCCATGCAGACATCTCTTTATAATCTGGCATGCGAACTCGTTGGAGATGACATCCCATAAGCCATCACTGGCTAGTACGAGGAACTCATCGTTTTCAGCTCGCTTATTCACGGTGACTTCTGGTTTGGAGGATACAAATGGTTTGAGATACTGATCGCCTGCATCAAGATGTTAAAGCCATGCAACGAAGGAAAAACGATAATATTGATGGGATTTTTGATTTACAGTAAAATTTAGGATAATTACATTACAGATAACACTTTATTCATGAAATCCAATCTCTTAATCCTGCTCGTGCCAAATATATTTTCAATATGACCCTAATGACATCACTGAATTTCTATATTTGAAATAAAATCACTGTTAATTAGTTTTAAATGATAGATAAGTGTAATCACGACAGTTCTCAAGGATGGTTAACAGCAGTTTACTCGTTGATTAATGTGATCTGGCTGTGCTCTGCCCCAGTTGTAAGGCCTGCATTTTATACTAATTATAAATTTAAATTTAAAAAGATTTGGTAAATCAATCCGTTAGTTTGCATGGTCTACTGAAAACTCTCTTGAGACCTTAATTAAAAATACAAATTCATAGCTTTTCTTAAAACTAGATGAAAACATGCACAGAGAAGCCGCCATGGAAGAATCCCGAGAGAACAAATTAATCCAGGTCCTGAGATGTAATAAGTGATGAAGAATCACATACCTATAGATCTTGAAGTGGCAAGAACTCCCAGAACACGGTACCCGTTCCAGTTTATAACTCTTCCACCAGCAGCTTCAACTCTCTCCAACTCATCAGGTCTGTCAGGCTTAGCAAAAAAAAGATGTCAACAAATTATTCATTTTAAACATTAAAAAACAGAGACCAAACCCTTAAATTATATGCACAACCCCAGAAGGAGTGAGTTAATTCTGATTGTTTTTCCCCAAATTATTTGCAGCAACTGTCTGTCCAGTTCAGGAGAAAATTATCACCACAGATATCGTCACTGTCATCATATTTTACAATATTTTGTAGTCTAACATATTCTTTTTAAATTTTAATAGGACCCTTGGGCTAAAGATTATATAGGGTGGACCATCTGATCATCAAAAGATTCTATATAATATTACCAAACGATTTTAATAGTAATTAAACAGCACAACCTAGATAGAAATTCCATGGAACCTTTTTTGATCTTGATTAGGTTAACAGACATATTTCATATCTGAGAATAAAATCCCGGAAAATTTTAAGTCATGAAACTAGCAAATAGATTCACACAATTACGAGATTGATGGTCTAAATCGATATTGAAGGTGGAAAAAATTCGATCAATTTCAACAAACTCAAAAATCATTACCTTATGATCAACTGACAATGGCACGGCAACCCCACCTCTACAGATCACAGCTCTCGAATCCCCACAATTAGCCACAACCACCTCCTCCTTCCCCACCACCGCAACAACAGCCGTAGACCCCATCATCTTATCCTTCACCACCTCCTCGTCCATCTTTTTAAAACACTCCTCCATCACCTTCTCCCACTCCACACCACCACCCCCTTCCTTTCCTTCCATTATCTCCTCCACAATAACTCTATGCAGCCTCTCTTTACACGCCTCCGCCACAAGAGCTCCACCATGTCCATCATAAACACCAAAAAAATCATACTTCTTTTCACCTTCATTAAAACTCAAAAATCCCAACTCCACCTTCACTGTATCTTCCATCTCTTTCCTCCCCCCTATAACAGACACCGACCCATATGATAAAACAGCTTCATCTTCCAAAACAACATCATTTCTCGGCGCTGTTAACGATATTGATATCTCCTTCGAGCCACCATCATCACTAGCTTTTGCACCAAATATTTTTCCTGCTTTTTTCTCTTCACCACACAAATCATCCCTCTTCCTCTCGTTGCCACCATCCCCGCCGGAGATGGTGACATCGGTTTTATTATTTTGACACGTATACTTCAATCCTCGGATTTTTATTCTTCTCCGACGAGAATTCAACGTCTTGATCTCGCTGAGCTGATTCATCCTCGTCCTTATAAAAGAATCTACAAGCTATCGCAAATGAAATCAAATTTCAAGTATTAGAGTACCAAATTAATCACAAAAAGCAAATATTTGGTGCCAAATTCTTCATTTTGCATGAAAGAGAAAGGTTTTGAAGTGGAAAAGGATAAACACAAGGAGCTAAATGGGAATATAAAACATTTAAGCAACGATGATCAAGTTAAAGCAGATGAAGGTTAGCCGTCGATTGTTCTTTGCCCACTTGTACGCTGCCACATGGGATCAACAAAAGCCACTAATTTGGGGTTGTATAAGAGAGACGTGGACGGAAGAGATGGATTAAGGGGTACGTGGAGGGTGGATCTGGGTGTTGGGGATTTGATTTGATTGAGTTGGGCCCAGTGTGGAAATCTAGAAGTCATTACGTGGCGTCTCGTGGTGCTTAAAGTAGTAAAAGTCAGGTTTTGATGTGTTTGGATCTGACAAGGAAGATGTTTGACTTGGAAATGAAAAAGATTCTTAAGACACGTGTTGAATGATGCTGAGTCGCGTGGCCGATGGGAGCTGCTTTGGCCCTCTCTTGGTCGGGTGTTAAATTCGAGTTTTTAATCTTTTATCATAAAAATTAGCACTGTTTTTTTTTTCTTTCTTTCTTTCAAACTGTCACGGACTCAAATATATTATACACAACTACACGTAAGGTAAAAAAGGCGCAAATAAAAGTTGGAAAGCTCAACCTAAGAGAAATAAAACACATGTTTTTTTTAATTAATTATTTTTACCTTTTAAATTATTTTGATTTATTAATATAAAAAATAAAAAATATTAAACTTTTCAACTGTCTTTTTAAGAAGTCTCTTTTAACATGCAACTTTTATTAAATTGTGTTATTTTTTATTTGGTGTTAATATTATATTAGATTCATAAATTAAATATTAAAAATAATTGAAGATTTTATTAATAATAAATATATATTTATACGAAATATAATAAGATTACATGATATATTAAACTAATAATTATGAAATACATATCTCATATTACATTAGAAATTAAATTTATAGATTCAATCCATGTAGATGGTGATCACGTTCGATTCGCATCACCAGCAATATCAAAAGCCGATGTACCTACTGCAAGGTCGTGGCTCGGTGGTGCTGGGGAGCGCCCTCTTTCATTTGAATGTCAGTTCAAGTCCTAGTAGGAGTGGAGTTGGAAGGCTTCTCCCCACATGTTCCCTTGGGTCCTTCCTTGAGTGGTATGTCTGTCACATCGCGGTGCTTTACATGTTCATTGAGTTTGTAGGATGTTCAGCGGGCCCGGGAATAGTCGAGGTGCGCGTAAGCTGACCCGGACACCCCGGTCAAAAAAAAAAAAAAAGAAGCCGATGTACCTTCAGAATTTAGAGAGGATTTTGGAGGCAATGTTAGGTTTTCTACTTCTTGTTTTTGTGATGATGAAATGTCAAAATAAAAATGAAGCCGAAGATGTCGGAGGGAGGGAGGGTATCGATGATAAGGCAGAGAACAGCAACCAAATCTACTTCCCAGAATGGATCTACAACAGCCTGGATAGAGGAGAAGAGCTGGGAATCAGAATTGAGAAGGAGGGAGACGCAGAAATCGAAAAGAAGCTGACTCTTGTAAGACTACGGTGAATTATGTGAAGCAGTCAAGTACAAGGGCTGTGCAAACATATCTGCTGAAAGTTAGGCGTTCTATAATCTTTGAGGGTATCTAATATTTGTCCAACTGAAAGCGAGGCATATAATGTAATCTTCGTACATCGAGCAGTGATTGTGTTTGGAATGTATTACTGACGCCAATATGATCAATGAAAACCAAACACATATATTTGAACGTTATTCTTTTGATTCTCAAAGTGATGAGAATGGCTCTGTCATTTCTTGAGTTCAGTTTTTCCTCCTCCCGCTAGTTTGGGAAAGGCTATGATTCCAAAGTACAGTTTATATTGAGTTTTTCACCAAAAATATAACCTCTGCTAATGGCAGGCATTTGCCTGTGCATTAAAAAAATAACATTTCAAGTTTATAAAGAGAATCCCTTGATCATTTTTTCTGGGAATAGATCACTATTTAAAATCGTACAAATGATCTCTAGATTAACACATTCTCTATTGAAAACCATTTGATTCATTTTTTCTGGGAATAGAATCTTGCTTTTCATGCTGAAGTTCTTTCAAAAGGTACTAAAAAGGGCTGTAATGGCATTGAGCCAAATGTTTGAGATATCTGGTTCAACACATCTGTGTTCTGGAAGACCTCTGAGTATTCTTTTATCGTCATGTTTATACTTGGCCCTTCATATTTGAAATCCTATAACTTGAAGTTCTTTCAAAGATAATTTGCACTGGCCATTTCATCTCATCTTTCACAGGGAGGCTTACCAAGTCAAAATAAAGTCAATCTTGAATTAAAAATATCGTTTATCAAGAACAGTAAAGACCAGACACGACTATTCAGCCAAACCATCGCATAGAGGGACTTATAGATACAGGAATATGTCCTACCAAAAAACGGAGCATTCCTCGGTTCACATTTGAGAATAAGAATCTGCATTATCATTTACCCTAACGAAGCTAGTAGCCTACCTTTTTTTTCCACCAGAGTAGCATCTCCTGATTGTTCTGCAGATGCGTTGGGAAATTCTTCTACCGCCAACAATTCCCCACAACTCTAAGTTACTGCTGCCAACCATACTGTTGGTTGCGGTTTCCTCCCATCATATTTGAGCCACGGCCAGCACCAGAACCACCGTATGGACCACCTTGAGGATAATTTGGAGCACCAACTCCATATCCACTACCTCCACCACGCGGAGCACCACCAGGCATGCCACTGGAAGGATAGGGTGGGGCTCGTCCTTGTGGAGGATATGGACCGCTGCCATAACCTCCTCCCCCTTGGCCACCATGACTCTGGTGGTTGTATCCCCCACTTGTTCCACTTGAAGGGTATCTACCTGGACCAACAGGAGGTCCGCGAGGCCTCCCATAATGTCCAGGACCTGTAACCGGGGGCTGAGAACCGTGCATGGACTGATTAGGCCCTGTCCGCATTTGGGGGCGTGCCCCAGACTGCTGAATGGGTGGAAGACGGGAATGTGGCTGTGGATGCTGTAGTTTTTGCCTTTTGGCATTTTCTTCATGCTGTCTTTGTTGCTGGCGCTTTTTCTTTGTCTGAAACTCATGCGATGATTCATATTTTGGTAAACTGAACCAGAAAAAAGGAAGCTGATCAGGAAAAATACCAAGTAAGACAGTCCAGTACCATGTACTATAGAACAAAACCAAACCTCTTGGGGTCACATGGTGGTGGGTCAGTCCAGAAATACTCAGCATCAAGTGCATCCTTGGCTGAAATTCTCTGTTTAACAAAAGCATCATAAAATGAAATACTCAGCATCATATGCATCTTTGGCTAAACCATATAGAGGAACATAATTAATAGATACATGTGGATAATCAGATTTCTTAGTGAAACGACAGGTATATATGCATCTGTTATGCTCGTTAATTTCTTTCTTTATTAATTGTTACTGTGATGCATCTTTTGAAATAGAAATAAATTGCCTATATCAGCAGGGTTTTTTATTATAAAAAAATCAATCATTTAAAGAATCATACAGAAGGCCCTGAAGAAGTTTCAATCATTTAAAGGAGTCATACAGAAGTCGCTGCATTTACCAAATGATATAATTTAGAAAACAAGCTATTGTAAGACATTGAGAAATCCCATCCATCGATCCACTTTCCCCTTCAAGATATCTTTTGAAATCAATAATATTCTGTACTGACCTTTTTGAAATGATCAAATCAATTCAGTAAATTATATGATAAACTTTTCACATGAACAAAATTTCAAACACCAAACCAATGGTAGGACACAAGAGGCATCTGATGCTCTGATCAAAATAATCAATCAAATAGCATAAAATGGAGAGATGTTTCCTAAAAGGATACCTGAGCAGGATCAAGAGCCAGCATCCTCTCCAGCAACTCCAAGGCATGGCGGTCAAAACTGTGACAGAAACACAAAGTAAATAGATATCATAGATGTACTTTGACTAATCCAAAAACTACACACATCTTGGCTGGTCCAAGTGGTTTGTGTATTCCCCCCTTTCCCTGGGATTCAGGTGTTCTCCGTGACCTGAGAGAAAAAAACTTGGCCAAGCCAATGACAAGTCCTATATACTAAGAAAAATAATAAAAATAACCCAACACCAGTGTCAAATTCCTATTACATGGATAAGTAAAAGATAGATTCAATGACATTATCTCACTTACTGTCTAAAAACCTCTCTGAGACGTCTCTTCATAGGCCTTGTTGGCTTAAAATTGTTGTACCAAGGAATCTTTGAAACTCCAGGCCAGTTAACCTCATCCGGAGCTCCACACAGCTCAAAAATCTTATTTAGTTGTTCAGGCTGCAGCACTCAACCAGTGATACTTCAAGACATTGGTATGATAACTACACCTTTAGTTATGACCATGAACTAAATATAAGCAGCAAATATGTATAAACTTTTCAATAAATTATTATTTCTTTTATTAATACTAATTAGACAATGGAAATTCCCAGATAAAAGTCTAATGCAGGCCACCCAATCAAGCATAATCTATATATAGTACAACAATTATAATTTAGCATCTCTAATAGTACATTCCAGAGTTATGCAAAAAATGATTTACCTCATCTTTCCCAGGGAAAATTGGCTTTCCATGCAGAAGTTCTGCAAAGATACAACCAACAGACCACATATCAACAGCTGGACCATACTTTGTCGACCCAAGCAGCAATTCTGGGGGCCTGCTCAAAATGGAGAGCTAGCAGGTGTTAAGATTATTTTACTTTCCTCATTTTTCCAGCCTTCAGCTCTTAGCAGGGAAGAGCCAGTTTATACTCCTTAAACGAAAGCACAAACTTTCATTATTCTAAGTTCAAGGTGTCATATTTATTGTTTACCTGTACCATAAAGTAATAACACGATTTGTAAGATTTGATTGGTGCTCATTTGAGAATGATCGGGCAAGACCAAAATCTGCAAGCTTCAGATTACCCTCATTGTCGATAAGAAGATTAGAACCTAAATTAAAAACAAGATTTCAGGCCTCAAGAGGTGAGAAACTAGATCCAATAGTAAGTTAGCTTGCTTTAACAGCTACCTTTAATATCTCTATGAAGCACTTGATTTATGTGACAGTAGTGAAGCCCTGTTAGAAGCTGCCTCATGTAGCACTGCAAGATAAATAAGCATGACCTGTCAAATAATGGTCCATGTATTCTAAAAAGACAAAGCAAGAGAGGGCAAAGAACTGCTACACATGATATTCTTATTGTCAAGAAAAAGGAACTTCATTAAGTCTAATAGAATACCTTAATCTGTGGAACTGTAAATCTAATCCCAGGACGATCAGCAAGGCCTGTCAAATCATGGTCCATGTATTCGAAAACCATGTAAATCCCACCTTTATACTTGTTATCATCTGTAAGCAGAGCCAGAGATCAACAGTTATTGACTTCAAATAAGATAACGTTTTGCAAAACAGACAGAGAGACCAATTGATAGGCATTGCACAAGCAAAGGTAGAGCACTTGCCTGGCTTTCCTATATCATCTTTCTCAGGGCCTGAAAACACTCACACAACATAACAGTCACACAACATAAGATATCTGAAGGAAACATGTTAACAATACAGTTTGAGGTGAATAAAGAATGCAGCACAGTAACTAAGAGTATTCATAGCATTACCTTGAGATGTCACTATCTCTTTTAGCTTAATAACATTTTCATGGTGTAGTTTCTTCAGAATTTTGATTTCCCGTATCGCTGTTATAGGAAACTGCAGAAATACAAGCATTGTTTAACATTACCTTGAGATGTCGCTATCTCCTTCAGTTTAATAACATTTTCACAATGTAACTTCTTCAGAATTTTGATTTCTTGTATGGCTGTTAATAAATGTTTTATTAAACAGTCCATTCTATTAGCCCATTGAAAGTTTAAGATTGTTGTTAGAAAATACAAAATCTACAAGTTCAGCTGGAAGCTATGGATGATTTACCATCAGCATTGTCTTACAAAATCATGTGCTCAAAATCACGAATTACCAATTGATCTAGCTATATAAATGAATATATTTAACAAGAATATAAAACACACCCCTTCTCTCTCATTGTCCATTCTTATTTTCTTCAAGGCAACTATTTCACCTGTCTTTATTTCTCTAGCCATGTAAACCTGGCTGCAAGAAGAAAGTGACGCACACAAGTGCAAGTCAAGTTCCTGCTATCATTGTCAACAATCACAAGAGAGCAAGTACAAGAAACAAGATTTCTAGAGCAGAAACTAAAAGATCACAAGCTCTAGAACAGGAAAATACTTTTTTCCATCAGTCTTTATTCAGGCAATCAAACTTGCACGAAAGTTCCACTTCAATAATCCAATGATATTTTGCATACACCATAAGAAATAAGAATTTAACAGCCATTACAATGAAGTTAAAGCTCATTGGTATTCTTGCAAACAAAGAGGGGCTAAGACTCGAAATCCCAGCTTTGACAAAACAGCACTAATCTCAAATATGCATGTTTTATGATGATTTTTTTTCTTTTTATTAAATCTTTTATGTTATTTATCATTGTATCTTAACCAACTAGAGTTAATTTTAATATTTTGTCAGTAGCTCATTATATGTATAACAATTAAACAAATAAACATCTAAGCTTACAAGAATGATACAGCAATGTGAAAAAAAAATTGCCAGTCATTTCAAAAATATTTTCAAAGTCAATAGTTTAGATTCTTAAGAGATTTCTACATGGAACAGTAACTAGTGTAAACTTTATTCTTGACATCAAAAGCTTTAAATAGATTACTGCTAGGTCAACAATTTGTTTTGGGATTTATTTTTTGCATGGGCATATGTGTGAAACTTCTTCCCTTTCCTGAGGGAAGGGGGTTAGTTTGGAATTTAGTGCTGCTAAAGACTTTCAGGAAATTCCCAGTCTTAGGCTTTTTTTTAGCCAATATGTTCCATTAAACCTACTGGTATTTATGAATATTCCTCCTAATTAGGACAAAGATGTGTATGTCAGTCAATTTCTTGAGACATCTATATTCTAATAACAAAACGATGACTTTTGGGTTTGATGTTGAAACTTGAAACCATTTGCAACTGATGGTTTTTCTAACATCTCTCCCTCCCCTGTATTTAGCACACTACTTGTTCAAAAAATCCAGCAACCTACCACAAAACATCCTATTTGCTTAAAAAATCTTCCAAATATAGTCACATTCAATTATGCACCTCCCCTGAATATTCAAGGATAGTTAAAACCAAGCAAGGTTCAGATGATGTAATTTTCTTTGCTTCATCATGGTGCTTTTTGAAGGATAACCCTAAGAGGCCAGGTCAGCAAGATCTTCTATTTTAGTAGTCCTTCACTTGTCAACTAGGAAGATTATGTTTTCTCCATTTTTGTGTATTATCCTTTTCTCTATCTTACTGAGGTTTCTTTAGCTAATTTCATGCTTAGCTAACCACAAGATAAAGCAAAGGCATAATATCATTTTTAATCACTTGCAGCACCTCGAAGACCAAACTCATGATTCCAAGGAGACAAGCATCACAGAATATCAAAAGTGCATGTATCAACATAATTGGCAAAAATTCCATGTAGCACATCCAATTCTGATCTCTCCAATTTATCCCAAATGCAGCTATCAATATCCGATCAACAACCTTTTAAGATATCAATAAGAAAAACATTTTAAAACAAGTAATGCTTTGAAGCCTGAAAAAAGATTCTAACAAAATGATCTCAAATCAGGCATTAATAGACGACTAGAGAGTTGCATCAAATTTTTGCTTCTTCCATTGCCTGTATTCATGATGATTTCATTAAAAAACTCTTGATACAGAGCATTACTCTTTTAGAATCCAACAGCTTAAACCACTAATTTACTCTACATGCCCGAAAACCTACTACCCAGAAGTTAAAAGAAGCAATTCTGAGACAATATTTAGCACATGATCGGTCAAAGATTGTTTCCTGAACTTGAAAAGAAATAACAGCACAAAACCCTAGTCTCTGTATATGCCTGTAAACCATAATGCTAAACTTCTATACCCCACAACGCCAAAAAAAGAAAACCTTTCTTTCTCTAAACACTTACAAACCCTGATGCTATTTCCAGACCCGATTGAAAATCCACACCCACAAGCTAAAAGAAAGAATCTTTAATGCGCAGAATTGAGTTCATAATATTGTTTATTGAAAATTAGTAGAATTTAAAATAACCAAAAAAGATCCGACCTTTAAAGACAAGAAAAAAAAAGAGGAGATTGATAAACTGGACTGACCCATAAGTGCCTTCACCAATCTGTTCTAATTTCTCAAAACAATCAACGCTTCTCGAGCCCCAATAAGGTGATTCTGTCAGGTTAAGTTGGCCTGGCGCTGCTAATGCTCCTGCTGCGGCCATTTTTTTATTTTGCGCTCTGTCTCTCGCTCTCTTTCAGCACCACAATATATTCAGAAAGGAAAGAGCTTGGGTTTTGTGAGAGAGAAGTCGGTGAAAGATTTTTTTGTGCTTCTTTCAAGGTCGTTTCTTGAAAATTAGAGTACATAACAGTCCCTAAAAGAAAGCTAATGTTCAATTGGGTTCTTTTAGGTTTAAAAGAAATAGTTTTTTCTTCTGAATTTTTGCCAGGATTTTGTAGTTAAAACTTTCTTTCTTTGTTTATACATTTTCTATATATAATTTTTTTTTGTGATTTGGTTTTTGAACAAAAACATATCATTGAAAAATAAATTTTAATAAAAAATTAAAAACAAATATTTCTTTATCATTTTGTGTGATGCATGTAAGAATATAAAAATAATTAATTCGAGATAATTTTATAAAAAAAACAGAGCCAGAAAATTAAAAATATATATATTTTATTTTTATTGAATATTCATGAGAGATTTTAAAAAACTAATGCATATTAAGTTCATATATAGTTATTTATAAAAATATTGCTAGCATTACAATAAAAAGGTACAATCTTATTTGGAAAATATGATATAATCATATGATTTTTAAAATATCTTTGTAATTATTTAATTAATTTTAGAATATAAAAATAAAATAATTAAAAAAGGCCAAGAGAATCAAGCCTTGTCGTGTCCAGTACTTTTTAAAACACGATATAGATGATTATAGAAATAAATTTTGAAACTTGAGAACCAGTCGAGAAGGAAAAAAAAGAGTTCAGGGGCTTCTAATAGGTTAGCCCAACCTAATTGTATCCGTTACGCCCAGCCCAATCATTTTAAAACTAGTTGGGTCCACCCCAGAAAGATAAATCTATAGTCTACATGACAGATAGGATTGCGTCTTTCTGCAAGTAGACAAAGAGGAAGGTAAAGTTTGGAACTTTGAAGGGAGAAATGGGAGGAGCAGCAGCAGCAGCAGCCGCGGTCAAGAGAATTCCACGCATTAAATTCCCTCAAAGACACGCAAATTCTTCATCTTCAGGTTCCCTTTTCTTCCTTTTCTTCTCGTTTCCTTTTTGTTGCCTTCATAACTAACTTTTTGCTGCATTTATAGCTGTTTTCTGTTTGAATTTCGGTTCCAGTATGATTTTTTTTAGAAATCAAGAAATGGGATCCATTCCTATGAATCTAAAGTTGTGATCTTTCGAAAACTTTTTGACCAATTTAGCTGTAATTGATAGGGTGATTGACCTTTGGAGTTGGTTGGTTGAGTGGAATCTAAAAACAAGTTGCTTGTGTTTTTGCTCTGTATTCAAGCATAAATTATAAGCTTTTGTGAGATAAATATATTGGAATTTGAAGAATTATTTGGGAACTTATAGTGGAGGGATAAAAGATGGCTAGAACGAAGGCAGTGATTGTCTGAGAAATTAGATTCTGATAATGCGACTTATGACGCTATATAGATGAATCGATGGTAGAGGTCAAAAGTTCCAATTTTTTTATAAAGGAAATTTACAGATTTATTTTTATACTGCTAGAAGGTGCCAGTAGTTCATCTTATTTATAGCATATTAAGCAACTATTGCAAGAGGAATAAGTTTCTGAGTCAGAGGGAGTTCAAATATCAAGTTGTGAAAGCATGGATGCTGCCTTGTCAGGTTACAATTGAGTTCAAGTATTATCATCATCATAATGCAATCTGAATTTATGACTCTGGCGGTCCCTTGTTTTGTTTGATCACTAAATATGGCACTAGCCAATCATCTGCATTTATTGTACATGTGCACAATGAGACTTTTCTAAATTTCTGCTTTTGGATGAATAATGTAAATTTCACTTTCAGAATTTTATGTATTCGACTGTCTACTATTTTCACTATTTTATTTGCCTTTTTTTCTTGTTCTTATACTCCTCATGATCTCACATCATTTATTGTTTTCTTCTGCATAGGTTTTGTCCCGCAAACTCAAGGCGCATCAACAGATACAGAGATTCATCATTTTATCATGTCAAGCTCGGAAGTTCCCGCATCACCGGCCAATATTGCTGAGGGAGGCAAAGCTTCTCTTCAGCCAAAGCGCACGCCTGTCTCAGAAAGGGAAATTGAGGCTGTTCTGGTAAGAGCAGTTTTTTTCCATTCATGTAATTCAATTGTTGGATCATAAAGAGACATCAGAACCCGGAAATTATGATAATGAGATCTTGTAACCTTTGCTTTAGGATACTTAACATTTTGACAAGGTCACAAAAATATGACATTGAGGAACTGTTTGGATATGGCTAATTGAACCAAACAAGCATCACCAATTTGCACGAGTGAACCCCAGCTCTGTCCAGGATAATAGTTTTAGATATTAGTTAAGAACACATGGAGATGAATAAAAAGAAGAAACAATTATAGAAAATCTTCTTTGAGAATTTTTTCCTAAAAATCCTCACTGTCTGAACAAAATAAGGAGGGATCTTCGATTAGGTGCTTTCAAATTGTCCACTTTCATTTAAAACTTATGCTGTTTATAAACTAAGGAACTATGAGCAAGGAATTGGGAGGTACAATGAATACAGTTTCAACTGCTGCTTGTTTCATCAAAATATTTTTTCCTCGCAAAACCAATTCCTTTTGTCACCTCTTGCAGCTGGGTGGCGTCTTCTGACTCTGTGACCAATAAGCTAATGAAGGAAGGGCACCGCTGCCTTATTTTCTGGTACAAAATCCCATCCTTTCTGTACTACTATTAGCCCTTGTTACATATGTATGGAGGTGTGAATAAGGAAAGGATGAAACAATGCCTTAATGTCATTCGAAGTGAGGAGGATACATTCTGTCAAAATTTCTGTAATTTTCTCCTGTTACCATTGCATTATTTTTGGCTTTTCCTGGCAAGTTATCATCCTTTTTCTGTAATTGATCTGGTCTCAGCAACTTAGTTCCAGGGACATCACCCCTACAACTCAACAGCCAAGACAAAACTAGATTACAGAGACTAAATGTGGCTAAATCTTGGTACTGACAGCTTTTACCTGTGGCGAGCTCCTAACAGTTTGGCAGAACCTCTTTTTCATCGATTATATATTTTTTTTAGTCCCTCGAAGGAGAGTATTGCATAGGATATTGCTACCTATAGCTCACAAATATCCTGCGAATCTCTTAACACAGTTGATTATAGGGAGAGTGATAGAAAAGAAAATACTGAACTGTGCAAGAAAAATCAGCAGTAGCAAGATTTAAAAATCCATCCTCCAAACCTCAGGCAGAATAGTTTTAACTTCCTTTAGAGATCAAATTCATTAGAAGTTTAGAGTAGCACCCCGTTACATTATTAGATTAACACCGAGGCACAAGGCTATCCATCTCACAAAAATGATCCTAAAGATTCACGGGAACAAATAACTGGACAATAAAGAAACAAATAATTTCCCCACAAATTTTCATAAAATATTCAAAAAGACAAAACTGCACATTATTTCTCAACACTACCATAAGAGCTTAACGATTTTCAAGCCAGCAAGCCGAAAGCTATGAAAGAACGAACACCGAAATCGTTCTAACTGCTATGCCAGCTACACGCATACTTCTACCAGTGTCTACCCGGTCTTGCATGTCTTCACATGTGGGAACACGACATCGTTCCCCAATTTATTCCTTCCATGGCATCATTCTCTGCGATTATTGATCTCAGAAATGATTTATGTATCCTGTGAACCAGTTCCATCTCTTTTGTGTACTGTGTGAGCAACAGATGAAAAATTCATGGGTTTATCATTTCATGACAGTGTGCTTGGTGGTGTCTTGATGCCTCTTGGTGAGGTCTTGGTGCCTCTTGAGAAGTTCATCCGAGGTGTTGTCAGTGCTACTGGTAACATCCTCTTCTTTCATGAGATATTTGTCTACCTGGGAAGCAGCTTGACGTCCTTCTGCTATTGCCCAAACAACCAGCGACTGCCCTCGCCTGCAATCCCCGGCTGCAAAGATCCCTTCCACGTTGGTTGAAAAGCGGCCATATTCTGCCTTGAAGTTTGATCGATTATCTTGCTCCAAGCCCAACTTCTCTGCCACATTCTGGAAAAAAAACAAAACAACATGAGAATTAGTATGCAAACTAACTCAAACCATGCACAATATTTAGGGGATAAAAAATAAATCAGCTTTTAAGAGGTAATGAATGCTAAATTGAAATAAATCTAAAGGAAGGTAGAAGGCGAGCAAGGAAATACTAACCTTTTCAGGACCAAGGAATCCCATAGCTAGCAGGACTAGGTCAGCCTCGATAATTTCCTCAGAGCCCTCGACCTCCTTAAACTGAAATTTCCCACCAGCATCCTTCTCCCAATGGACACGTACCAGCTCAAGCCCTTTAACATTCCCATCTTCGTCTCCAATGAAACGCTTAGTCAACACCTCATAAGACCTTGGGTCTTTCCCAAACTTGGATGCAGCTTCCTGGTGCCCATAGTCTACCCTGAATACTCTAGGCCACTGCCACACAAAAAAGATTAGAAGTCGCTCATGAAATCTTATTCGAGTTTGTGAAATTATGAAAAACATCAACACAGTTTAAAGGCAACAGACAGCAACTGAACAAAAGTTCGTACCTGTGGCCATGGGTTGCCCGGAGCTCTAGTTTGTGGTGGCTCAGGTAGAAGCTCTAGGTTTACAACGCTAGTGCAACCGTGGCGAATAGATGTCCCTATGCAATCTGTTCCAGTGTCACCTCCACCAATGACAACTACTTTCTTGCCCTTTGCAGATATGTAGTTACCATCCTGTAAATTGCTGTCAAGCAAACTTTTGGTATTTTTGTGAAGAAACTCCATAGCAAAATGGACACCTGACATCTCCCGACCAGGTACCGGAAGGTCCCTGCACCAAAGAGAAAATTATTTCCTCCACACTACGTAAAGGTATTGAATTTCTATCAGGCAAGCAAGAATGTTCTTCAGAATAAAATCACATCCCAATTGACCAACGCTTTGCCAGCAAAACAATACCATTTGTTAAAGAGGAAGCAAAATCCAACAATGACTTCTAATATTTAGCTCTTCACTTGTGACTTACCTAGGTTTTGTGGCACCCACTGCCAAAATAACAGCATCGTTCTCCTGTCGAAGCTGATCAGGAGAGTACTGAGGGTCGACACCAACATTAGCATTGACCACAAAATTGATGCCTTCCTCAGCCATAAGATTAACCCGACGTTGAACTATATCCACTTTGTCAGATTTCATGTTGGGAACTCCATACATCATTAGCCCTCCAATTCGATCAGCACGCTCATACACAGTTACCAAATGACCCATCTTGTTTAGTTGATCAGCAGCAGCCAAACCAGAAGGCCCACTTCCAATAATAGCCACTCGTTTCCTGCAAGCGAAAAAAATATGAAATGACATTCTTCATTAATCTAACATATAGCAAACTCGTGCATAAGAATTGATAACTATCTCAATTTTACAATCCACCAGGATATGGCCACTCCAATCAATGAACCATTTAAAAAGACCAAGTTGCAGAGAAGAAACCGCAATCAGTTCAAAAGATGCAAAAAGATGGAGAGAAAAAAAAGCAGCTACTCATAATGCCAACAATAAAAATAAACATACCCAGTTCTCTTGAGGGGAGGTCGCGGCACCATCCAGCCCTCCTCAAAAGCCTTGTCAATAATTGAACATTCAATGTTTTTTATTGAGACAGGATCATCAATTATGCCAAGAACACAGGAACCTTCACAAGGTGCAGGGCACACTCTGCCAGTGAACTCTGGGAAGTTATTTGTCTCAAGCAACCTATCTAATGCTTCACGCCACCTATTTTGGTGCACCAATTCATTAAATTCAGGAATTTTGTTTCCAAGAGGGCATCCCGAGTTTTCCTGAAATATCCAATCAAAAAAGATACAAGGTGAAAATTTTTTATTTAAAATTGTCAACCATGAATACGCAGGAAAAAATGTAGAACCACTCTTGCCTGGTGACAGAAAGGAGTGCCACAGTCCATGCAACGGGCTGACTGCGTATTTAATAGAGGGCCAGGTTTTGACGACTCCACAACTTCCTTCCAGTCATTCATTCGAACATTTGGATCTCTGTATTGAACACCTTCACGCTTATAAGAAATAAACCCTCTATGTTTGACAGCATTGTTAACCCGGGTAGGCCTTTTCAGTGATTCATCTTCTTCTACCTTCTGTGAATATCAAAATCTCATGATAAATTCTAAAAACCATTTCACCAATCATAAAACCACATGTGCTCCATTAATAAAGCATAAATAGGCTCAACTTAAATGCAACTGAGTTATATCATAACTTTGTTTCATACACTAAATAACAAAGAACGTGAATAGAGGCTTTACGTTTTTTAAACTGTCATCTATATAGTAACTTCGAAAAGCTTTGTTTCTTTGTAGAAGATTAAAGCAGAATACAAAAGTTGTATATTAAAGGTAGACTACCAACGAATTTACCTGATTGGATTTCCCATTCAAAGATGCAGCTGCCAGCTTCTTGAGCTCCTCAAAAGCATCTTTCTCCCTCAACTCTGCTTCATTTTTCGCGGCTTCTTTAACAGCAGATTCCTCTTTCATGTTTGCAAGAACACGTTTGTAATCCCGGGGGTAGACCTTGATAAACTTAGGCAGAAGATTATCAAAATCAGCAAGTACTTCTCTAGCTAGTTGGCTGTTTGTGTGACGCTGGTGTTGTTGTATCATCATTTTTAGAGTCATAATGTCCTCTTCTTCCTCAACTTTATCAAGATCAACAAGTTCAAGATTGCATCGAGATTTGAATTTCCCATCCAAATCAAGAACATAAGCAACGCCACCACTCATACCAGCAGCAAAATTCCTGCCAGTTTTGCCAAGAATAACCACGGTCCCACCTGTCATGTACTCGCAGCCATGATCTCCAACACCCTCTACAACAGCCCTTGCTCCAGAATTACGGACACAAAATCTTTCTGCTGCCATTCCATTAAGATATGCTTCACCAGCTGTGGCTCCATAAAGTGCTACATTACCAATTATAATGTTCTCTTTTGGATCAAAGAGGCTTCCTTTTGGAGGATAAACTACAATCTTCCCACCTGATAATCCTTTACCAACATAGTCATTGCCATCACCTTCCAGTTCCAGCATAATGCCTGGGCAAAGAAAAGCTCCCAGGCTCTGCCCTGCACTTCCGGTGAGTTTGATGTGGATAGTATCTGCAGGAAGCCCTGCCAAGTGGTATTGCTTAGTAACTTCATGGCTAAGCATGGTTCCGACAGCACGGTTCACATTGCAGATAGGTGTTTCAATGTACACAGGAAGACCTTTTTCCAATGCAGCCTCAGAAAGTTTGATGAGTTTTTGATCCAAAGCCATGTCCAGGCCATGATCCTGCTTTTGGACACAATATTGGGCAGCTTCTGGGCGAATGTCAGCAGCAGGTCTGAGTAACAAGGAGAGATCAATATTTTCCAGCTTCTCATTGCTCTTAACAACTTCTTTATCAACTTCAAGCATGTCTGAACGACCAACCATCTCATTCATAGTACGGAAACCGAGTTGAGCCATGATCTCTCTGAGCTCCTCTGCTAGCATAAATAAGAAGTTAATAACGTGTTCTGGTTCGCCTGCAAACTTTTCCCTCAGCACTGGATCTTGAGTAGCAATGCCGACAGGGCAGGTGTTCTTATGGCACTTTCGCATCATGATGCAGCCAAGTGTTATAAGGGGGGCAGTGCTGAAGCCAAACTCTTCAGCTCCAAGAAGCGCCGCAACGGCTACATCTCGTCCAGTTTTTAGTTGACCATCAGTCTGAAGAACTGTTCGGCCACGAAGGTCATTGGCAACAAGTGTTTGATGGGTCTCGGCCAAACCAAGTTCCCATGGGAGCCCAGCACTCTTGATGCCAGTCCATCTAGAAGCACCTGTACCTCCATCATGGCCTGAGATCAAAACGTGGTCAGCATGTCCCTTCACCACCCCACTGGCAATAACTCCCACACCAGCTTCAGATACCAACTTGACACTTATTCTAGCTGACGGATTGGCATTCTGGAAGGGAAAAAAAAGGTATTAGCAGGAGTGACCAACTGAATGGATATGAAGCAATGACATTGCACATGAGGCAGCAAATGCCCATACCTTAAGGTCATGAATCAATTGAGCAAGGTCTTCAATTGAATAGATATCATGATGGGGAGGAGGACTAATAAGACCCACCCCTGCAGTAGAATGTCTGGTAACTGCAATGTCTCCTATGACTTTGTGACCAGGAAGCTCACCTCCTTCACCAGGCTTGGCACCCTGTGGTCCAAGGCATACAATAATCAGTCTAAAATGAATCAATAAAAGATAAACACATTCAGTTCATATATAACCTCACCAAATGCCAAAGATACCAGTTAAAATATGCAATGCACCCAGGGGTGCTTAGCAAACACAACATCATCTACCATGAACATAAACCCATAAACAACAGGAACCTCTGTTCCAACAGGAATGCACGGCTAGAGAAGAACACCCAGGACAACAGCAAGACCATGATGCATAAAAAGAAAGCTTTGGTTAAAATGTGTTGTTTTGACAAATACCTGAGCCATCTTTATCTGCAGTTCATCGGCATTTGTAAGATAGTAACTAGAAACACCAAATCTCCCACTTGCGACCTGTTTAATAGCACTCCTCCTTGGATTCATTGAACCATCAGGAAGAGGCTCCATACGAGATGGTTGTTCACCACCCTCACCTTCAGCAGAATAAAAAAAATACAGAGAGAATTAATAATTTAGATAACAAAAAAACAAAAAGAAATGGTGTTCTTGTGAAAGGTACGAGCTTCAAGACTGACACACTAATTTAAAGGGATTAGCAAATATCATTAAAAACTACATCACACACACCTGTGTTTGATTTTCCTCCAATTTTATTCATAGCCTGAGCCAGTGTAGTGTGTGCCTCCAATGATATTGATCCATAACTCATAGCCCCAGTACAGAACCGTTTAACAATTTCACTGGCTGGTTCCACTTCATCCAATGAAACTTTCACATCTGCCACTTTAAACTTCAAAAGCCCCCGCAAATTACAAGCTTTGTTCAACTCCTGAATGCGCTTAGAATATTCCTTATAGGCAGCCACACTATTAGTTCTGGCAGCTTCTTGAAGCTTTGCAATAGCAAGAGGATCATTAAGGTGAATCTCACCACCTTTTCTCCAATG
This sequence comes from Salix viminalis, assembly GCA_029228465.1. Taxonomy (NCBI): domain Eukaryota; kingdom Viridiplantae; phylum Streptophyta; class Magnoliopsida; order Malpighiales; family Salicaceae; genus Salix; species Salix viminalis. The sequence goes on from CM055437.1 coordinate 9,308,919, forward strand.
ATAATCACCAGGATTGGGAAGAGCTACAGCTTCAGCACTTCCAGGAGGGAGAGCACGGGAGGGAAACGCCAATTCATGCAAACGAAGTGAATCATGAGCAAGCATCTCAAATGTTGCTCCTTCTACTCTGCTTGGGGTTCCTGCAAAGCACTTGTCGATCACTTCTGATGAAAGGCCCAGCCCTTCAAAAATCTGAGCACCCTTGTAGGATGCCAAAGTTGAAATCCCCATTTTGGCAAGCACCTTCATCATGCCATAGCTGCTTGCCTTGAAATACTTCTTGACTAGCTCATCCTTTGAGTGTAACTCGCCCGTGGATTTTGGTGGGATCTTACCATCAACCTGTAATCTCCAAATGGCATCTATGGCCAGGTATGGGCAGATGGCATCTGCACCAAAACCAACCAATGTACAGAAATGGTGCACTTCACGTGGTTCAGCAGATTCAACTATCAACCCAACTTGAGTACGCTCAAGCTTTTTTACAAGATGTTGGTGGACAGCACCTACAGCCAAGAGGGAGCTAATAGCAACACGCTTTGATGAGAAGGCTGGACATGAAAAAAAAAACCAAAAGAAGTTAATTCACTGCCCACGTAGATAGATTACTATGCTGTAGTAAACTTCAAAATGCATGAGTTAACATGAGCTTTGCTAACTGTAAATTAAAGAATAGATGTCATACCCCTGTCAGAAAGAATCAATACAGTGTAGCCTTCCTTGATTGCCTCGTGAGCTTCAGCACAAATCCTGTCTAAAGTCTCCTCCAATCCCTTCCTACCCTGTTTTATTGAATAAGTTATGTCAAGAACTTTGCTTCGCCAACCATTATAGTTCATTTTTTTGATCGCTTCCATTTCCCCGATTGATAAAAGTGGGTCTTTTAGAGATAGACGGTGACATTGTTCTTCAGTTGTTTCTGTCAGATCTCCTTCTGGCCCAATCATGCATTCCATGGAGGTGACAATCTTCTCTCTGATAGGATCAATTGGAGGATTTGTCACTTGAGCAAACATTTGCTTGAAGTACTCAAAAGCGAGTTTTTCCCTGTTTGACATGACAGCCAAGGGAGCATCATTTCCCATCGAACCAAGAGGCTCATTACCGTCCTTTGCCATGGGAAGCATCAGCATCTCCAAGGCTTCAACAGTATAACTGCATGGGATTAATACAAAATCAGCATAAACTGACTTTTCATAGAAGCATCAGCTCCCTAAGTTCAAGAAAGTTGATGCAGCACACAAGATCTACGTACCCAAAGGCTTTTAATGGTGCCAACAACCCGCGAATGCCCATATTCACCATACTTTCATCATCATCAGATGCCTGAATTGAAGGAAAATCTAGTAACAATTAGACAAGCAGACTCAAAAGGAGAGAAAAAATTGAAGTTATTGAAAGGTAGTACAAGACATACATCGACAACCCCAGAAATGGCTGGAGCAACTCTCTCAGATTCTTGAACTGAGTTAACTATGTCACTGAGTTCAATCTTTTGCCTCTTCAACCACTCCCCATAGGGTCTTGCTAAGGAATATTGTTGCTTCAAGGCTTCATCATCCACTACCATATGCTTCTCAAAATCCACCAGAAGCATCATTCCAGGGTTAAGTCGTCCTTTCCTAAGGACATCTTCAGGAGGAATATCCACAACACCAACTTCACTGGCCATGATAACTCGCCCACTTCGTGTAACGTAAAATCTACCTGGACGTAACCCATTGCGATCCAGAGTTGCTCCTAAGTATTGGCCATCAGTAACTGAAAATAAAACAAAACAAGAAATGAGCAAGAGGCAACAAATCAAACATTGCACATGATGGCATTTGAAGAGGTACAAAAATTTGTCCAAACCAATTACATGAGATAAGAGCAGGCCCGTCCCATGGTTCCATAAGGGCTGAGGTATATTCATACAGTGCCCTCTTTTGAGGATCCATATTCTTGTCATTTTGCCAGGCTTCAGGAATCATCATCATGACAGCCTCAGGGAGACTTCTCCCAGATCTAATTAGAAGCTCGAGCACACCATCAAAAGCCCCTGCAATTAAAAAGGAGAATATTTTCAAAAAACAAGTAGTATAAAAATCTTACTAGAGATGCACAGAGAAATACACTGCTATTATTGATTTATGCCTCCAAATATTCAAACAAAAATAAAATCACCTGAATCAGAAGAGTTAGCATCTACAATAGGAAGAAGCTTCTTCATCTCATTCTTTGAGAGACCGAGCTCCTTGCACTTTAAAAGGCCCTCACGAGCCTTCATCCTGAGAAGCAATGTCTAAACTTCATGTTTGTTTCCCATACAAAGAAGAACCCATAATTGTTCCAGAGAGATAAAAGAGCATATAACCGTGCATCTGTAGACCAATGACACTAAGCAAGGACAAAACCGTCTCTCGGTTACTAGAGTACTTACCAGTTCACATTGCCTCTGAGCGTGTTGATTTCACCGTTATGGCCCAAGACACGCATGGGTTGAGCACGTTCCCAGTTAGGAAATGTATTTGTTGAAAACCTTGAGTGCACCTAAACCAAAAGAAAGGAACCAAGAAAGTTATTTTATGATTCCAGCCACTCAATTCATGAAAACAAAAACTGGTCTGAAAACAAAAGGAATGGTTTTTTTGTTCAGGGCACTTCAATAAACTTTTATAGCAGCGCCTATACAAGAATCAAGCAAACCCTAGGCTACCTTGACCAAACAGAATATTCCTTTCAACCACCAACTGGAAGTTACCCTCTCAAAAAAGTGATCATAGAGAGCACTGCAGTAAGTTTCTTGCTTTCAGCAATGAGGTTTCTTACCAACTCACACATGGCCCAATCCAGCATCCAAATTCAAATAGTATTCAAGGGAGTGGAAGAACTTAAGAGATCATTCAACTTCAATGCCTCAGAAGTCATTCCTCAACCTTGCATATCTTCGGTTACCAGTGGTTCCCATGCTGTTTGTTGAAGTACGTGTTAGTGTAATAGGATAAAGTGAATGGATAAAATATTTACCAGGGCCATGTAGCTCGTAAACCTTTCATTGCCAAGATCTGCATAATAGTAATCCTTCAACTGGTCAGGCTTCAACTGACCTTTATAAACAACCGTCCTACAGAATTCAATCAAAGGAATTAATAATTCTGTCAAGAGAAGCATTATACAAGCCCGTATGAGATAGCTAATGACGCACAAACCTTGAGGAAAGGGAACAGATATAAAAGTCCTTAACAGCACCATATTGAAGGTTTAGCGCAGCTCTAATAGCTACCATTGACACCCTCCTTAATATGTACATCTGCAAAACCAGTTCAAACAACCATCAACATCATAACTGTGGAACCTGAACGTTTAAAAATGTTCGCTTTCATTTTTTTTCATAACCTGAAGCAAATCCCTTCTTCCTATCCATCTCCCCCATTTCTACCTCAAACATGGACAGCTACAATTGCCTTGTGATGCGAATTACCCCTTATGCTATTTAACATTTCTAGAAATTCGGTTATAAAAACTACCTGCTGCTCAAAATCAGCCTTCGACCTAGGAGTGGCTGTAAGAAACACCTGCTCAATGACAGGTTCGGTCTGCAGAGCACCATTTCCCAATCCAGAATTATCTGTTGGTACTGGTCGCCATCCAAGTACTGTATGCCCAAGAGACTCCGCAACCTTCACCATCAAAAACAAAAACATTAAAAAACAATAAAAAAAAACAATGAAATTCAACTTGATTCAACTTTAGACAAATGAGGCTCAAAATTACCTTGGTGAACACATTCTTGCTTTCTTCCCTGCGATTATCAGATGTGGGCAAAAAGAACATGCCCACTGCATATTCCCCTGATGGAGGCAGTTCGAACCCAATATCCTTAGCCTCCTGAGCAAACCAAATTTAAATAAAATTCAGTAAAAAAATCCAATAGGGAAAGTCAAAATTCAATGAAGATATAAAATTTAATCTTTTAAGAAAATAAATAAAGAACACACACCTCCTTGTAAAAGTCATGAGGAAGGGCTACAAGAATTCCAGCACCATCACCAGTATTGGTTTCGCATCCGCAAGCTCCTCTATGTGCCATCCTCACCAACATCTCCAAAGCATCGTTCACCTTTAAAAAAATACACCTTTTTTTTTTAAATGGGAAAAAAAAAGCGGCCTTGTAAATAAAAACTCAGCAGTAATATCATACCGTTTTCCGACTGTTTTTCCCTTGATAATTCAGCCACAAACCCAACCCCACACGAATCCTTATCAAACGACGGGTCATAAAGCCCAAGCGGCTTCTCAGGGACACCGGACAATGCAGACCGGACCACAACTCGTAGTTTCGGCTCTCTACCCGGTCCATCCGAGAGCCAAAAATGCAACCTCTCCGGTACAGACCCGCGCACTTTACTTCCTAAAAACGATTTTCTCTCAACAGCCGAATTCCTCGCCGAAACGCATCGTGTCGCCCTCCCTCTTCGTCGAGAAACAGATGCTGCCGTGGCAACATTAAGCGAAGGAGAAAAAACATAGGATGGTGATTTGTTAAGCGAGGAGGTTGAAGATTTCACAGACTTTGGTTGAAGGATAGCGCTCGAGCTCGAAGCAGCAGCCGACATTATTGCTATTGCAACCAGCACCGGTTTTACGAAATGGATTTGGATAAAGAGTTGATGTTGTTTCGGATAACAATTTTCTGTTTTTACCGTTTAATTTTTTTTATATAATAATTAACCAGAGAAATCAAGAGCTGATTTAATACTACAGATCTAATCGGTTCCAAAATATCTGTAAACTCTTAAACAAGATTGTTCATGCAGACGGAATTTGAGAGATCCAGCATGGAAGAAAACGAAGGAAAAAAACAAGTCAAAAGAGGAAGAGAGAATACAAGAAATAGATTGAGACGGAGAGCTAAGGGTGGAGAAAAAGAAGAAGCACCGTAACACCGACGGCGGTGAGTGGAGGAGGCTGTAGAGGGTCTGCGAGAAGAGTTTGATGGTAGGTAGCGAGGAAGATGTTTGTTGAAAGCCGGAGAGAGTTAAATATATAGAGGGGAGTGTGATAGAAATAGTTTGACAGCTTAGGTGACACGTGTGCAGTGACTTATGCGGCACGGGACAACCGCTCATGGTGGGACAAAGGAGGAATGGAGGTAGGGATTGGGATAGACATAGCTACAGGCTGCCGTTTATTTTTGGTTCGTGCCGAGCCTAAATGAGGTTATTTTTTATTTGGAAAATAATGTCTATCAATGGATTTATATGGAAAATAAAATAAAGGTCATCCGAAAACTCTTTTTTGAATAATAATTTTAACAAGATATATTTTAAAATTTCCGGTGATGAATAATATATATTATAGTATGAGAAAAATCACTATATCGTTGAGTAATCAGAAATTAAGTTATTTTAATTAATAATGTAAATTAGATTTAATATAAATAAATTTCTTTAAAAGAAAATACTTCCATATCAAAACAAAATGTATTAAATAACATTAACAAGAAAATTAAATATAAAAGGATGGTTAATGAAACAAACAATAGTTTTTTTAGTAAATATAATTGCTAAATGATTTAACCATTTGTACGTAATTTAATTAAACAGAATTACTACATAATAAAATGCATTCTTTTTTTTTAAAGTGTTATTTAATTACTAAGATCCTATCTAGCTAATATTCCAAAACAAAAGTGATGGATAAAGAGAAACCATCAAGTTTTTTTTATAAAAGAGAGGTAGTAAATTTGTTTCTGAAATAATTTTAGAATGAATTTTTGATTTATTTTTTTTTAAAAAAAAAGCCTATGCAGGGAATATCATGATGTTACCACTATTAATATCTACGTCTATTCTATTTTAAAGTAACTATTAACTTTTATTTTTAATAATATATAATTCTAGTTAGATAACTTAGCTTTTTACCAAATTTAAGTAAGGTTTTCAGGGGCAAAGGTTACCAATTTGAATTGGGTACGCAAGGTGATGATATACATGTCTCAGTCGTAGCGTGGTAATAAATAATTTGAGATCTAATTTATGGGTTTTGGATTTGAAACAGGATATATTTATCTTGTAAAAAATTTAGATAATCAAGATTTTATTCAGCTGAATTTAGACCCGTTAAAAAATGACTAAGCGTTTGTTTGGTAGTGTTTGTTCAAAAATATATCAAAATGATGTATTTTATTCTTAAAAAAAATATTTTTAATATCATCACATGAAAATAATTAAAAAATACTAAATAAAATTTTTTTTTAATTTAATCATTCATACGCGGCCAATTGTATACGTGATTTCTTGCCGGCTGGTAGTTTTTACGCGGCCAACAGTTAACGGCTTGTTTCCACATCAGTTGCCACCACGGCTTTAATTAGCTTGCCGCCTTTATGGTGATTCCCAGGTTTACAATATTTGAGGAAAAAATTCCAATAATACATCTGGAAAATTGATACACATTGATTTTAGATTTGTAAAACTTATAATTATATACACTTTGTGATATCTTCGGTGTAGTGCATGAGATTTTGTGATTTTTTGTAAGTGTTTTTTTACATAAAATTACATCAAAATAATTTTTTTTTATTTTAACATCAATAGGTTTAAAAAAAATAAAATATATAAAACACTAAAATATATATTAATTTAAAAAGGGAGAAAGGTGGCCAACATTGTTGCGTTTATAGATTGTGAAAGGGAGAAAGGTAGCAATGTTTTTGTCCCCAAGTTAATATAAGTTGTAATATCAATTGTTAAAAAGTCTTTATACCAATTATTAGAAATAAAACATACAATTATTATAAAACCTGCAAGACTTATTGATTCATTTAAATTCTTGGTTATATTTATAGAGTTTAATAATTTAACTAATTAAGTAAATGAATTTTTTTTAATAAACTACTCTACCGCGAATCTTTTTCGACAAATAAAATTGTTTCAGGAAAATATTTATTCCATACCCGTGTTTTTGTAATATTTGAAATTAAAACTAAGGTTTTATTAAAAGGAAACAATTAATTTTGAAACTAAATATGGAAAAAAGAAAGCGGTGTTTCTAGAACGCAGCACACAATATGAGCATGACAAGGAAATTAAACTGTTGTCAGCACCCATTGTTTATTTCCGGTAATTGCAAAAAATTATTGTTTATATTTGAGTGACATATGTGATGATGAGGTGTGGCGTGCACTGGTTTTGTTACCCTGACTAGATCCTAGAGATTGCTTCCAATAAAAAGATATCTGGTGCCATGCCGGTGAAGAAGCCAAGTCATTGTCAGATGAAAGAAACAAAAAATAATTTATTTCCTTGGAATTTATTTTTTGTAAGTTGTTTTTGGAGTATAGCATGTAGACTTTATTGTGCTGTTTGGATTTTTTCTTTTTTTTATATATAATAATAATAATAATAATAATAATAATAATAATAATATTGTTGTTGTTACCTAAGTACCCGAGCAAAAATTTGAAAATAAAAATCTAATAAGTTCGAGTGAGATCGTCCTGGTTGATGTAATTAAGGTTTGGTCGAGTTTATTACAGGAGCCATGTCCATCTTCAATCCATCATGTAAATTATGTAAAATTTATAATAAATTAATAAATAGTGAGATCCATTAGCTGAGATTGTGTTTTTATTAACATGGATGATTAGGTCATTTTGTGTGTTCCTCGATTAATTTTTGACAGACTCTTAAAATTAATGACTATATAAATATTTATTAGTCATCATATTAACAACCACATGATTCAAACCTGAGATTATAAAGGGAATAAACTCATTAGTCACAAACTCTTATCATTAAACCACCTGCTAGATGACCGTGCTTTCTTAAATTCTCTGGATTTTGATATGGATATTTTATATTTGATTTAATTATAGAAATGCATTTTTTACCTTAACATGTACATTTTTTAAGCTGCATATTCATTTTCATTGAGTTGTCACCAGGGTGCTGAATTATAAATCTATTTTTTCTTTGTATAATAACTTAGGGTTAATTTGCATTTTCATGAGAAATTGTGATAAATAAATATTTTGTAATGATTTGAATTTGGATGACCTTCTTGAAATTCAAATAAAAAATATCAATATATAAAATTAGATCCAGTAATATCTAGGGTTTGAGTCAAATAAGAGGTCATGGAAAAATAAATTGTGAATGCATGAAATGTTAAGATAGCTCTATTGGAAAATTGACTTCATGAGCATATTAAGTTTATAGATTCAATAGCCTTTTATGAGTTTTAATTGTAAATTAACGAAGATCATATATATTTATTAGTTGAATTTATAAAACATATTGACCAAGATTTTGCATCTTTATAAATTTTATTTATAAATTATGAAATGATACATCCACCTTAGGAAAAAAATAAAGAAATAATTATCAAATAAATAAATAAATAAATAAAATAGAGGAACAGACACTTGTACGGAGCATCTATGAAACAGTAGGAAAGGAACATTGACTTTCTACACCAATAACGAGGGATCACGACCTTATAAAGAAAATTAAAATAAATAAAAGAAAAGGCTATGATTCCACTCCCTACCTTTCCTCGAGGTTCCCATGGTTTAAACTTTCAAAACGGCAGCTTATAAAAGCGATTGTGGTGCCCCCTCGTCAATTAGCGTGCGTTTAATGGCAGTGGGCAGTCATGGAGGCAGGAGAATTTACTTTAATAGATTTTCATGGGGAAAGGTGGATTTTCAGGGAGGCAAAAGTGAGAAAGCAGGATTCACTTTAATGTTTTTTCACGGGGAAAGGTAGATTTTTCTCCCACTTTTATGATGGGCATCTCCCATTTTTGCAACGTGGAAACTGCTCGAGTGAAAAAGTTGCTCGACCAAAAGTTCAAGAAAACCTTAAAAAATTACAAAAACTATTATCTTTTTATATATATGTATATATATAATACATACATGTATGTATGTATTAAAAAATACTATGATTGCAGTATACTATATTAGTTTTTCTTTAATTTTATCCTTTAAAATTAAGTTAATTATGAATTAAATTTCATGATTTATTTGGATTTGTTTTTTATAAGGTTATCTCAGTTTTATAACTCGGGTTACGTGTTTAGTGAGTTGAACGGTGTATATTGAGATGATTTTGATTATAGTATAAATTTAAAAAAGTGGTGATTTTATTATTTACTATCTGACAAATACTATTTATTTCAATAGTTTTTTCCTTTCCAAATCTATATTTCTTTCTCTAATTCCATACTTACTATTTAGTTTACTGGAGATTAGATTTTATAATTATTGTGGTTTACTTTATCTGTGGTTAACTTGAACTCATAACTTATATCACCGGTTTAGCAAGTTAACTGGTTGACTTAATTGTTTTTTCAAAATGACATTTTTTGTTCAGTTTCATCATTCAATATCGAGTTAACATGGAGTTGCACTTTATGATTTTTTATATTTACTTTCTATGAAGTTATCTCGTTCTTATAACTCAAGTTCAGGTTTGAAGAGTTAACTCAGCTTGTTTGAGTTGCGGGATTGTTGATTTAACCTAGTTTACTCGATATTTTTTATTTTTACTTTTTTAATTGATTTTCATTTTTAAATTCATCCTTCAACATTCAGTTGATTACAAATTAAGTTTCATGGTTTTATTATGATCTGATTTTTTATCATATTTCTATTGATCAAAACAATAATAACCAATTACATTGATTAATAATATTATGTCATAATCAAGTTGAAAAAAAAAATACATATTCCATTGATTACAATTGTAATTGATGACTTGCGGAAAAATCATCACTTGAAATAGTATGGTAGAAATTCCGGTTATTATAAAATTGTTACATCAAAAATAAAATTTTTATCTTTTTATATGTTAACTTAAGTTGTTTGATTCTTTTTTGTCAATGTAACTATTCAACGCTGGTTTAATTGATAGTTGAGTTTCATATTTGATTTTGATTTGTTTTTTTATGAGATTATCTTAATTTTATGATCTAGATTGTAAATTGGACAGGTTAATTTAGGATGATCCAATATATTTTCATCTTTTTTTTATAAAAAAAAACCCTCTTGAATTTTTCCAGTCAAAATATATTTTTATATGTTTTTTGGGTTGCCGTTTAAACTAGTTAAGCTACCTGAATTATATCACGATAATCCTCATATAATTTAATATTTGTCTACTATATAATACTCTAATAACATCTATATTTTTTTTAACATTTTAAAAAAAATAATCTGATATACAGAGCAATATTCTAGTATTTATTATTTATATTAGCCCTACTATTTACTCTTCCTCAAAGCCTTCTGGATGCATAAATGATCTGGAAAGACTAAAAAGTAACCAAATAAATTACTATATATTTTAATCTTTCACAGCAACAAATAAAATTTACAATATGATTTGAAATGTGCATGCAACCACGTTTTACTTATTAATCTAACCATGAACCTCTAGGAAATCGTCCAGGGTCAAACTCACATGCTGCTATCCCCACCTACTCTCACGTCTCAATCACGTAGCTGGCTAACAAAGGGCAGAAAAATTAAATCCAATATATAAATATTTTTATTTTAAAATTTTTTAATATCAATAAATTACAAAAAATAATAATAATGATGATATCGAGAACACAACTTTACCATAAGAACAAACAGTACCAAAGTCAGGGGGCACTGCTTCGTCATGAAAAGTTATAAGGACTCCTTGCTATCAAAGTCTGGAGAAGTACGGAGTTTTCTTCACACACACACAACAGCCCTCATATTCTCTTTAGTAGTCGTTGCCCGTTATAGCAGGGCAGCCCTTACCTGTCTGCTAAACTTCCGGCAGACTTTTGATTTTTTTTTTATGGATTGTTTTTGAAAAAATATATATTTTTTAAATATATTAAAATTATATTTTTTTTATTTTAAAAAAAATATTTTAGAAATCAACAGGTAAAAATATTAATTTTTTTAATTTAAAATAAAATATAAAAATAAATAATTTTTATTTTTTAAAAAATATATTTTTAAAACACATTAAAAGCCCAACGACCTTTTCAATTATTTTTTTTCCAATCTAAATTAACTTTTAAAGTAAATCCATAAGCCGATCGAACAGAACCTGAAAGGATACGCTTGGCGTGGGAACTAAACCCTTTGTGTCCCTACATGGCTACATCCATCAAGAGAAATTAAATGCAAGCAAATAAAAATATAATTAAGTTAATCTTTTTTTATATAAAAAAAGTATTTTTAAAATAAATAAATAAACTATCAGATGTGAGTATTTTCGGATCGGTTTTTATCAATAAAAACAATCAAACCAGTTTTTTTTTTTAAAAAACCCGAATCAAACCCGTTTAAACTAATCAGGTTCGGTTTACTTTTTTTTTTTATACCAAAAAAAGGAAAAATAATTTTGGTTTTTTTAAGTTTTTTTTTTAACCAAGTTTCCCTTTCTTCCATTTAACTAAAATGAAAACAAACCAAAAAATTTGAACTTAACCGGAAAAATAAAAAACAATTATAACATATTTTTTTAATACGAACCGGTCAGATTAGATTTCGGTTTACTGTTTTTTACTTAAAAACCAAACCAGATCGAAAGTTCTTTTTTTAATCTAATTAATTTAATCAGGTTTTTTTATCGATGTGGTTTTTCTCAAAAAAAAATTTCAATTTAATTGATTTTTCAACTGCTTTGCTCATCCTATCAACAATATCACTGGCATCAATTGCAGCGACAGTATTTCACTGCATACTAGGTAGTATACTGTCTGCCAATTATCAAGTGTATAAGAACAAGCTTTCCTCGTCACCTTATCAATTTAATCAGATAGTTGATGGAACTGACCTCCATTGTCTTGTCCAAGTTTCTGGAAGGTCCCAGGCGGAGCGTGAAAACAAGATATGTCACCCACTTCTTCCCTTGGCAATTTGGCATGAATCTACAAAGTACAAACTATTTTTCACTTTTTCAGAAGTCTTTTTCAAAAAAATAATTTTATTTTTATTTTAAATAATAATAAAATGATATTTTTAGATGATTTTAATGTGTTGATGTTAAAAATAATTTTTAAAAAATATAAAAATATTATTTTAATATATTTCTGAACAAAAAATACTTTCAAAAGCAACTTCAATCGCACTTCCAGATAATTAATTATTGGGTCAATAATACATTGAAAGGTCATATATGCTCACTTATAGCAAAAATCCAATCCTGTCATTTTAATTGGACATTCACGCAACGATTGTCTGTATATATGCAATGAATTCAATTTTTTTTAATATTTAATAAGAAATATTTATTTTTAATACAAACTCTTAGTAGTCATGGGTCCAATTACTAGATTCGTGTTCAATATTTTGCAGGTTCGGGCTAGATGCTCGAGACCAACACCCTTTATGAAACGAAGAATAAGTAAGTGTAAGTTTTTGACTGGAATTATGGGTGAAAATTTTGATCCCAATTCCCAACTAAATTATTGTCAATAGATTGATAGACTTTTGCTGGGTTTTGTCAATGATTCTGACGTTGTTATTGGAGGATAAGATTATGACTTCTCCATTATCCTATCCAAGTGTGACTTCTCTTTCGTAATCCTTAATTTGTGTGTGGCGAATAAAAATTATGTGATGGAAAATTTATATTTAAGGATTGGTTCAAGTTATAAGAAGAAGATTTATTCAAGAATAAAAAATTAGATTTGAATTATTATTTTTTTATTTGAGGAAATCCCACTTTCCGGAAATACATTTTGTGCGTCCAAGTGAGTGAGCAAAACCTCAGTTGTCTCAGGCTCTTACAAGAAATGCACGACTTGATTAGAACTCGAAATTTGTTATGCAACTCTCAAGCTCTTTATTACCACGCCACACATATTGGGGGACATTTGAATTAATTTTCTTCTCAGAGAAGTCACACACACACACACACACACACACACACACACACACACATATATATATATATATATATATATATATATATATATATGACATTCAAAAATCTTGTACTCTCGGCTATTATTAAAATTTTTAATAGTGAGATACATGATAGAACAATCCACACATAATGAGCATGTTTGGGAGGGCGGTTACAGTTACTTTTAAAAATATTTTTTATTTAGAAATACATTAAAATAATATATTTTTTTATTTTTTTATTTTTTATTTTTAATATCAGCACATCAAAATGATTTAAAAATACCAATAAATTTTCATTTAAAATAAAAATAAAACTGTACTTTGAGCAAACGACGGTTGTACCGCTGAAACAAACAGATCCAATGTTAGAAAACCATGAGAAAATCACTTTTTTTTATGTGATTAAACTTTATTTTTTAGAAACTGTATTATTTTATAGGAACATATAAACAAATAAAATTTTAATTATTTCTAAATTTTTATAAAAAAATATATATTTTAACTCAAATTCAAAATTTATTTTACAAATTATTGTGACTCTCGTAACTCACATACAAAAGAAGGTTCGCAAGGAAAGTTTCCAAATCAGTGAATTTGTGAAAAGGACTGAAATAATCTGTGCATGAATTTGCCTTTTGACTTTTTGAGGAGATAAGATAAGAGCATGAACTTTGTCTGCTGCTAGTGGCAATGAAAACAATGTGACGTGAGTTAATCGAGAGGTGATGAAGCGAGTGGCAGAAAAAGAAAGAAAAAAAAACAGACACGGCCCACAAAGAGGAGGACAATAGACGACGTCGTGTTGATAACATCAATCTCCTCCTCCGATGATAATGTTTCCCTTACCATTTCTGAGAAAATATTGATTTCAAGGGAGGGACAAAGATTTGCCCTGCCATTTACTCATTTTGTTAGGCAAGTTTAATCCACTGTTGTTTAATGTTGTTTTTGAAAATATTTTTTATTTAAAAATATATTAAAATAATATATTTTTATATTTTTTAAAAATTATTTTTAATATTGATATAAAATGATCTAAAAACATCAAAAATAAAAATATTTTTAAAAAACAATGATAAAAATAGCTATAATCATGATTCATTTTTCAGGTACACAGGTAGCTCCATTCTTTTAAAAGTCACTGTCCTGCAAGCTCGGGTCCATGCTGCCACCAACCCCTAAACAATACTGTGAATTTTATGCAGGGATGTAGATGGATATTTTGGGTGGAGTTTTGTTTTATAATTGTATATAATTTAATTTATGATACTTTACAAAATATAAATTCATCCCATTCATTTTTTTTTAACTAGAGTGTTTTAAATATACCAATTTAGCCTTTTTTTTATGGATATTACACGAGTTAAACATATTAATTTTTTTATTCCTTGATAATCCTAAAAAAATATTGAATTGCAATTGTTGCATCTAGGTAAAACTTTTAAAATAAATATATTAGAGATAATATAAAAACCATCAAAATTTTGTATATAAACAAAACAAAATAAAAATCACAATCAAACATTTGATCAAATAATAAGGGTGCAATATGATGCAAAAACAAACTAGCAAGAAAAGACTACAAAGTATTTTTGCTATGTGATTTGACTAGAAAAATAAAATTTAAATTTATTTGTTTAATATTTTTCATTTGTATTTTTGTGATATTTTGTTTACCAGACATAAAAGATTGTAAGAGATTGAAATTGTAAAATGTACTGTCACTTTATTATATTAAATTTTAAGGAAACAACTATAATTTATATGGAAGTTTAAAATAAATAAAAGAAAAGAAGATTAAGAAAATAAGAGGCAAATTGTGAGGGTGAAGACAAGAGAGGAAAAAAAGAAAAAGAAAATATTATTTATACCAAAAACTCGGATTATTTACATTGAGTTATACATGTTGAGTCGAGTTAAGTGAGTTTTAAAATCTCAACCAACATTTAACTTTTGATGTCCATTTATTATATTTTTAGATTTACTATCATCCCTAATATTTACATTATTACCTTAAATAATACAAACTAGTTGTTATTTTTTTTACAACTCTAATTTGATGGCTGGAAAAATGTTTTATCATGCCCTTGAAGACAAATCTTAATCTGACCGATCTACAATTAACCATTTTTATACTGAATTCCAAATTTTGATTCAATCCGGATAGGGATTCTAAATGTTTAAGTCCATAGCAACAAAATAAAAATAAAATCTCTAATTTTGTATATATTATTTAACTCAAAACAGTTGTAGGGACTTGTAATCATAATTTTCAGACTTTATTTGAGGTTTCATCTACAACTACAAGCAGGAAAAACTTTTAAAAATAAGTTTTATTTTATTTTATGTATTTCTGAACAAAAAAAATACTATTTTAAAAATAATTTCAACCCTACTATCAAACAAACACTTAACCTAAGAAAAACCTACAAATTCAAAAATCTAATTCAAACTAATTTTATTTTTAACTATAAAAAAAGTGACATTTCCAAATGCAATTAACTTGGTTAATTTGGTCAAGCTTGTTCAAACTTATCGGTCATTAACATATTTTTTAAATAGAGTAATATTATTTTAATAAAAATTAATAATTGATTCAATGCTCGTAACTCAATGATCCGAGTCCTTTTCCATGTCAAATCCCAGGCAAAAATATGACAACTACATAAAATTAGTTATTGTTATTTCAACAACAATAATAATAACAATAACAACAACAACAACAATAATAGTAGATGAATTTAGTTTTATAAACATTTACGATATGCCCCTCACCAAACATGTTGGAGCTTAATGTGGTAAAGAGATTTACCTTTGTCATAATGCAAGCTTCATAATATGCAATGGAGGAAGGGAATCTCTAAACTTGTTTCTTATAGATTCGACAAACACGTAAGAAGAGTATCTCTATTAAAATTTATATAGTTTTTTAATTAATTCTTAAATTTGCCAAGATTTCAGGAGTTTGAACACTTCACCAAAAAAACCTAAATCCCTCTTCGTATCTATCTTGTAATATGCAATTGGATTGGGTGTGTGTATATATATATAATTTATCTGTAAAGTTAGCACTCTTCTTAAAAAAACCTAAATTATTTTATTAATTAAGTTATTATTCTAGCATGACACCATGTTTAATATATAAATGGCGACTCTAATTAATTTTAATAATCATCATGACGGTTGATTACCTGTTTTTTTTTGTTTGGTAGCAGTCACATATATAATTTTCAAGTAGCTAATATATTCAAAATTAATCATGTACTAGCCTTGCGATTCTTGAAACACCACCCAAATGAATAACGTATGGCAGCTTGGATAAAATATATTATTAGATTCAAGTCAAAATTAATTGGCTCTTTCTTTAATCGAATCTGCGAGGTTGAATCTTTGAATCTGAATCTACAATTATTAATTTCCCATTAATTTTAATCAATTTGTTCATCACTCAATATTGCAACAAATTAATTTATTTAAAATTTTAATCACTATATATATATATATAGGACTTGGATTCCATATTCCAGGTGCTGTGGATGACATGTTGGCCAGGTTTTTGAACTTCAATTACGTCAGCAGATTAATCAGTAATTATGAAGTAATCACATTAATTATATATTATAATCACGCAGTGATCAATTTTTATGCCAGCACAACAAGGACAGTAAAGGTGGAAGTCAAACCATAGAAAAACAACAACATGGGCAATTGATATTTTCTTTGCTATATGTCGACGACGCTAATTACCTACCAACCAAACGAGTCCCTTTCAGAAGGATCATATCAATCTTATTAATATTGAATTAAATATAAATAAACCATCATTTCCACATTAGCTGCATCAAGAAAAAAAATACACAACTTGCTATTTTTAAAAATCGATACCGCTGATAGCATGCGATGGATTGCTAAAAACTAAAAATTATAAGAGTTTTTTATTTTTTCTTCTAAAATTTCAACTTGGAATGATCCCTTTTCAATCATCAGATAATTTAGTTAGATAAACTCGAGTTGATTATAAGATATTTTCTTTTTTAGTGAATATATCAGAGAATATATTCTAGAAACCTCACCTAACAGCTTTAAGTTTCTAGATGAGATGGTTCCTTAACATGATATTGGAGCTTTGTTGACCTATCAATCACAGAGTTTGAATCTGACCACTCTCATTCTATTATCTCAATGTACACACATAAATAATAATTTTGAAGTTTAATCTTGTTGGAAAATATAATATTTTCTTATTTAAGAAGAAGGTGGAATTAATTTAGCTAGACTCACGAACCTAGATATAGTTTGGTTAGGAAAATGAGCAGAACAAAACCTAAGTTAGGTCATCACTCCTTAACCAAGCAACTAAAAAAACAACTTTTTACATGTCTATCATCGAGGAATAAACAAAGAAGGTAAATGAAAGGAAGGAAGAAAGGGGTTTGGAGCATAGCAAATTTAATTTTGTAAGCTCTGCTAACTATAGTTTATTTATTAATATCATCATATTCAAGAAGCAATAAGAACAAAGAATAAGCTCTAAACAATTCAAATTTGACCCTATATAAAACATATCTTTTGTGGATTTTAAAATAGAATATATGTACAAACAAGACGCATTAATAAATTTTTTTTATCTCATGACAAGAAATATATAGCTAGTTCTAGTCTCAATCATTATTTTAAACCCTAATTTTTATGATGCGTGGTCCTTACAAGAACTAAATCCGTAGAAATAACTATTTTGACACGCATGAGTGTAGGTAAATATATATAAAAGACCTTATTAGAGTATAGTACCTCATAATAATAATAATAATAACAACAACAACAATAATAAAAAAACAATGGACTTTTGGTGTTATGGTAACCACAAAGGAGCGTTTGTAGTTTTTCTTTTCTTTTATTATTTCATGCAATATTTAGAGTTTGTGATGAACTTGCTTTGTTGGAGTGACTCGTTGACAAATATAAAATAGAATATTGAAAATGAATTATAAAAATCAAAACAGTTTTTTGTAAGGTGGGAGCATTTGCCTGTCCACTAGCTGAATAAATTAGAATCTGAAAAATCACTTGTTTATAAAGGGATAGCATCTTGTTTATTGTTTAATATAATCTCCAGGGGACGCAGAATCGTATAGTGTCCGCAAAGGGACAGTGGGATCTTAAGACTTAGCCCTTGAGCAATAAAAAATAAAAATAAAATTAACTTTTTTTAAAATATTATTTGTGAGGATGTAATTCATGCTGTAATCCTTCCAAGCAAGATATATATATATATATATATATATATATATATATATATATATATATATATATCATTGAACAAGGGTTTAATCTCCTAATCTTTTGTGATTAAAACTAATGAAATTTATTAGAAGATTAATAAACTCTAGCATTCTTACTATAAAATAATGAAAAATCCATTAAATCTACCCTGTCATGCACACTAAACTTAGTGGCTTGAAAGTTAACAAAGGGCTCCCCATTGCCGACCTTTGCCTCTTGGTGCTTTAATTAACTTGCTGTTTACATATAATTTATTTTTAATGGACACAAAAAGATTATTATGATGATCATGAGTTACTTCAATATTTCTTCGATAAAACAATTACTAAATTTCTTTTTTTGTAATTTAAATTTAAATTTTTTAATTAAATTGTACTAAAGTGACAAAAACTTTAAGTCAATGACACAAAAACATATAAAAAAAGAGAAAATGAATGAATGTGCGAGATTCGAATCATATACAGACAACCTTAATGCAACTCTTGGTGATCTTCTTGCAGTGTTTTGCCTCGCCAAGAGTGACAAAGTTATACTTTCTCACCAAACAAACTATATATAATGCCGAGAGCTCTCATCCTCCACTTGGAAAAAGTGAGTTTCTTACCAAAACAATTTGCATAACATGTTGATCTTTTAGATACAGCTGCTTCATCTATCTGTTATATGTTAAAGAATAGTATAAATCATATTATATAATCTTATCTAATAATTTAAGTTTTTAGATGAGATGATTCTTTAATGATATCAAAATTTTATTGACTCAACGTTCACGTGTTTCGAATCTCATCACCTCGTTCTATTTGATAAAAATCAAGCATAAGATAGTGTGAGTTTGTGCAAGTTTCAAGCATCAATGAGCTTTTCACTTGAGAGTATGTTAGAAAATAATATAAATCATATTTTGAGTGTTTCACTTAACAGTTTAAGATTTTAGGTGAGATGATTCCTTAACATGATCATGGTTTTGAAATAAATGGATTCCAAACATAAACAAACCCTAATCTATTTCTCAAAATGGTGTTTTTTGACTGTAAATCATGCAATTCAATTAATCAATGGATTCCAAACATAAACAAACCCTAATCTTTGCTGTTAGAATCATGGAAAACAATAACCAGAGCAGCCGGATGCGGCTTCTCGGAGCAGATCAGTAGCAGCACCACTGTATATTATTTTATAGAGATAATTAGATCCATGCAAGGAAGAGACACAATAATAATTAGTTGAAAAAAAATGGATCATGTTATGAGGTTGGCGGTCACGATCCTATGGCTATCAGCCGAGTCGGCAAAACTGCAGGCTCGGATCTTATAACAATGAATGGTCAACGGGTTAGAATAAAAAACCCTTTTGGCTCGATCTTGCTTTATAAACCCTTTTGATTGCAGAAGAAGCAACTTCTGAATCAGAGACATGGTCCCATGGAGGCCATTGATCGAGAAAATTATGGCTCGCCGTTTCATCAGGCGAGAAGTCATCGATTCTGCATGCGATCCTTCGCAGACTCTAAGGGTCAGAGCTCAGGCAAGGAGCCAGGCCATCAGGCAAGGAGCCAGGCCTTGACGCTTTCTTTTTTGCTTCTCGGTTGCACAAGTAGGGGTCGTGGAGGACATGGGAACGATGATCAGTGGGGTATAGCAGGCAGAAAGTGTTCAAAGTTTTGACTATTTTCTTTGTATAGATACATGGAACTTGGTGGAATTTATTTTTTAAATTGTTTTTTGATTTAGAAAAATATCAGAATGATATATTTTTTTTATTTTTAAAAAATTATTTGTGACATCCGCACATCAAAATAATCTAAGAACACTAAATTATTTTAATTTAAAATAAAAAATAAAAATATTTTTTTTATTTTTTTTTCAAAAATATTTTTTAAAATACAATGTCAAGGTAATTATACTTTGCCCTTTGACCATATATGCTTGTGTCTGTATAGATATATTTTTCTGTCACAAAAAGTTAATGTAGGGTTTGGTATAAGATTATAAGTGGGTGTTTGATATATACTGTTTTAAAAAAACAAAATTTATTTTTTAAAAAATATAGTTTTCAGTGAATCCCATATAAAAATGTAATTTATATTACTTAATCAAATGCTTTTAAATGGATCAAAACATAGATTGCAGTATTACATGAATAAACAGATTTTAAAACAAACAGGGCACCTATGCATTTAACTGAAAGCAAAGCATTGGATCGTGGGATACAGTACTGTTTTCTTTTCCTAACATTAAATTGCACTTATCTTAAATGGGGTTGTGAATTTTATAATAAAATTGAAATTGACGTGAAAGATTTGATAAGTTTTAGTTGCTCGTGAACCTACAAACTATAATTTTAGGTTTTATATAGGATATGATCCAAAAAGTAGAAAACTTTTTTTTTACCTACCTTGCTTCAAGATCGATGATAATTAGTTGGTTGAAATCAATTCTAGAGAGATTCTAAAGGATCTAAATGGAGAATTTTGTGCACTTTGATGAATAAAGTATCTCAAGAAAACTGTACGAGAATGAATAATGGTAATATTTCACATCATCATTTATTAGTGTTAGCTTCTCTTTTCAATGTTTCATGGCCCATATGCTATGAACATCATCAAGAAGCATCTACGTACCATCTTTGGGGTCAAATAATTCAATTATTTTTAAGCCCAAAGTCTTAAAGTTGCTTCCAAAATCTAGCACTAACATTCACATGATCGATTATGTTTGGAAGTATAGTTGATATTATTTTAAAAAAATATTATTTATTTATAAATATATTAAAATAATATATTTTAAAAATTATTTTTGATATTAATACATGAAAATGATCTAAATATTTTTTTAATTTAAAATAAAAAAATATTTTTTATTTTTGTTCAAAAATATTTTCAATCGAATTTTGAAACACCCCTGTATGTAATCAGCAGATGACATTTACACCACAAGTTATATAAAAAAAGTCAAGATCGATGCTCATGACTGTATAAGCAATCATGTCACTTGACTTTAATTTGCATGCAGGCCATGCTAGGGCTGGGTGTTGGCATTTTCCACATTAAATGCAGACAATGACTGTTCTAAAAGTATTTTTTGATTTAAAAATATCTCAAAATAATATATTTTTTATTTTTTAAAAATTATTATTTACATAATATATGAAAATAATTTAAAAATATAAAAATATAATTTAAAATAAAATAAAATTTTATTTTTTTTCAAAATTTAAAATAAAATAAAAATTTATTTATTTTTCAAAAATATTTTCGAGAGGACACATTCGATTCAATGGTAGATAGCTACCACTAAGGTTGTTGAAGGCAGATCTCACACATGATTTAGGTACAAAGTTTATATCATCCCAGGTTGTTGCCAAAACATGGATGTGGAAAGCTGTCTTTTTATCATTTTTTTACCTCTTACGATCCAGTTAGAAGGATCTGGGCTTTCAATAATTTTGGCCCGTTTGAGTGTTAATGCATTTCCAGTTTTGATTGGAAAACGCTGGCATTTTTTTTATGAATCAATTTGGAGAATAATATAAATTATATTTTGAATTTTATTTAATCATTTAAGTTTTTAGATCAAAATAATTCTTTAACATGATATCAGATTCTTATTGATTCAACAGTCACGAGTTCAAATTTCACCATCCTCATTCTATTTGATAAAAATCGAACACAAAATAATATAAATACAAGTTTTAAGCTCAAAGAACTTTTACTTGAAAGAGATGTATTAAAAAATAATATAAATTATATTCTGGAATCTCACCCAACAACTTAATTTTTTTTTAAATACTGGCTACTTTCCAGTCTTTAATTACTCTTTACTAGGTCTAGGAAGTATATAATTTTATGTGGAATTTGCTGAGGTGCATCCACTATATATTCCTTGCAGCCCAATTCTTTTCGCCTTCTACAAATTACGCTAGCCATTTTGAAGTTTCTTTAAGAGCACGTACCATCTGGGATGGATTGAAAAATTAAGGCTCTTGCCCTTTTCTTAGTTGTCTTGTCTCGATAAGATTCAATAAAAAAAAATTAAAATAAAAGGTTATTCTTGATGAGAAAATCGTTGGGAGCAGTTGATTTCAAGTTGATGTGGATAACTTGCCCATCATAGATACCCTGATAGGGAAAATGAAAGACATGCTACAAGATGACAGCAATCCTTGTATATTTATTTGTATTGGATAATACACCTATATAAAATGGCCAAAGAACGACCCTGTAAAATTTAGAAAACCATTGAAATCTCGAACATCAAACTAGTTTTCTCAAGGCACTTCCCAATGAATAGTCTAAGCAGATTGAATTGACATCAAATTGGAAGAGCATGAATTACTAAACCCAAACTTTAAATTGAACTGCAAAAGTTAAACTTTAGATTTAATGAACTCCTCAGAAGCAATTCCACTGTTTTATAGACAAAGATTCAGTTCAAGAAAGAGATTTGAAACCTTAGACACAGATATAAACACAAAGGCTATAAGCTCCTTGCAATATTTCAGACGAGCATTTCTACCATTAATTACTTACAATTTTTCCTCTTCAAAAGCTAAACTTATTACACATTACCACTTCTAAAATCACATTAAAATCAATCACTAACATCGCACGAAGAGCACATTTAATGCTTCAATCCAACCCAAAAACAAACAAAAAGATAAATTCCAACCCAAAAGATGAACATACCAGAAACATAAGAGCCAAACCAGCGATCGAAGAAGCAGCAAATGCATACATTCTCTGCATAAACAAAAAACCCAGATAGCCAAAAGGCCTTAAAAAATTAAAAAAAAAGATATGAAAACTTTATAATGAACAGAGATACCAGATTTGAGGTGGAATTAGGAAAACAAACCTGCGTAGGAGAAAGTGAACAATACCCATCTGATTCTTCTTCCAAGAAACCCTCTTCTCTCTCTCCATCATCACCCGATATGAACTGATTTAGCTTCCACAAGGGTATTTTTTTTGCTAAAAATTTAAGCTTTTTCAACCCTTATGATCTTTTTTGTTCTTTCTAAACACATTATAGAATCTCCTGAAGACAAAAAAAAATCCCTGGAGAGAGAAGGCAGGAGCAATGTTTACATAAGCTGGCTCAATGAAAGGCTATGAGTCATGTAGTCCCTGTCATGGAAATTTGGAGTAAAGAAGCTCTGAGTTTGAGTAAATTATATCGAACCCCTTGAAAATTTGAGTATTATAATACCTTGACCACATAAGTACAGGTTTTACAATTAACATCGAAAATTTAATTCTAACGTTATAGTTTTGTTTTAGATTATCCTAATATATTTGATTTGAAATTTTGTATTTATTTGGTTTTTTCCCTTTACATTCCTAATTGTGAGATTTAAATAAGATATCATATAAACATACTTAAGAAACCATCAAATTAAAATAATAAAAATAGTTGAATAAAGGTGAAGAATATTAAAAATAATAATAATGTTGGTGAGAAAAAGGTCATAAAATAATGAAAGGATTTAAAAACACCAATAAATACTTTTTTTTTCTAGTATGGGCTAGGCTTTTGATTGTTCTTAAGGTTTTTTGCATCTATATTTACAATATTATTTTTGTAATTTTTGAACACATTGAATATAAAATGATTTCCAATCAAATATATATATAAATAAATGTATTCATTAATTGTAAATTAAATTCTCTTTATTTTTCATTCCTTGTGCAAATTTAACCATTTTATCCGTTAATGATGAAAGTTCGGTTCATGACCTTCGAAATAAGGATTTTACTATAAAATAATTATGTTTCCTTATATTGAAAAACAAATCCAAGTTTTGCCTCATTTGAAAAATAATAAGTTACTTTGTGTAATTATAGAAAACTTCAGGGCAAGCGGTGTAATTAGAGGTAAACTAAAACAAGAGACGACGCCGTTATAATCTCTCAAACATTTTTCCTTAAAGACAATAAAAATCGAACCTCACTGAACCTCTCACCTCTGCGACTTCTGTCAACAGAGTACCCTGAACAAAACCACACTGAAATCCACCCACAAGTTTCACCGGAGGCGGAGGCAGAGACAGCCGTGAAGATGTCGTCAACTCTATTAGAGGTGACTCGCGCCTCTCACGAGGAAGTAGAGAGACTCGAGCGACTCATCGTTAAAGATCTCCAAAACGAACCAGCAAATAACAAGGACCGTCTTTTTCAAAGCCACCGTGTCCGTAACATGATCGACAATATAATTTCCACTACTGAGAAACTTGTAATTCCTTTCTCTCTCTCATTAATTTACGTTAATAATAATTATAATTATTAGTTTATGGTTTTTATTTTTGATATATTTTTTTATTTTATAGGTTGAAATATACGAAGATAAAGACAATGCGAGAAGAGATGAGATTGCTGCGCTTGGAGGACAAACCGCGATGGGGACTAAGTCACTAATGTGTTTAGTGCTTTTTATGATAGATTAAAAGAGGTAAGTTACTATTTTTAATTAAGAAAATCATGTGATAATTACTGGTTGTTATGCAATTTCCGCTGCATTTTTTTTGTGTGTGTGTGAAGATTCGAGAGTATCATAGAAGGCATCCAGCAGCGCGTGCTGTTGACGTGAATGAGGATTATGAGGCAATGCTTAAAGAAGAGCCAGTAATTGAGTTTACAGGCGAGGTTAGTCACTTTAACTTGTACCACTTAATGGCTGTTTTAGCTTCGTGCAACTTGTTGGTATTTTAGGGCTGTAGTTTGACATGTGAATATTCAAAGAGTTTATGCTAGGCAACTGGAGATTAGGGTTGAGGGAGTTTACAGAATTTGAAGAAACTGGTCTAGGTACTTTTTTGCTCTATAAATGAACCGACTCCATTAGATGGTAGTGTCATACACTGTATATAGGATAATGGGAGCAGTAAATTAAGTGCCACTTTACAAAATTTTGAGATTTTGTTAGCATTTTCAAGTTCATCTACTGTGAGATTGGAGGGATTATTCTTTTCAGCTTGATATTTTAGGACTTAGTTTCATATGCCTAGATTCAAAGTGTTCATGCTCGGTAACTTATAATTTAGGGATGTGGTATTTCTAGTGTTCCCCCCTTGTATAAAAGTGAAATCGTGCTTGCACAAAACTTGTTATTGTTATTGATGGATTATTTATTAGGCGGAAAACAATTATTTTCCGTTTTTCTACCAGGGACTTCTCCTAATTATGTTGTATTATTTTTCCCTGCAATAACTAACACATGAGCTGGATTTATATTACAGGAAGCATTTGGGAAATACCTAGACATGCCTGAATTGTATAACCAATACAATAATTTAAAATTCGAGAAGCCTATTGAATACTCTACTTACCTTAACATTTTCTCCCAACCACATATTGTACCCTGCAAATTGAAGTTTACAAGGTAGACTCCCCCCTAACCCCCAGATTTTTTAATACATTTTTGGTGTTATATTCACCAGCATCTGCTTCTCACTGTAAATGTTTTATCCAAATTTTAATTTCTGTTTTTGTTTCAATTTTCTTCAGGCAATACAAGGAATACATGGAGAATCTGCTTGAATATTTAGTTTATTTTTTCCAGCGGACAGAGCCCTTGCAAGATCTTGATAGGATTTTTTCGAAGGTTTGTTTTGAATGATTCTTTCTTTCTTTTTATAATTCATTTGCTCAGTGTTTATGATGCTGTAGGACACTTGCCTACTTGATTTACCAAATGCTAACACTAGTATCAAACGGTAGTTTTTGTTTCTATCTAAATGCCAAGTGCTGCTACATTTGTCTCATTTTTTATTTTTTTTCTATAGAACAAAGAATTTGACCATGCTTGGTTTTATCCAATTATGTCCTTCATTTGACATTATAGGATTGTTATTGTTGTAGGTTACTACTGAATTTGAAGAGCAATGGGAAAATGATGCAATTCAAGGATGGGAAAGGACCAGTCAAGAGAATGGGCACTCATCAGCTGATCATACTGTTATTGATCTTGATTTTTACAGCACTGTCGATGAGCTGAAAGAAGTGGCTCCTGAAAAATTAAAGGAGGTAAGCCTTATCATTGTTTCTGGCTGCTTTGTTTTTCCATCAATTGCTTTGTGCTTACATAGAAATCTAAAATCATAGAGCATTCTCTTGCTTTTTTACGATATTCTATGTTAATTTCAGGAAACAAAGATGTACTTCTATATTACCAAGTGATAGCTGTTTGTGACATGTTATCATTATCCTTATAGTGTTGAGCTTAAAGGGAATGATGGGATGCTCCACATTTCTTCATTGCTGATTGACTCGACAATTAACATGAAATATTCTGATATCAAACAGTGTGATCGACACTGGAAATTATTAATAACATCCAACATTGCTGTGGAGTCACATATTTTGTCATTGATTACTTTGGTAGTTTAATGAGAAATACTCTGGTATTAAACAGTGTGATCAAAACTGGAAAGTATTAATAATATTCAGTGGGTCACTGTGGAGTTACAGAAGTTTGTAATGGAAAAAGCATGCCATGACTTGGGCAATTGTTATTGTTCAATTGCTTCATAAATGTTCTTAAGTTCATTCCATGTGCTGTTACAGCTTTGTTTGCAGAATTCTATTTTGATGTTTTAAGTTGTCCTTTCCAACTACTTATTTTTAATTTGTATGCTACATGTTTTCCTGTCAGGCATTGGCTGCATTGGGGCTAAAGAGTGGTGGTACTGTACAGCAGCGTGCAGAAAGGCTTTTCCTCACAAAGGTTGGACTAGTTCTTTCACTAGATACGAGTCTTATAAGTTAGGAACAAGAGAGATCTGATGGATGTTCTCTTTGCTCTAATTTCTTAGGTAAACATTAATCTATGTCATGGAGGGAATGTGCCTTTTCATTTCATATTTGGTCAATTCGATGGTGAACATGAATTTATAGTCTTGGGTAAGAGAAGATTGTATTAAGAATTTAAAGAATTACAAAGTGTGATGACCAATAAGATTTCCTCCCAAAGAAGAGAGGAAATGGATATTTATGTAAGAGTAGCCCTATGGAACTGTTATTCGAGGATGCCTTATTCCTTAAGCTGGATTAGATTACTTCTCAACAGGAGTTTTTTTTTTCTTAAAAAAAATCTTTTTTGTGTCTTATTTATTTGTTTATTCTATGCAGGACACACCTTTTGAAAAGTTGGACAAGAGACATTTTGTTAAAGGGTCACGCGGATCAGTACTGAATGGGGGTGCTGCAACCTCAAAAGAAGTTGACAATTCAAAAGAAATTGCCCTGATGGAGGCCAAAATTAATAAATTGTGCGACTTACTAGATGAGGTTAGCTTTGGTACAAATGTACCCTGTTTCTCCTCCATTCTCTTGATCAGTATCACATTAAAATTTAATTTTTTGCTTGCCCACCATATTTTTTGTATGTTTTAATAGTCTGCATTTGAATATTGACTGCATATGTGCCTTAACTAATTCGTTTTTTCTTTCTGTTTTTGTTTTTTGGTGGTGGTTGGATAATTGATTCTTCTGTGATCTTGTGCAGATAATTGCACACACAAAAGAAAATGTTGTGAAGAAGCAGGCTTTGACATATGATGAAATGGAAGCAGAACGTGAGGAGGTAAGTTGTCATAAGTCACCACAATTTCTCAAGTGCTTTAGCATCTAATGTAGTGTGCATGATAACTTTTAGCATAGCATTTCATATTGACCTTCTATTTTCTTTTGTTACCTGGGCTAAATTGAAGCAAGCCATTTGTTCCATGATGATATTATGGGATCAAACCCCATTGCAATCCAGTAGAAGCAGAATATCTTTTTTCTCTTGTTGTGGGCAGGGTTTGCTAATGCAATATTGTCAATTGTGCATGACATAGCTGCATATAGAGACCATTTGTAATACAAAGCAGCAAGACCTTTTGTGTGAACTTTTTTCTTACTATCTGCTTGAATTGGGCATCTGAATGTTATTGTCCAAGAAATGAGACTTGAGTGTTTTCGCTTGCTGGCAATAATTGATGATATGATTTTGAAACTGGTGCAGGAAGAGACACAGGCTGACAGTGAAAGCGATGATGATGAACAGCAGATTTACAATCCTCTCAAGTTGCCAATGGGTTGGGATGGGAAGCCTATACCTTACTGGCTGTATAAACTTCATGGTCTTGGTCAGGTATTTTTCCTATTAATTGTAGAAGCCCGTTGCTGTTGTTTAAGTAGCATATCTCATCACTGGTTTCTTCCATGTATACTCCGTTTCTTTTGGCTATTTGGTAATGAAGTTTGTTCTATCTACATTTGGAGAGTAGTTTTCTCTGCTGTACATTGTTTTCATTTTCCCAGGTGTATTTAATTGATATGTGAGGAAGTTTCATTTTCAAGTGTAATAAGTATCGTTTGGTATTATTATCTATATTATGATGCGTGTAATACTTTTCTAGTTATATTAGTTGTTTAGTGGAGGATCTTTTTATGGTGTAGTTATAGCATTTGATAGTTTCTACTGCTAGAGCATCTCAATTATTTTTCTGCATGTCAGGAATTGAAGTGCGAGATATGTGGGAACTATAGTTACTGGGGTCGAAGAGCCTTTGAGCGGTATTTCAAGGAATGGCGTCACCAGCACGGGATGCGTTGCCTTGGCATTCCAAACACGAAGAACTTCAATGAGATCACATCGATTAAGGTGCACTATCTCGGACATTTTTCTGAAATCTGAACCTTCCTTTGTTAAATGCCTTTTTATTTTTCTCGTTCAAATCAAACTCCCTGAACCTTTTTAGCGTGAAATTCTTGATGCTGATTTTGCATGTTAGTTTCAAATTTAACACCCACATTCGTTTAATCATTGTTCTGTTTGTCATTTTTTCTTTCTTTTTTATTCAGGAAGCACAAGAATTATGGAAGAGGATACAAGAGCGGCAAGGAGTGAACAAGTGGCGCCCAGATCTCGAAGAAGAATACGAAGATAAAGAGGGTAACATTTACAACAAAAAGACATATACTGATCTCCAGCGCCAGGGCCTTATTTGAAGTGCAATATATTGCTAGAGAAGCTTCTTAATTTTGAACGGTGAGAGTGACCTCCCAACCCAGTGCTGGGAATCTTTGGCATTTTTCAAACATTTATAGCAACTTAGGCATGGCTATGTAACATCGATGCATTCATCTGCTAGCATGTAGCCCATAATCAAGTCGTAAAGCTGAATTTCAATTTGATTTGTCTCTCTTTGTATAATTGAGTTACAGTTTCACTACTCATTGCTTCATTCGATGTCATAAATTCGTGTTTTGAATCCACAATTCAAGAGGAAGATTTGGAGAAAAGGGAAGATGAAGAAATGTTTGAAATGAATGTTGCATTGAAGCTTGGAAGGAGCTTGTCACAACTTAGAGATCTTGCTAGAAAATGATCTACTTCACGTGTACATGGAAGCACCATAGGTGAGTTTGCTAG
Organism: Salix viminalis; assembly: GCA_029228465.1. Classification (NCBI taxonomy): domain Eukaryota; kingdom Viridiplantae; phylum Streptophyta; class Magnoliopsida; order Malpighiales; family Salicaceae; genus Salix; species Salix viminalis. The sequence goes on from CM055437.1 coordinate 9,338,502, forward strand.
CTAACATTTTTGATAGTATTAGACCTACTGATTCACATTCTTTTAAAAATTCCTTCTGCGCATCAAAGTAACATGCACAGGCTATCCCTTAATCTCTTTTGTAAATGATATTATTATTTTTTTTAATCAAGATGCTATGTATCTCAAACTCTCTCTTACCTTGCAAGGATGATAGTTACCACTGAATTCATGAGATTTGATATCTACAATATAAAGGGAATCACTGTTCTTAAATCTTACATTTGTTTCAAGTGGCTGTAGTTCGAAGAGAGCATTGTCAAAGATTGCAAGTTTCATATATTTTTGGCCATGATTCTTATGGCTAGTTAAATATATGTTTCTCAAGCCCTCGAGTTGCTGAATAATCTTTCTAAAGAATATTTTAATACATATCCTAGTTGAGTGAGACGTCATTTAAGCCACCAAATTCAGAAGTTGATCCTTGTGTGCTTTGATTCAAAGCTGTCTCAGTCAACCATGACCTCATAATAATAATATTAATATAAATTCGAAGAAGAGAAAAGTCAAAATATGAAGTTTTGAATATTCAGATGAACAGATTTTTTTTAATGAGATGTGAATAGTGGAACCTGGAATGAATGGACTTGAACGTAATTTCAGGCCATTTACAGGGCTTAAGGAAACAGTCCAATATGGCCCGAGCAGGATGCCAGTTGAACTGCGTTCAACCTAGCTAAATTTGAAACTTGTAATTTGCTTCTTTTTTAAGCTTTCGCTAACAATAGTTAAACTTGTAATTTGAGGTGTGAGATTATTATAAAATTATAAACTCTTTATTGAAACAAATAAAACAACTAAATTAGAATTAACTAAATATTGAATGCTAGGGGGGAATAATTTTAAAGTGGAACAAAATATCGGTGGCTAAAGCAACATTGTGAGCCAGGCCAAAAATTATAAATGTAAAAAGAACAAAGTCAAAATGTAACAAGATTAAAATAAAATAAAATAAAATCTGAAGTTAAATTAACTAGGGTTTCTTAAGTATTCAAATATACAATGAGTTCCAATTTCATTTCTGTTGGAGATTTTCTGATACGCAATCCTGCTTTGTTGATGCGTGCTCTACTGTTTACTGTTTTTCTGCCCCATAATTTGTGCTCTAAAACACTACTCTGCTGATTAAGGTGTGTGGTGTGTGGTGTGTGGTGTGTGGTTTCTCTCTTTCGATGATGCCTTGCTTTGTGTAAATTTCCCTTCTTCTAGAAAGCCTTGTGTAAATTTCCCTTCGCATGCTTTGTATCTGGACGGTGAAAGCTTCATTTGAAAAGGTATTATTTCTTGGCAGTGAAGACAAGAGCCTGGGTCGGGTCATAGTGGTGTGTAGCTATGGAAATAATTTAATTTTACCACCATTTGACAAGTGTGTTTTGGACTAGGTTAGTAAGCAAAAGATAATAGTGGTATTGGGACTACGTATAAGAAAGATCTGGGCTACATTAGGGTTTAATTACTTGGCTAAACCTAATTAATACTCAAATGATACCAACAAACTATATCAAAAGCAGAAAATATAGAGAAACGAACGTATGCTTTAGGTTTAGCCATTTTCGGCCGTGCTGTCGTGAAAGATCCTAGCAGTTTTAACTACTTCGGTCTCCCCTGTCTGGTGCTGGTCATTCGAGTCACTGAGGCAGCTAAGATTCAGAGAGTCAACTTCATTGACAAAACAAAAATGAAGGACTAGAGAAGAAATAGTGGAGGCAGATAGGATGGTATATTCCTTTCTCAAAAGTAAACTCAGGAGAAAGTAAAATGAGAAGGAATAATCGATCAACACGAGCAATACAACCAACCCACAAAACAAGCTGCATATATACTTCTTGTCAGCCTATTATTTACTAGCTCGTGTTACAGATTCAAAAAGGAAACGGGCTAGCATGGAGCATACCCAATAATAGCACCAAAAATCTTGATTGCCTTTTCAGCCTTGATTGCCTTTTCAGCTCGAACTTCGTAAAAGGTTTCTGCAGTAGCTCGATTCTCATATTTGAAAAAACTGACCCTGTCGCCCATTTTGAGTTTCTTGCTGTTGATGAATGCCATCCAACCCCGTGTAATGACTGGCTTCGGGTACTGCCCTCTCCGACGGATGGAGCATTGAAAGGTCCAAGCTTTGCCCCTCTCATCTCTTGCTTCGAACTCTACGGCATGGCGCCCCCCGTTGAATGACGGAAGAGATTTCAGAAACTTCATCGGCACTGTCAGTCTCCTCTTCACATCAGTCTCGCTGAGGAACTTTGAGAAATTTGCCATTTCCTCGGACAAACAGAAACAGAAACAGAAAGGATGCTAATAATCTGGTTTTTTTTCTCTTGTTTGTGGGATGAGCTTCTCAAATCACTTTATCTATCTATCTATCTACCTATCTAATATATATATATACAGATACCGGAAAAGGGTGTTTGTCTTTGTGGGCCATCTCTACGTCGCATTAACCGTATGAAAATTAACGTATCCGAACGAGTGAACTCCTCTTTTTCCAAAAGCAAGTGATATTTGGTCAAACCATCGCGCGGCTCCACTGGATGAAAAAAATGTATCAGGAGATATCGAAATATTGCCTAAAGTGATGAAAGAAAAAGAAAAGGTTAAGTTCATACAATCTCTATTTAGACCTGCTACAATATGACATTTTCCATTTAGATTTGATAAATTATAGATACTGTATGTTTTTCGTATTATTTTTTTAAATAATAATAATAATAATATTTTTTTTTTGTTTTTCCAGACAATGTTACTGTCAAAAAGATTTTCATAAAACTATTATTTTTGGGCATGTTATCTAAAATAAAAAAACTTAAAAAAAATAAAAAATATTTTTGGGCTTGATTTTCTAGATAATTGATTGTAATCGACCAATTTAGGTTGGATCTTACAAAAATATCTTGTATTTAGGATTGAAGAGTTGATTTAAGGGATTTGCTCTTCTAATTTTGTTTTTCTTGTGATTAATTTATGACTAAACTGAATTAAATTAGTTCAATTTACCTAAATCAAAATGAATGTGGTTGGAATCAATAATCAACTAGACTAAATTGAATTATTTTAATAGATGAAAAATAATCAATAGGGACTAAAACTAATAGATGAAAAAGTTGAAGAAGGATGAAATTGAAAAAATATACTTAATTTAATAAATTATTTTAAAATAAATCAAATAAATAACAAAAGGAATAGGAACCAAATCTGACAGGTGAAAAATTTAAAGGAAGATAAAAATAAAAAAATTATTTTAAATAAACAAATGACAATAAAATAAGACCAAATCTCATGGATAAAAATTTAAAAGATGATAAAATTAAAAAAATATATATATAAATTATTTCAATAAATAGTAATCAATCAAAAGAATAAATACTAAATATGAATAGATAAAAATAATATAATTTTTTTTAAAAAAAGGAAAGTTAATATGAAAATTAAAGTAAATCACACTAAAAGATGAAATAAATTCAAAACAGAATATATATCAATTAAAAGTTAAGTTTTTGAAAGTGTATTCCACTCAAAATAAAATAAAAGTTTTCTCTCTCTAGAAACTAGAGTAATTTATTTTTAATTAAAAACATTTTCCATTAACTATTTGTTTTCAAGAGGAACTGATTTTCCAAGGAGAAATCTATAGATAATTTTCATGAAGCTTCTAGACTACGAAGGGAAAGGCGGTGGAGAAAAATCTGGATTGATATTTTAACAAAAACATCCCATTTTTATTTTTATTTTTATTAATTAACTAACGTGAAATTTAATTAATTCACTAATGCCTTTGACTTTTCTTTTGTGATGGCATATTTACCGATCATCGCACGATATCACTGGATGAAGATGTAAGAGAAGCCCTAATCTGGCGATGTCGCAAGTGGGACAAGAATCCTTTGCTTCTTTCTTCTATTTCTGTTTTTGCCACATCAGCTCAGAAGATGCCGAGACTAGGGCACTGTAGCGTTGTTTTTAAGTTTCTTTTATTTAGAAATGAACTGAAATAATATTTTTTATTTTTTAATATTATTACTTTAAAATAAGTTGAAACACTCAAAAAAAATTAATTTAATATAAATAAAACTTTGAGCTTTTTTTTAAATATTTTCAAGACTCCTTGTAAGACCCACCTGCGACATCGTCAGGTTAGGGCTTCTCTTACATTTTTCATCCAGTGGCATCGTGCGATGATCACTATATACTTCCAGTTAAATTTTAACATATATTTTTACGCAAAGATTAAATAAAAATAGGAAAAATCTCATCTTTAAACACCATTCTATCGAGAAGTAGTGTGTTGATGAAGAAATAGTTTGAATTTTGGGTCAAATCCAATTATCGGCATCCAAAAACCAATACCATATACTCTTAAATTTCAGGAAAATCATTCCTAAAATCATAAAAAAATATATATTAAATACCCTTGAACGAGGGAGATGGTATAGGAGGTATAATTTCTAAATTTAAATGGCCAGGATTAAATTGAACCATCCATATTATTATTAACTTCGATGATGACAAAGTCAATCAAGTCGGCGCCAAACTGGCTAAGGCCTGTTTGGTGTTAGAGAATAATATAATCATATTCTGGGGCCTCACTTACAAGCTTAAGCTTTTAGGTGAGATGGTTCCTTAACATGGTATCAGAGCCTTGTTGACCCAGCGGTCACGAGTTCGAATCTCACCACCCCATTCTATTTGATAAAAAAACTAAAGCACAAGGTAATGTGGGCCTGTGCAAGTTTCAAGCCCAAAGGGCTTTCACTTGAGGGGGTGTGTTAGAGAATAATATAATCATATTCTGGGGCCTCACTTACAAGCTTAAGCTTTTAGGTGAGATGGTTCCTTAACATTTGGAAGTGTGATTGCGGTAGCTTTTCAAAGTGTTTTTCATGACGAAATACGTTAAAATAATATTTTTTTTATTTTTTTTAAATTATTTTTGATATCAGCACATCAAAATGATCTAAAGACACCAAACCACCTATTTTTAAAATAATTTTTTTTTTTTTGGAAATGACAGTTGCAACGCATTTCCAAACAGTGTTTACACCTTATTTTCTGTTTTTGTTTTTCTTTGGTTGATAGCGATAGTTCCTGTGCCCAAACTGGCCTCTCGTGCCTTGTTCTGTGCATTTTATTTTTCCTTTTTGCTTTCAATATTACATTTCCCCCCCTTATGAGCTGCATTAAAACAATCTCCCATTTTAGCCAAAGACAATATTTCTACATATTAAATTAATACAGTATGATAATTTTAGTTTGTTAAAGTTAAAAAATCTAAAAATATATATTTCAACACAGTAAAGAAAAACACCGTCTAAAAGATGAATATAAAGTTTTGCTGTATATCATTGACAACTTTGCCTCGTCCAGTTGAATTATGCTAAGGAATTATATAAACAATATACTTGGATCTCATATAGAAATTTAAATTCTTAAGTTAAATGATTATTTGATTTGATATCAGAGTCTTAATAATCACACGATCATAAATTTAAATCTCATTATATATATTTTATTTGATAAAAATTAAACATAAAATAGTATAAAATTATACAAGTTTCAAGCTCCAAAATGTTTTGAAGATCGTTCTTGACAAGTTGCAATTGAGAAACCACAAAGCTGGCCGAAACCACAATGCTGACCCAAAAGAAGCAAGATGGGCTTCGTCCACTGCAGTTTAACCAAATTACACTTCAGACTTTCTGTGCTTTATCTGCATCCAGAAAGGAACAGCAGTCTCAAAGGCCAGGCCCATACATTTTCTCATCGATTAAGGCCCACAACAATCGCGCGACCATTCTTTTCTCGTCTGATTAAAAATCTAAAACGAATGAATAGATAAACAAAGGCGTAGGTTTACATCTTACGTGGCATAAGGCATGTGCCTTTGTCGCCGCCATCCATTCCTACATGGCATAATAATGTGAGAGCAGAAGAAAACGCTAAAGAGATTTCTTTGGTTGTGCGATCCAACTTGTTTTTGGTCGAAATCTGAATTTTTTTTTTGTATTTTAAATAAATATGTTTTTGTTATAAAAAGAATAAATAAT
>CM055437.1:9345060-9382193 GCA_029228465.1 Salix viminalis
TTAAAAATATAAGAAAATAAATCAAAATGGAATCTATTCAACTTTTTTTTTTATGGGGGATGATTAATTGTTGCTGCAATAAACTGTTTTTTTTTTTTCAATAAAAGCGGAAAGGCTAGGCAACCATTATCACAATGCAAAAATTGGCTTTCCTCGCCACAAGAGAAGTGGACATTGGCAATAAGTATTTTCTACGCGTCTTGGTGTCTTGTAATCTTGCTTTTTTGGATTTATTATGTGGTAAGTTAAGTTATTCCTAGGTTTTTTTTTTCTTCTTCTTTTGTATATAGAATTAGATTGTTCTAATCTGTGTATCTACACTACAATTCACTCATAAAATCACGATACATCCGCATCAATTCATCAACAAAATTACAACATTCATTTTTATCATTATTTTATAATTGATTTGAACGAATGCGCTTGGTTAATTAATTTAAGGATATGCATGTTGTAGGAGGGCCATCTTAAGAAGATTATCATAATAGAGGTACTTCTAATTCTATTCCCTTACCTTTCCATTTAAATATGTTTGTGTAATTTTATCAAAATAGAGGTACTCTTTCTTTATTCCCTTACCTTTCCACTTGAATTCTCATCCGAAGAATCAGCGACAAGGATCTGCTTGCGTGGACAAGACCGGTTGCCACAAGTTAAGAATGTTGCCACACCTAACATGTGCGAGGCGACAAAACCTGACCACTGCGCACATATCTGTATTAAATAGATTCTGGATGACGAGAGACAGTTTTGGCCTTTTTTGTGGGAGAAAGGTAGCAATCTGGCTACCACGGGCAGCCTAGCTGTATTAAATAGATTCTAGGTTTTGGAATGTGGGAGAAAGTAGCATCTGGCTACCATGGCCAGCTTCTTTCCGGTTTATTAATAAAAATAAGTTCATACCAGCAACAATTAATCATTCCCCAAAAAAAAAAGTTGAATAGTTTCCATTTTGAAAATGTTTTTATAAACTTTATCCTTTGAATGTGAAGTTTCTGTTAAAAAGAAAACATTTTAAATTATTATTTTTTATTTTAATTTTTTAAAAATATATTTTTACTTTGATTTTTTTTGTTTTTAAATTGTTTTATGATGATATCAAAAATAAATTTTTAAAAAATAATATTTCAATATATTTAAATAAAAATATTTAAAAAATAATTATTTTCACAATAATAGATAAAAATAAAAATTGCACCCATCAATACTCAAACTCTTTTGATAACATCATTGATACCATTGAAAAAATAACAACGAGAAACATTCAACAAAACTAAAAAATATTATGTTAAGGAAGCTTATGGAGTGCTTTGTTTTAGTGTGGCCATATTATATTAAAAAATTTTTTAAACAGTAATGAACAGTGAAAAATATAACTAAATCACTGTTTATTGTACGGTTATAAAAGATATAACTAAATCTACATTAATAACTTGTAATCTGTTTTTTATTTGATATTATTGTGTTTTTGAGTGAATTAAAATAATTTTAAGGTTTTAAATGAGTTTTGCTTTTAGTTTCTAAGGTTGATTTCGAGGTGTTCTAGATGAAAAATAATAGAAAAAATGAGTCGAGGGAGTCATGGTCGGCAGCATATATTTCTCAGCCATAAAATGTCTTTAAAGGTTGCAGTGATAGACGACACATGTCGTTGCCACCCGAAAATGATGGGTATTTTGATTTTGAGAGAACAGTGAAGAACTGGCATTAACTGGCTAACTCCTTTTCTTTTTCATTTTTCATTTTTTTGGCTGAGAAATATATGCTACCGACTATTTTTATCATGATTTTATAATTAAGTTATAGTATTGTCAATAGACAGTTCATGATAACTTCATCCTAGATTAGACGAAAGAAAACGAGCAATGTGTTCCACTCCTCGTCTGGATTTGAATGAATGTACTTATTAATTAATTTAAGGATATGCATGGACCATCAACATTTAATATATTCCCTTAACTTTCCATTGCAATATGCTTGTGGAATTTGTATAAAAAAAGAGGTAGTTCTAATTTATTCCCTTAACTTTCCATTGCAATATGCTTGTGTACTTTGTATAAAAAAAGAGTTTCCATTGCAATATGCTTGTGTACTTTGTATAAAAAAAGAGGTAGTTCTAATTCATTCCCTTAACTTTCCACTTATGTTTTCATGCCAAGATCAGCGACAAGGATCTGATCGCGTGGACCAGTTGCCAACAAATCACTCATAAATAAAAGGATTCATGATGCATCCAAGTGAAAAATAACAGGCAAGAAAGATCCAAGAGCCGTACAAAAGAAAGAAATAGTGGCTATCGCATTAATCCAAAACCTTGCTTTCGTTATCACAAGAGAAGTGGACGTTGGGAATAAGGATTTTCTACGCGTCTTGCTATCACACTATTGAGGTCTTGTAAACTGCTTTTTCTTGGACGTTGGGAATAAGGATTTTCTACGCGTCTTGCTATCACACTATTGAGGTCTTGTAAACTGCTTTTTCTGGATTTAGAGTGGAAACAAACCGGCTACCACCATGCCTGTTTGGAAGGATGGTTGCGGTAATTTTTTAAAATATTTTTCGTGCTGAAATACGTTAAAATGATGTTTTTTTTTAAAAAAAAAAATAATTTTTGACATCAGCACATCAAAATGATCTAAAAACACCAAAACATATTCATTTAAAATGAAAAAAAAAATCAAATTTCTGTGGAGAATCTGGCAATGACCGCTATGCACATGTGCGATACGACAAAACCTTGACCACTCCTATCGCGCAGCACCTGTATAAATACAAGGATTCTGATGCATCCAAGTGAAAGATAACAGGCAAGAAAGATTTGAAGCCGTTCGTGGAAGACAATACTTACATTATCTTCTTCTTGCTTGGCCTAAAATGACAACCTTCTCTAAGATCCTTCGAAAAACAGACACCAGCAAAGCACTGTCACTGCCCACCAAGTTTTTCAAGTACTCTCTCCCATCTTTCAATGGCGGCCATGCCGTGACTTTTCAAGCAATGGATGAGAGTGGCTTCGTCTGGACCTTCAAGTGCTCTACTCGCAAGAAAGGACAGTACCCGAAGCCAGTTCTCTCAAAGGGTTGGCTTGCATTCGTTCGCAACAAGAAGCTCAAAGTCGGCGACAAGATCAAGTTTTCCCTGCACCAAACCGCTGCAACCCCTTTTTGCAGGGTTCGAGCTGAAAAAGAAGTGAAGATATTTCGTTCTATCTTTGGCTACTCGCCCATCACAGCCCCATCAATTCCAGGAATATTGAAATCTATCTCATGGAAGGCTGCCCTGCTCTGCTAGACGGTACAGCTTGAGTTCTGTAAGGTGGCTTTATTCACTTCAAAGTCACCGTGAAATCTATCTTTTGTGTTGTCGTGTTTTCTGAAATAAAACTACTTCTCTTGCTTGGTTTGTTTATGGAACTTTTCATCTATGTGATTTCATTTATCTGACCCGACCCAGGCTCTTGTCTTCACTGGCATGAGATACTTTTCAAGTGAAGCTTTTATAATATTGAAGGTGAGACCGTCCAGATGCATAGGGTTCCCTAGGAACACCACTGCTCCTCATCGCAACTAGTTTTGCATCCATGCACTCTTGCGTTGTGTAGCATACCAATTCAGTAATTATTACATTACATTACATTACATTACACTAAAAACTAAAGAAGGTCGGGGAATTACTGTATTCTAGATTCAGATTACTTATTTTATAGGGAAACTATTAATTTATTCCTCTATACATAGTGACTGTAGGCTTTAAAACAGGGGTAGTTTCGAGTTTTTACTCTCTGCGCCTCCTTTCTTCTCTATACATTATTAATTCATCTCTTCTTTTTAATTTTTCTCTCTCTGCGCCTCCTTTCTTCTCCGGTAAGGGTCTTCGCTTTCCTCTCTTTTATGGGTTGTTATTTGTTTGTGATGACCGATCAGCGCATGGGTGTATTGCGTGTTTTTCTGCGTGTTTTGTTTCGATTGTTGATTTGTGATGATTCTGAATCACTGGTTAGGATTCATGGGGAGTGGGTTTAGTGTTGTTGTTTGGGGCTCTTTCTGGTTTACAATCGGGCGTTTTCTTTGATTGATTTGGGTTCAGCTGCGCTGCTATGGCATCAACTGTTTTTATGGATGGGTCCTTTCGCTTGGTTTGATGTCACGACAATTCGCTCAGGTTTTAAAATTGATGGGTTTCGATTTCTTATATTGTAGAAAAATTGTACAATTTTTCTATTGGATTTTTAGTTATTTGGTGCTTTGACTGGCACCTGCTGTTCTTCTGAGGTTTTATGTTTCTGGGTTTTGGGTTCTTAGCTGTTTGCATTGTTGAGCTTGATGATAACAGACAATGGGCGTGATTGCAGGTAATGGGTGTGATTTTTCCATTCTATCTTTGAATTCCGCTACTCTTGGATCAGTTCTTCATTCTCATGGTTCTTCTAATGCAAAATGAAAATTAGTACAAGTGTTGGAGAAATCAATATCCGTTGCAGGCCAGGGCTTTTGTTTTTGTTTTACAACTTAATTAAAAATTTGATACAGGGACACAATTATTTCATCATAATCATAACCTTTCATGGTCTTTTTTTCTTCTTTTTAAATATTTTTGTTTGAATAAAAATATTGTTAAATAAATTTATATTGTTATACATTATACATGAAGCTAAATTAAATTCTGGTTTCACTGTAGCACTATACATAAATTACTATAAATTATAATAATAAAATTATTATTTTACTCCTCGTTCATCTCAGCTTTACCCTTGCAATCAAGGATATTTTTGAATTTTTAATTTTTTGTTTACAGTAAAATAATCATAATATTCTCTAATAATATAAAAATCAACAATAACTCATGAAATAATAATAAATAATATAAAAATAGTGATAATAATGACTTTGATGATAATAATAACAATAATTTATAAAATAATGACAAAAATAATTATAATACTAAATATAATTAAAATAATATTAATAAAAATTGGTTATCGTGTGATGATTATTGTCTTGATTATTGAAATCAGAGCAAGAATTTGGGGGCATGAATATCATGGTCTTGAATTAATCAGGAAATTAGACAGAATTCTTCTCTTAAATTCCCTACTCGGACATCTTCATCTATTATTGGGCTTGCAAAACGTAAAACGCAAACAGAAATATTCACTACAGAGAGGCCGAGTACGTGACCGTGACTATTTGTGAATATAGTTTTAGTTGTTTTTTAAATTATTTTTTGTTTATAAATATATTAAAATATTTATTTTTATTTTTAACATCAACACATAAAAATAATTTAAAAAAATAAAAATAAAATAATTTTTTTTTTATTTGTTTTCAAAAATAGTTTTGAAAGGCAGGGACGCTTTTGTCTTCGTGGGCCTAAGTATAAAAATCGGAATATTTACGTTGGATTAATTATAGTCACTCCAGACTCCAGAGAGGTTGACTTTAGAATTTTCTGATTGAACTCAAAATATTCATGATGGTGTTTTTCTAATTAATAATCACTTAATTACGACAACCTTTTAGAGAAATCTCTCTAGCTTTTTCTTTTGCTCTCACATAATTATGCCAGTAGGACGGGACGGGATGGCGGCGACAAAGGCACACGCCTTATGCCACGTAAGATGTAAACCTACGCCTTTGTTTTATTTATCCATTCGTTTTAGATTTTTAATCAGACGAGAAAAGAATGGTCGCGCGATTGTTTTGGGCCTTAATCGATGAGAAAATGTATGGGCCTGGCCATTGAGACTGCTGTTCTTTTCTAGATCCATTTTAATTTATTTTTTTAATTTTATCTTTTTAATATTGGATTGATTAAAAAATAGGTTTCATAATTTACTTTTTACATAATTATCATAGTCTCATAATCTGAGTCATAGGCTTGATATGTTAAACTGACTTAACTAAAGTCAATCCATTATGTTGTATTTTAATTTTTTTTTTAAAGATATAATATTGATTTGTTTTAGTCAAATTATATTTTTACAAGTAGTATGAGTTATTTTTAGACTGACAACATCATATAAATTTTACGAGTAAAATTGTCAAACATAAGCTATAAAATGGGATAACACAACAGAAATGAAATTAAAACAAATTATAGAACATAATTTCTAATAAAACAAAAAGAACTCAATTTCTAATTAAAACGGTCAATTAAATGTATGTTTGAGAGTATTGTAGATGTTGTTTTTTAAAATGTTTTTATTCAGAATAATATTAAAATAATATGTTTTTTTATTTTTAAAAAATATTTTTAATATTAGTATATAAAAAAGATATGAAAATACTAAAAAAAAATATTTTTTTAAAAATATATGAAAAATTAAGTTTTTTTAGAAATCACTTTTAAATTAGATTGTCAAACACAATATAACATTGTACGTAATAACAGCAGCTAAACCTAACGGCTCAGATTGTCAAAGAAACAGGTCATGTCCATGTATATAATTATCAATTGTTTTAGAGTTATAGTAGTAATTATTTATTAAAATATTTTTTATTTTAAAATATATTAAAATAATAGTTTTTTAAAATATCCCTTGCATTTGGAGCTCAAGTGGATATGTTAATTTTCATGACAGTTACTTTCGGTAGAGTGGGCCACAATGACAATCATCCTTTTCGGCTATATATAATTATATTATATACATATAAAGTGATTTGTAAAGCTCCCACAAACAAGAAAAGAAAAACAGCTGTTTGTCCTAGGAAATGGAAAATTTCTCAAAGTTCATCAGCGAGACTGAAGTTAAAAAGGAGACTGACAGTGCCGATGAAGTTTCTCAAATCTCTTCCGTCAGTCAACGGGGGCCATGCCGTCGAGTTTGTTGTAAAATATCTGAATGTAAGGAATGGAAACATTTACTCTTGTGCATTATATTTAAGAATATTTTTTCAATATCAAAAAATTCTTCAGATTTACAAGTTCTTCCTCAAATAAAGAGAACAACATAGAAACAACTTAGAAATAAAAAAAGACCAGCGAATGAGAAGAAAAAAAATAATTTTTGGATTGTATATTGTTTGAAAAAACTTTATATTATTTATAGGCTATCAAAATATAACAGTCATAATTAATTTCATTATGAAATTAAAATGACTGTTACAATAATTTAAAATATAACTGTTACAAAATTAAATTATAGTGACAGTTATAGCTGGAAAAAAATAAATAATCAAGGCTGAAAAGGCAAACAAGAATCGAGCTACTGCAGAAACCTTTTACGAAGTTCGAGCTGAAAAGGCAAACAAGATTTTTGGTGCAATTATTGGCCATGTTCCATGCTAGCCCATTTCCTTTATTGAATCTGTAAGAAGTATGTAGCCGGCAGGGTAGCTTGTTTTCTGGGTTGTATTGCTCGTGTTGATCGATTCCTTTTTATACCTTCTCATTTTACTTTCTCCTCAGATTACTTTTAAGAGTGACTACAGCATAGCACGGCAGAAAATGGCTAAACTAAAGCATATGCTGGTATCATTTGAGTATTAATTAGGTTTAGCCAAGTAATTAAACCCTAATGTAGCCCAGATCTTTCTTGTACTTAGTCCCAATACCACTATTATCTTTTGCTTACTAACCTAATCCAAAACACACTTGTCAAATGGTGGTAAAATTAAATTATTTCCATAGCTACACACCACTATGACCCGACCCATGCTCTTGTCTTCATTGGCATGAAATACTTTTCAAATGAAGCTTTCACCGTCCAGATGCAAAGCATGCATCGTCGAATGGGAGAAACCACACACCACACACCTTAATCAGTAGAGTAGTGTTTCAGAGCACAAATTAAGGGGCAGCAAAACAGTAAACAGTAGAGCCCGCATAAACAAAGCATGTTTGCGTATCAGAAAATCCCCAACAGGGAGGGTCTCCTAGGAAGACCACTGTACCAAGAATAGGGTTTCATACAAGAAACCCTAAGTCCCAAACTGTTTGTTAAAAATAAGAATCTTACTCAGAAACAGGACATACCCCACGGACCACACAGAATAAACGAGCCACGGCCACCGCTTGTACATGTCACCATAAACTTTCATCGAATAGGAAGGCTACATAACCGTGATTTTTTTTTTGTTTTGGAATAAAAAAATTGAAAACCCTCCAAAATTAAACACCTCCCCCACTATATATATAAAATCTGGTCTATGTGCCCCGTGCTGTACATTTGATTTTTCAGATTTTTTTAATATTAGTTTTTATTATCCAAATGAACTGCATTAATGAATGAGTGTGAGCCCTTTTCCTTTGTGGGAGCTCAAAAATGGTAAGCCCAATGGAAGACAAACAAAAATTACATCATATTATCGTTAACCTAAAAATTAATATCATCTAGCAATCTCCAAAAACTAGCTCACGAGGAGTCGCAGACTGAACTATTTCTTCAATTGGGTATGCATTGACCAAACTTGACCATGAAACCCCTAAGGGGTAGCTCTTGTTGGGCATGAATTTTGTAGTTGTATATTATTTTCTTAAAATCGGTTTGTGTTATGTCGGTTTTTATTTTATTCTATTTCACTAAAAAAAATTCAAGTCATTGACAAGTAAAAAATAATATATCTTCCTTGTTTTTATTAATCAAATCAAATTAGATATAGTATATTTATATTTAATTAACGAATTCATTTTAATTATAAAAAATAGAATATCTAAAAAGAAGCTAATTTTTTATAATTAAAAAACTATAAAAAGGGGAAATAAAATGCACAGAACAAGGCACGAGAGGCCAGTTAATTTGGGCACAGGAACTATCGCTATCAACCAAAGAAAAACAAAAACAGAAAACAAGGTGTAAGGTCTTAGCCAGTTTGGTGCCGACTTGATTGACTTTGTCATCAGTTATCAATGATGGACATCCTTCAATCTTCGAGATGATGGCTAGTCTCTCGTGCCTTGTTCTGAGCATTTTATTTTTCCTTTTTTGCTTTCAATAAAACAAAGTTTTAGTATTGATGGTTGCTATTTTTATATTTATCTGCTATTATGCTATTGTGAAAGTGATTATTATATTTATCTGCTGTTGTGCTATTGTGCTATTGTGAAAGTGATTATTCTTAAAAAAAAAAAAATTTAAAGTGGAAACAAGCCGGCGACAAGGCAAACCATTAAGAATCTTGCAATGACCACTGTGCACATGTGCGATACGACAAAACCGTGACCATTCCTATCGCGCAGCACCTGTATAAGATTATAAATAGAGGGAAAGATCTGAAGCCGTTCTTGTAAGACAATACTCACATTATCTTCTTCTTGCTTGGCCTAAAATGACAACCTTCTCTAAGATCCTTTCCAAAACAGACACCAGCAAAGCACTGTCACTGCCCAGCAAGTTTTTCAAGTACTCTCTCCCATCTTTCAAAGGTGGTCATGCCGTGAGTTTTCAAGCAATGGATGAGGGTGGCTTCGTCTGGAGCTTCCAGTGTTCTACTCGCAAGAAAGGACACCCGAAGCCAGTTCTCTCAAAGGGATGGCTTGCATTCGTTCGCAGCAAGAAGCTCAAAGTCGGCGACAAGATCAAGTTTTCCGTATTGGACCCAACCGCTGCAGTACTTTTTTACAGGGTTCGAGCTGAAAAAGAAGTTAAGATATTTGGTGCTATCTTTGGCTATTCTCCCATCATCATAGCCCCATCAAATATTCCATGAATATTGAAATCTATCTCATGGAAGCCTGCACTGCTCTACTAAACGGTACAGCTTGAGTTCTGTAAGGTGGCTTTATTCAGTTCAAAGTCACCGTGAAATCTATCTTTTGTGTTGTCGTGTTTTCTGAAATAAAACTACTTCTCTTACTTGGTTTGTTAATGCAACTTTTCATTTATGTGATTTCACTTTGCACAGAATTTCTTGAGATTTACTTGATAAAGCTTCGATAGCAGCTCACATTTTCTGAAATAATCACAAAAACTGCACCCTATGTTACTGATCTGAATCGTGAAGACATTCTGATTTAGTTGGTCCCCGACAGTCTGAAACATCTGAGACAAGTTTGGCAGCTGGAAGGCTTGGAAACTCCTTGAATGGGAAAGGTTTCCTCCGTTTTGTAGCTGATAATTTTGTTCCAAAGAGTCTTGGTTTTTGAATGCCCATATATAGGAGAATTTCCATGAAGTCTTCTTCTTCGTAAATTAGATTGTCAAACACAATAGAACATTGCACCTACAAACAGCAGCTAAACCTTACTAGTAGCTTGCAACACCTGTCCACAGCTACCTAGAAATCTTTCTTGAATGGGCAGTAGTACTCATTCACTCTATCCATTTCCTAGTAGATGGAAGAGAAATATACCAAAATTAATTAATATTTTTACTTCCAGTATTTATTTATTGAATTTCTTACGCCCACACACACAACTGGTAGGGTATCTAGGTGTCTTTATATATATACACATCATAAATAACGAATCATGTACTCCTATTTAGCACAATCAATGGCATGACATCAAATCAACAAGAAACATCCTTTGTTTTTTTAGAAAGAGACCTGTGATAGGGTTTATCATTAAGGACTGGAAACTATTGTAGAATTTTACACCAAAACTTGACCACTTCTATCTTAGAACTTTATTCTCGTTTTACTTTTTTTTTTTTTTAAAAAAAAAAAAAAGATGTAACTTCTTCTATTTATCCTCATGGGTTGGGATTTTGAGTTTAAGCTTTTAATTTATGACCGCGACCATATAATGTTTTGCATATCTACTATTAATATAATGTTCTGTGCATTTTATTTTTCCTTTTTAGTTTTCAATATTACATTATTTTTTCTCCCTTACGAACTGTATTAATGAATGGTCAATGGAGTGGGAGCCTTTCTTTTCCTTTGTGAGAGTTCAGTAAGGGTAAGCCCTTAGAAATATATTTCTAACTTCTATCTTCTATTTGTGTTTTTACGTGAGAGTGAAACTAGGGCACTGTAGCGTTGTTTTTAATTTCTTATTACTTTAAAATAATTTGAAAACACTGAAGGAACAGATTAGTTGACTATGTCGTGTGCTATATATATATATATATATATATATATATATACGAGTGGTATACCCGCGCGATGCGGCGGGTTTTTTTTATCTATGTAGAAAATTGATTGTTTTTATATGTATTGTATTTTATTATTTTAATATTTACTTAGTATAATTATATTTAAGAATACTGATATGAATTTTTATCCTTCAAAAAATCCAAAGTCATTTTTCCTCTCTCTCAATATATTTTTAGGCGATAATATTCAATAAATATCAGACATATTAGAAATAAAATTATTGTAATTTGTTTTTAAAACATAAACTTAATTTTTGTGTGTGCTATAATTATTTATTTGCCGTCTAAAAAGAACAGTCTAATGGAAACGGGAAGTGACTTGTATATTTTTTAATTTGACTTGTAGATAATGCAGGTAAATTTGTCAACATTTTTTTTTAGATGTTTTTTTTCCAGTAATATTAGCTCTAAAATATTAAAAATAAAAACATTGGAAATTGTTGTAAGGAAATAAACTTAAATAAAAGAGCGAATTGCCCGCGCGATGCGCTTAGTTTTTTTTATCTATATAAAAAATTCATTGATTTTATGCATGTTGTATTTTGTTATTTTAATATTCAATGAGTCAAATTATAATTGATAAAATCTGTTAGAAACAGATGTTTTTTCCACTAAAAAATATTTGAATATTGCTAATACTAAAAATATTTTGATAAAATTCGTTAGAAATGATTTTTTTTATTTGTAGGAAATTGATTATAAAATTTATTGCTCATATTGTTATATTAAAAATATTTTAGAATAATAATAAATAGGTCTCACATATTTATAAGAAAAACATAATCATTATCCTTATTTTGAATGTCTTATCTATAATAATAAGAAATTTCAACACTTAACAGTATTAAAAAAAATTCAAAAACTAAATAAATGGAAAAACAAAAATAAATATTATTAGATTTAAAAAAATGAAATGAATAATAAAAAAAAGAGGAAATAGAAAATATTATTTTTGAAATGACTACAAAAAAAAATTAAAATGTAAACATAAAAGAAAATAACCTTAATAACAGTTGAAATAATAAAAATTGGTGAGACCATAATTATTGTTAGAGAAAAAATTGCCATAATTTTTTTTTATATAATATTATATTAAAAGCATTTCAGAACAATGATATTTTTTTTTCCAAAAAAGCAATATATATATAATTAGTTTAACATATTTAAAAGAAAATAAAACTTACAAATAATCATTATCATTATTTTGAATGTTTTATCTATAATAATTAGAAAATTCAATACCTAACAATATTAACAAAAAATAAATATGATTATATTTAAAGAAAATATTTTACCTGAAGAATAAAAAAAGAGAAATAATAACAAATATTGTTTTTGAAATGATTACCAACACAGATTAAAAATTAAAAATTTTAAAAATCTTAATAAGAGAGGAATAAAAAAATTGAAACAAAAACTAAGAGCATGTATATATATGGACAGAAATAAGAATTATGTAAGAAATATAAAAAAAAGGATTTTTTTTCAAATGGTAATGAACAACGAAAACCACAATTGAAATAAGTGTTCATTACTGTTTGAAATTGCAATATCCTTTAGCTATTTTATGAAATAAAAGTAGTAGTTCCCGTAAGTTGACCCGGACGCCCTGTTTATAAAATAAAAAATTATAAGTGGGAAAAAAACAGGAAAAAAAATCAAAAAGATGGCTTTGAGGATTATTCATGGCACGTTTAAGTTGTCACAGGCATCACAATTATAAAAAAATGTATACGTGGGGGGGGAATCAGTGAAAAAAATGTTAAAAAAAATGGATTCGAAGATTAGTTGTGGTGCACGTAAGTTGTAACGGATACTTTGGTTAAAAAACACAAAAAAAGAAACCCAATTAAAAAAATATTAAAAAAAGCTAATCAGGACACCCTGGTTATAGAAAAACGAAAAAAAAAGTGTAATTGAAAAAAAAAAGGAAAAAATGTTACAAAAAGATGGGTACGAAGATTAGTCATGGTGTGTTTAAGTTGTCCTGGCCAACTCTCAAAATTATAATCGATAAAATCTATTAAAGATGAATGAATTGTATTTTATAGCCAATTCATTAATGGGTGAACTTGTTTAAATATTTTATCGATTTATGTAATTTGCATAAAAACTATAATTGATTAATTAGTAGGCGTGTTTTGATTTTTATGACAATTATTTAATTGGTGGACGTAAATTTGCAATTAATAAAATGAATAAAATATGAATTTTTTTTCTTGTATCGAACTTGTTGATGATTGAGTTTATTTTAACAGCAATGAACGATTTAACCAGCAGAGAGTAAAATTGCAACCACTAAAATCTATCAGAGATGGATTATTTCTGGTTGATTGCTATTTTGTGTCGATTTATTTAATTCATGGATTGCAAAACTGCAATTGATTGATTATTTGGTGTGTCTTAATTGTTTTGACAATTATATAATCGGTTGATAAAAAAAAATACAATCGATGATATCAATTAGAGATGAATAAATTTAATTTTTTTTATAGTGAATTGGGCATTCATTGGCGGTTGGGTGTTTTGTAATGGTTTGGCTTATTATTCTCTTTTTTCTTTTTTCTTTATTTTTCAAGTCAAATAATTTTTTAGAATCTAATAATATTTACGGTTATAAAAAAAAGTGCAAGGGGAAATCACCTTTTTAAACAGTAATTAGATAAAAATTGTGGTGCGCATAAGTTAACCTGGAGACCCCGGTCACGGGGAAAAAAATAAGCGGAAACAAAAAAATGGAAAAAAATGTATAAGTTGAACCAAAAAAGGGATAAAAAAGAAGAAACATGGTTATAAAAAAAACATGCAAGGGGAAATCACCTTTTTAAACAGTAATGAGAAAAAAATTGTGGTGCGCATAAGTTAATCTGGACACCACGGTCACGGGGAAAAAAATAAACGGGAAAAAAAACAGGAAAAAAATGTATAAGTTGAACCAAAAAAGGAAAAAAAATGGATCCGGAGATTAGTCATGGTACGCGTAAATTGTCATTGATATCCTAGTTTAAAAAAATAATAATAAGAATAGTAATAAAAAAATAAAATAAAAGGGAAAGCAAATTTTCCAGACAATCATTTTTAAAATCAGGATTGTAGAAGAAAAAACAAAAACACAATAATTTTAAAAAAATAAAATCATAAGAATAATAATAGAAAAAAAAAAGAGAAAGCAACTGGAAAGTTGCTTTAAAAAAAAAGGAATTTCAATAATAATAGAAAAAAAAAAGAGAAAGCAACTGGAAAGTTGCTTTAAAAAAAAAAAAAAAAGGAAAGCAGTTGCTTTTCAAATAAAACAAAAAACGGAATTTAGGGAGAAAAACAATGTCAAAATTTCTGGCTGAGAGATTCGAACCTGCGCGCTGAATTTCCAGCGCGCAGCCGAACCGCTCGGCCACAGCTACTTATCTGTCAATTTCACAATAAAAAATACAAAAAGAAGCCCTATGTAAAAAAAAAAAAAAAAAGTGCACAAACTCTCGCGCAGCACCGGAGCAAACTGCACGTCCACAGTGACTATGAGTCACTGTGAACAGTGCTCATCACTGTTGAAAATAAGAAGCCCTATGTAAAAGTGCACAAACTCTCGCAAGCAGACCGAGACAAATCTGCACGTCCCACAAAGTGACTATGAGTCACTGTGAACAGTGCTCATCACTGTTGAAAATACCGTAATCTTTTAGATACATAGTAATAGTAATACCTTGGAAGGGACTCTCGGACGTAGCGAGAGGCGAATGTAGAATGCACAGAGACATCGGTTTTTCTGTCTTGGTTTGGTTGGAGAAACTTAGCAAGGAAAATACACTTGCCTTTCCGATGTGTGTTGCTACAGTGAAAAGCAAAACTATTTTAATATATCTTAATAATAATAATCTCATAATATTTTTTTTTCCTAATTATAAGCTACAGTTAATTAAGTGTATGTTCAGAGTGTGATAAATATGGTCAATGAATATCCCGTGCTTTTGGGAAAAGAGGAGTTTAAGGCTGTCGATAGAAATTGTAGCTCAAGTGGATACGTGAATTTTCATGAAAGTAAATATATATTTAAATTTTTATTGCGATTCCACATAGAAGATAAACTAAACATTTTAATATGTACAAATCTATATGATAAAATCAGTAATTTATTCATACAAGAAAGAACTATATATTTAGAATTATGACTAAAATCTACCATGAATTTGTGAAAATTTGAGATTTAGACAACATGGAAGAATTTTAGAATGAAAATTTTGTTTTATTATCATATTTTATTTATTTATTTAATGTTAAAAAATTATTTCTAATTTAATTTTTTTCTGACATATTAAATATTATTTAATAGTTTATTTTAATTATTAGACTTATGCTAGTTAATTACTAATTTAGATTCATTAGCTTGAAGCCTAAAAGAGGTTTATTATAACTTGTTATGATGAGAATAACCAAGTTGTCACGGGATTCTTATGTACTTACTATCATTTAATAATTTGTCAATATTAAAAATTTTGATTGAGTTTTTTTTTGTCATTGATTTCTTGATTTATACTATTTACCTTTTTTTATTAATTTAGATCACTAATTGATTATAATATTATTAACTCTCCTTATCAGATTATAATATAATTTAATTTAATGGCTGAAATTGTATATATAATCATAAAAATATACTTGCAATTTTATTTTACAATCTAATTTTACATTATATTTTTTTTATGTTGTATCAAAAATAAATTTTAACAACATTGGACTATTTAGTATTTTAACAACATTGGACTATTTAGTATTTTCTAAGTGAACTCAAAATATTCATGATGATGTTTTTCTAATTAATAATCACTTAATGACGACGACCTTTTAGAGAAAACTCTCTATCTTTTTTTTTTTTTGCTCTCACATTATTATGCCACGTAGGACGGGATGGCGGGGACAAAGGCACATGCCTTATGCCACGTAAGATGTAAACCTACGCCTTTGTTTTATTTATCCATTCGTTTAGATTTTTAATCAGACGAGAAAAGAATGGTCGCGCGATTGTTTTGGGACTTATCGATGAGAAATTTATGGGCCTAGCCATTGAGACTGCTGCTCTTATCTTACTTCTTCTGGGCCAGCTTTGCGGTTTCTCAATCAAATAAACACTTTATTCACCAAGAAATACAAGGATGTAATTGAAAAAACAAGAAGGATTAAATTGTAATTTTCTCATGATATTGTACACTGCAACTGTTATCTATACTAAAATGTAAGTGTGTTCAGGGAAAAATTTATTGTAATGAATGTAATTGGTATCATCCTATTAATTATTTATGGAAGAGGAAAAAAAGTATAAGTAGGAGTAAAGAAATCTTAGATGAAAGTATTTTTATGGTCACTAGTAAGCACACAACAATTTTTGCAGCGTTTTAATATATTTGTCAATTTCGTTTCGGTTGATGTTTTGTTTTTTTTAATTATAATGAAATATTTCGGTTTTAAAATGTTTTGGCGCTATATTTCGGGGTTATATTGTTTATATGTGTGTGTGTGTGTGTATATAATTAAATATATTAATTCAAATCCAAAAATAAAATTATTAGAATTGTGCAATTTAATCTAAAAAAACACAATAAAATGATTTTTCTGAATAAAATTATGAACATGTATAATATTATGAGAATATCATCATCAATCTCAGAAAGTTATTACATCCCTTAAACAATGATGCACGCACTTGGGAAAAAGACCTCTAAGAGAAGCTCGATCGATGAACTCAGTTTAAAGATGTCCATGGCATAAATGATAATCCCACGGATTGCAAGTGAGATCCCCCTACCTAATTCCAAGCAAAAATTAATGTAAATGCTGAAAGGTTTCTTTTATCATGCTCTAATTAATGTTCAAGTAAAAAAAATTATAAATAGATTTATTTTTAATTGTTTACTTTAAAAATTATTTTTATTTATATTCCATTGAAAAATATTTTTTAAAATCCAACATACCATAATGAAACAATCAAATACCTCTATATTATCAATTAATCGTATTAAGTAAATATTACAAGAATATTTTATTTATTTATGAGCAAACCGGATTTTGATTAAACCAATAACCAGTTCACATAAGTGTTGATTGAGTTTTGATCAGATTGGTAATTTTATTTTATTTTAACCCTTTTGATCGGTTTGGAATCAACTCTCGTAGATTTAAAATATTTTATAAATAAAGCTAATTCAAGGTAGATATATCATTTATTAAAAATATAAATGATGAGACTTGATTATATCACCTGAACGTGAAAGATTGTTTTCTTTACATCTAAGCCAATTATATTATTAGAAAATTTAAAAGCTTTTTTAATATATTTAAAATCATGTTTTAGTGCGTTTGATATAAAAAAACTAAATTAATTTTTTTTAATATTTTCTGTTGATTTCAATACATCAGTGTCAAAAAGAATTAATATAATTTCAAAAAAAAACAATGAATTAGAATGTAGAGAATATTATAAAAAAGTTAATCAAACAAAAAAATATTTTTTAAAAAATGTCATATATCACATCATCAAAAATTAGTAACTATTTGAAAATGCATTTGAAAAGTATTTTTTTTGAAGAAAAAAAAATTATTATTTTAATGTATTTATAAAAAAAAATACTTTCAAAAATAACTTTAACCATACTCATAAAAATCACTATGACTTAATAATCTTTAAATAAAAGCATAGTCGTAATAATTAGAATGTAGGGAATGTTATATATTTCTTTAAATAAAAGCATAGTCATAATAATTAGAATGTAGGGAATGCTATATATTTCTCTCTCAAAATCTTTCGAATCATTTCATACACGTAGCCTACTTTATAATTTATATATCGGGACCTTTTTGTCATGACATGAGATAAGCATCAATAATGCTGACTTCTACGACAACATCGTATCAAGCCAGGACCAGGGAGAGGTGGGCTTGTTTGAATAAATGAGACCGTGAGTTAAATTAATATTAAACTTAGATAAAATTCTGCATCTCTTGAAAAACAACACGACTTTTGAAAAATAATAATAAATATTTGAAAAGAGATAAAACTATATCAGAAAAGGCATTCTAGCTTTTTATAAGATCCAAGGGCCAAGACATAAATAACGAAGTTCCAAGAGGCTCACAAAGTACCTAGATATACTAGATAATAAAATCGATTATAAAATCAAAACTATATTGTCTACATATACTAGATAATATTAATAATTAAATTATATTTGTTTGAATACATTTAGCCGGTGGATGCCTGTGGCCTTCTTACAACATGTCCAACATTAGTGAGTTTTGTAAAATAACGTAGTTAACTTGCTAAGTTTATAGGTATTGATAAAATTTAAAGGTTTCTAAGATTTAGAGAAGTTTCTAAATTGAAAAGGCTAATAACATGTCTAGAAAACTCAAATTATAAAAATATTTAAAATCTATATAAAAATATAAAATCAACTAGAAAAAAAATGTAAAGTAACATTTTTCTAATCTAATTTGAACTTGTTTTCTACTTCGATAGCATTAACTATCCACCTTTTTCTTATAGAATTAATCTACTTCTCGTACCGACTTCTTCACTGCTGACGTTCCGAGTTCACGGCTAGGTGAAGTGACTCGCATGGCTCGTGCCCGTTTGAAAATGGTGCCTTCTCCTTATCCACTTCTAGGTCATCTTCTGCAGGCTCAAAATGGGAACTTGCGTGATTCCATTGAATTCCTTTCAGATTACAGTGGATTCTTCTTTTATTCTAATCTTAGTAATATATTTTATCTTGCTCCGATTATAAAATTCACTTTTTGTATATATAAAAAATAAAAATAATGATTTTAATGATGTTGATGACGACGACCTTTGGAAGTTTTCCAACGACTTTGGGTAGCTCATGACAGCCAAAAAAAATTTGAATTTTAGACCTATTTTGGGGGTTGTTCTTTAATATATCTCTAAAAAAAAAGTAATTTAAAAACAATCACTACGCCGGGTTCACAAGACATTGCTTTCCTGAGAGACAGTAGTCCCTTGAGGAGACTAAGACACACACACACACATCCCTTGCTTGTGGAAAAAACGGAGTTCAAGGCGGCAGAGAGAAATTGGAGGTCAAGTGGATGCTTCCTCTTGAGCAAATAAATCTACCATATACATTAATCAAAGGGGGTTTCCGTACTAGAAGAACGTGGCAGTCTACGGAGCAATATGCCACGTAGGATGGGATGGCCGCAATATAGCACCTGGAGCTGGTAGATCGCGACATTTTTTGAAAAAAATAAAAAAGACAATTTCTCCACGCAGCCTAAACAGGGTGTACAAAAGGATAATAGATTCAAGGCTATTATGCCACGTAGGCGACGAGCCTGTCTTCAATAGCCGCCGCCCCCATGTAATTGTGTGTATAAAAGGGGTCTACCAGACTACAGCACAGCAAGCAAGAAAAAAAAAATGGCAGAATTCTCAAAGCTGCTAACCAACACAGACATTCAGAACAGACTCTCACTCCCCACCAAGTTTTACAATTCTCTCCCTTCTTTCGAAGGTATCCATGCCGTGAGTTTTCAAGCAATGGATGAGAGTACTGGCTTGGTCTGGACCTTCCAGTGTTCTGTTCGCAGGGAAGGACACCCTAAGCCAGTTCTCTCAAAGGGGGTGGCTTGAATTTGTTCGCAGCAAGAAGCTCAAAGTAGGCGACACGATCAGGTTTTCCGTATTGGACCAGATCGTTCTTGGAGAAAAAAAGAAGTCAAGATACATGGTGCTATCTCTGGACCCATCAAAGCCGCCCCACCAGTTCCATGAATATTGAAATCATCAATCTCCTGGAAGGCTGCACCGCTCTACTAGACGGTGCAGCTTAAGTACTGTAGGGTGGCTTTTTATGTTTTCGTGTTTTCTGAAATCCAACTACTTTTCTTACTTGGTTTGTTAATGGGAGGCTGCACTGCTGTACTAGACGGTAGAGCTTGAGTTCTGTTTCACCGTGAAATCTGTCTTTTGTGTTGTCGTGTTTTCTGAAATCAAACTACTTCTCTTGCTTGGATTGGATTGTTTATGGAACTTAATTTTCATTTATGTGATTTCACTTTGCACAGAATTTCTTGAGATTTACTTGATAAATCTCCGATAGCAGCTCACATTTTCTTGAGATTTACTTCATAATTAAGGCTCCAATATTACATTATTGAATGGTCAATGGAGTGTGAGCCTTTCCTAGTGAGAGTTCAGTAAGGGTAATACATGTCTAACTTCTTCTTTCTTCTATTTGTGTTTTTGCCACATCAGCTCAGACGATGGTGAGACTAGGGCTCTGCAGTGTTGTTTTTAAGCTTCTTTTTTTAGAAATTCATTTTTAATATTAGCACTTTAAAATAATTTGAAAAAACAAAAATTAACTTCAAATTAAAAATTTTAATTTTTTTAAATAATTGCCCCTCCCTGTAAGACTCGTCGGATTAGAGCGCCTCTGACATTTTTCATCCAATGGTATCAGCCGATGAAATAGTTAGCTCAGGTTGATCACAGCCCGGCTCTCTAGAAGCTTTCTGATGCCTCTCTGCTGCCCACCATTGTTTTGGGTTTGGTCTCTATGTGATGTGATTCCCAGAACTAATTTCGTGTGTGTATCTAATTGTAAAAATTGTTAAAAAATTATCAAAACTAAAAACTTAATTTTTAGTTTAGATGTCAACATATGATTTATATTATTCTTTAATATATTTATTCAAGTAAAAACCTTTTGAAGCTTGAAACTTGTATAATTTTATACTATCTTGTGCTTAATTTTTATTAAATAGAATGAATGTGGTGAGACTCGAAGTCGTGACCGCGTGGTTAACAAAGTTTTGATATCAATTTTTATCAAATAGAATGAATGTGGTGAGACTTGAAGTCGTGACAGCATGGTTAACAAAGTTTTGATATCATGTTAAGGAACCATTTCAGCTAAAAACTTAAATTTTTATATGAGACTCATATATATATCGCTATATAATTCTCTAATATAAGTGATCTAGAGGAGGCAAATTTGTTAATGATGTACAACAATACTTTATACTCATATTTTTTATGGTGTTTTCTTTACTCGTTGAAATATTTTTTAAAATATGTAGCAAAAAATAAGGTTTATGCCCTGTTTGGGACTGCGGCCAAACTGCAGGTTAGCTGCGGTTGGCAATTTTTTTTTTTCATTTTAAATAACGGCGGTTAAGTGCGTTTATATCATTTTGATGTGCTGATATCAAAAATAATTTTTCAAAAATGAAAAAACATCATTTTGATATATTTCGGCACAAAAAACTTTTTGAAAAGCTACCGCAACCGCACTCCCAAACAAGCCTTTAAGCTCTTATCTAGTTTGGTCCCGACTTGATTGACTTTGTCATCATCGAACTAATCGAACTAATAATAATAATATGGATGGTTTAATTTAATCCTAGCCATTTAAATATAGAAATTATACCTGACACACCATCTCTCTCGTTCAAGGGTATTTAACAGGTTTTCAACGCTTCAATCCCCTACTTCATATTCTATTTCATTTTAAGTATTGGAGAGGTCTAGCCTGTCATTTTCTAGCTTGGAAGTTGAGTGATAAAAGGCGAAAGATCCAAGAGCCGTACAAAAGAAAGAAACGACAGATCTAATGAAAAACAAATGCTCGATAAAGGTTTCTAAGTTTTAGAGAAGTTTCTAAATCTAAAAGCTAATAACATGTCTAGAAAACTCAAATTATAAAAATATTTAAAATCTAATTATAAAAATATAAAATCAACTAGAAAAAAAACATAAACTAACATTTTTCTAATCTAATTTGAACCTGTTTTCTACTTCGATAGCCTTAACTAACTACCGTTTTCTTATAGAATTAATCTACACCTCGTACCGACTTCTTCACTGCTGATGTTCCGAGTTCGCAGCTAGGTGAAGTGACTCGCATGGCTCGTGCCCGTTTGAAAATGGTGCCTTCTCCTTATCCACTTAATCTAGGTCATCTTCTGCAAGCTCAAGATGGGAACATGCGCGACTCCATTGAATTCCTTTCAGATTGCAATGGATTCTTCTTTTACTCTAATCTTAGTAATATTTCTTTTTTTCCCTCCATTGAACATGCGTGTCAACAAGGACACTAGACCGATTCATTTATTTTTTGATTTGGATTAATCTCTCGATGACCAAGTTGGCTCAAGGCGCCTACAAATAGCGACCCAAATTAAACCCAAAAGCACAGTCGTTCTGAGAGATGTGTTAAAAAGTAAAGGAACACAGAAGTTCATTCTAAAGCTCCTCGATCGTCTTCCCACTTGCCCTAACAACAAATGACAATATTTTCAAAGTGTTATAAATATATATTAAGTTATATTTATATGTATTAAATGCCTATTACTCTTGAGTTTAGTCTCTTGGATTTCCATAACCCTTGAGTTCATTTCCTTCTCCTATAAATAGACCACTTGTGTCTTGTATTCTATACACTTTTGGAATAATAGAAGAATTCATTTTAAGCAACGTATTTCTCTTTTGTCTCTTTTGATTATGTTTTGAATATCCATGCTCTTATATGTTAATTATTTATTCTTTTTATAACACAAAGATAATTTTGAAATTGTTTTTTATTCAGAAATATATTAAAATAATATTATTTTTTTATAAAAATAATTTTGAAATTAATATAGAAAAATGATCTAAAAATATATAAAAAAATTAATTTAAAATAAAAAATAACTTCAAGTTGGCGACAAGGGTCAAGTCTTACGAGGAGAAAAACAAATCCGCTGCAACACATGCTTACAGGGTTCAGGTCGCAAAAGAAGTCAGGATATTTGGTGCTATATTTGGCTACGCTCTGACTGTGGCCCCGTAATTATCGCTGCAATGGTGATAATTTGGTATAGAAAATAGAAAGAAAAAAAAATAGTTGATCATTTGGTATTAATGGAGACTAATAATTAGAAAGGAGAAATTCAACTGCTATGGTGTTGAATCAGAATACAAAAAATTTAAACAAATAGTTAGAAGATATGGTAAGCATTTTTATCGTTTGCTTTTTAAACAATTTCAGCCTCGAACTTTCAATTGGATGAAGAGTTTGAAGGGTCCGCCATGTTTACTCACACTTCACGTAACTGTTCCTGGCCACGCACTGCCAGCGCAGATGAACCTAATTTGAATGTTTACTATAAAATATCTCACTCGTTTAATAATAAACAGTATGTTTATTCCACCAAATATGTTTTTTTTAACCCAGAGGTGTCGCGCGATAGGGCAGCAAACATCCCTTGCTTGTGGAAAAAGCGGAGTTCAAGGCGGCCGATAGTGTTTGGAGGTCAAGTGGACATGACAGTTAATGGTGACGTAGACATGAGCCTATGCCTTTTTTTTTTATTTATCCATTAGTCTTAAATTTTTAATGAGATGATAAAAGAATGCTCAGGCCTTAATCGATGAGAAAAATTTATGGCCCTTCGTTTTCTTTAAAGCTCCCCAACTGTTTATGAAAAAATTACATGCATCAAAATATTCTAATTTAAAATAAAAAATAAAAATATGCCACGACATTTTTTGAAAAAAATAAAAAAGACAATTTCTCCACGCAGCCAAAACAGGGTGTACAAAAGGACAATAGATTCAAGGCTATTATGCCACGTAGGCGACGAGCCTGCCTTCAATAGCCGCCGCCCCCATGTAATTGTGTGTATAAAAGGGGTCTAACAGACTACAGCACAGCAAGCAAGAAAAAAAAATAAAATGGCAGAATTCTCAAAGCTGCTAACCAACACAGACATTCAGAACAGACTCTCAATCCCCACCAAGTTTTACAATTCTCTCCCTTCTTTCGAAGGTATCCATGCCGTGAGTTTTGAAGCGATGGACGAGGGTGGCTTCTTCTGGACCTTCCGGTGCTATACTCGCGAGGAAGGACACCCGAAGCCCGTTCTCTCAAAGGGTTGGCTTGAATTTGTTCGCAGCAAGAAGCTCAAAGTAGGCGACACGATCAGGTTTTCCGTATTGGACCAGACCGTTCTCCTAGAAAAAGAAGTCAAGATACATGGTGCTATCTCTGGACCCATCAAAGCCGCCCCACCAGTTCCATGAATATTGAAATCATCAATCTCCTGGAAGGCTGCACCGCTCTACTAGACGGTGCAGCTTAAGTACTGTAAGGTGGCTTTTTATGTTTTCGTGTTTTCTGAAATCCAACTACTTTTCTTACTTGGTTTGTTGATTGGAGGCTGCACTGCTGTACTAGACGGTAGAGCTTGAGTTCTGTTTCACCGTGAAATCTGTCTTTTGTGTTGTCGTGTTTTCTGAAATCAAACTACTTCTCTTGCTTGGATTGGATTGTTTATGGAACTTAATTTTCATTTATGTGATTTCACTTTGCACAGAATTTCTTGAGATTTACTTGATAAATCTCCGATAGCAGCTCACATTTTCTTGAGATTTACTTCATAATTAAGGCTCCAATATTACATTATTGAATGGTCAATGGAGTGTGAGCCTTTCCTAGTGAGAGTTCAGTAAGGGTAATACATGAAAATGCTTCTTCTTTCTTCTGTTGCAATGGCGTGACCGGACGCGGACGGAATCAGGGGTGGTGGAACGGACTGGAGTTGGGCATTTGGCGTTTGAACGGTTTGGATGGTGGACGAACATTCGTTCGGCTCGCCGGAATTGATGTTGTTCGGATCGTCGGCGAATCTGGCTGTTTAGTCGAATGCCGGATGGTTTGCCGGATCTGTTCGATTCGTTGGTTTGTGCTGAACAGACATGGTTTGGTACGGATGGTGTTGCTGGCAACAATGAGCGAATTGGACGATGAATGGGATATGGGTGCGGGTTCGACATCAGGCATGAATATCGTTGGAAGCGAATATGAATGATCGATATGTTCATGATGGTGCCGTCGTTATGAACGCTGAACGAGCGAGCGGTTGGTTGAAACATGCTGACGGTAAATATGCGCGGCGGCTGGTACCGAATGACGCGGATAATTACTGGCGTAGCTGGTTTGAATGGTGGTGGCGTGGACAGCGGGCAAATTAAACAGTGGGATCTGGCGGCGTACCGAAAGGTTGGCGTATAGATACGCGATGACGACGTGAACAACCGAACATGAACTGGCATTTGACGGATGGCGAACTTTGGTGGGCGAATCTGGATTGTTTGCGGCGTGGAACCGTGCGGCGGGTGACGCTGCGTTTGGATGGATGCGCTGGCATAGCTGACTGCAAGGATTCTTTGCCAGATTGATATCGCGATAAAGGAATCTGCGCCGAACTAGTCAAAAAATATCATTCTGGTGCTATAACTGTGTGTTTCTTTGTTGTTTAGTTACATGAAATTCTTTCCACTATTTATTTGGAATTAATTCTTTACTATAATAATAAAATTCAATTATAATATTGTCGAAAACGATGGCCTTAAGCATGCTATACATGGTCCATACGGGAGACTCTCCTAATGTTGCCCAGATCTTTCTTATAATTAGTCTCAATACCTCTATTTATCTTTTTGCTTCCTAACCCGATCAAAACACACTTGTCAAATGGTGGTAACATTAAATTATTTTTCATTCAACCAAATATGTATTGAAATAATATATTTTTTTCAGAGCATAAAAACATTTAATTTAAAATAAAATAACTAAAAGTCGATCAAGATATTAGGGTGCTGCTGTACAGAACACATGAAGTCGATCAAGTATTAGGTCAGTGCTATTTATGTTTGGGTAGCTCCGATTCCATTAATGCTCCTGTCCTGTTGTATATAGCACGTGTTTATAAGGTCCGCGCAATATTCATCGCATAGATTTTTGTATTTTAAATTAAAATTTAACATCAAAACTTTAATAGTCAATCGTTATTCTTTAAATATAACCGAGGCCATCTTTAACGTGGAAATGAGTTTCCATCCGGTACATTGTAATATTATGATTTCAAACTTAAGATGAGAGGATTTAATTTTAATTAATATGCTAATCATAAATCAATATAAAACACTTCTTATCATTTGAATATAAAATAGAGAATTAGAGGGAGTTGGTCGGAGACACAGAATGAAATTGATTTTTAGACCTATTTTGTTTAAGCTTCAACCCACTTTTCACTCAAATTTAAAAATCTTTTTTGCTAAAATTAATCTTTTTTATGTAAAGTAAAAAATATTAATATCTAAAAATATTAAAAAAATATTATAGGATGCTTCACTTTTAATCAAATAAATCTACCATATACATGGGTAAAAGGGTTTCAGGATTGAAGAACGTGGCAGTCTAGAGAGAGAATTCGAAAGCTGTCATGAATTTCAGCCGCTTTTATGCCACGTAGGACTAGCTCACAATATTCCACTACTTTTCATCCAGCGACAAGGATCTGATCAGATGGGACCACCTGCCGAGTGCTGACAGTTAATTGTCTGGTAATATAGTTTAGATTGTTTGTAGACAATACTTTTTAATATAAACGATGCAAGAAAACCATTAATATAAAATTTCAAAACACACATTTTTAAAAGGACAAACCGCCGTTATCAATACCGTCCTGGTGTTATTCTGTGTCGTTAGGAGCGTAACGCATACTGATTTGACGCCGTCCAGCTGATGTGGTTTCCAGGGTTATCTTGTTATGACATATATATATATATATATATATATATATATGCTCCATATATATATACTCTATATATATATATATATATATATATATATATATATATATATAATATTAATTTAACAAGCATAATTAAAATCCAAGATAAATTAACTTTTTAAATTCATACAATATAAAACATGAAAGTCAAACAAAACATAATCTCAAAATTAGAAGATCACCAAGTTAATCAAAATAGAGTTTTAAAGTCGACGCATTGCCAGGCGGTAGACGCTCCGCCAAAGATTTCGCACGAAGAGTCGAATTAAAAACCAGAGACGAAAAACGACAGCCAAGCTCGCCTACGATTTCCTAACGAATGGCGAGAAAGTGTTCGAGCGAATCCGTCGAGATTTCGACAACTTTGGGTCAAAACAGCGTTGCAAAATCAAGTTATCCACAAGAGCAGTCGAAGCGCTTAAAACCTTGAGAGCACTATACACCCTATCAGCCAAGACCACAGCACACGTAGAAATAAGAAGGATACAGCAGGTAACTTTGCCATGCATTGGCTTAATGGAGCCCTTTTAATGAGAAAAGTGAATTGATTTCCTGTGAGTGCTGTAATTCGATTGTTTAATGTTTAATTGAAATTAAAAGATTATAATGGGTCTGAAATTTATTTAGAAATGGAAGTTTTTTTCTACTCCAAAAGAATACCTAATCAAAAGAAACATAGGGAAAAGTGGTTCCATCTATAAGGCTAATTGTAGATAACTTGAGTAAATCTGATCTCACCTATTTTTGTTTATAAGTTGCCTCCAATAACGATATTAGATTTGAAATGATTATACATAAAAAATATTCGTAAAAGCACTCTTTTTCTCTACAAAACAACCTAAAAATCCACAGATTAGAATACATATATAAAAAATAAAAACACCTAAACAAAAGGAGCATCATTAGAATTAAAAATCAAAATTAAGGAGGATATATATATATATATATATATATATATATATATATATATATAAACATGAATAAAAAATAGAAACTGTAGAACATATATATAAAAATAAAAGAATTGAAAATTAAAAATTAAAAGTATGCTGAAACGAAACGAACATAAAAAAAGAAACAGCAAGACATACGAAAGGAGACACATCTCAATTTACGTAGCTCTCCTTTTTTTAACATGCATTGACTTATGCTTTTTCGAAAATATACAGTCATCGCTTTAGCGATTTTTTATGTTAATTTTTTAAAAAAATAATAAATAATATATATTAGTATATCTAAAATAATTGTTTTTAAAATTCAACCTTTTTAAAACAGCACTTTAACACAAGTAAAAAAATACATTCTTCCATGACACCAAGTCACAGCTGTTGGACAACAAATGCGCTGGAGTTTAAGAAAGAAACAACAATGGGGAGAGCACTTTGAGACCAAAATATATAATTACTTATTTTCGGATGCTCAAACTCTCACTCTTTTTTCTAACGATTACAAAGAAAAGAAAGCCAAAACCAATCATCTTTTTTCGTTCTGTGTTTTTTTTCTACTACCTCCTCACCTCCTGAATTCTACTGTTTTCTGCATCAAAATCAGCACTAAAATATCATCTAATATAAAAAAACTTATTCAAGTGTACTTTCTAAGTGTTTCAATGACATGACTTTGACATGTGACATGTAAAAAAATATAAAATGGAAATTAATATTTTAATAATTAAATAATCAGTGATCAAGCATTTGAACCTCGAACGTTTGACTAACATGTTGGAATTGATGGGCGTGCACCAGAAGCTTGGATGTTGAAGTGTTTATTTGACCTTTGATCAAAGGGATATAGCTTGAAATATATGAGGCAGAGACTGAGAAAGAAAGAAAGAAAAACACATCCATTAGCATAGAAGAGAAGAAAACGAGTGGATTTTTCGCCGTAGGTAGAGAGAGAAACACGTTCTGGTTAGGACATAGTCATGAGGGATGCAGAAGAAGATGAACTTTTGAACGATGTCGTGGCTATAGTAAAACATGCACATTAACAAGCATCGTTTTGAACTTCTGGCAGCGCTGTGCGTGGATCACGGCATTTATGTTGAGACTTCAACACCAATTGAAACTTGTTAGAATTTTGTTTTAATAACACATGGATTTAGAATTAGATCGTATTAATTAAGGGCATACCACTACCACACCTTAATCAGTAGTAGGTAGTGTTTTCAGTAGCACAGAATCAGAGACGTAGCAAAACAGTAAACACCAGAGGCCTCGCATATAAAATAGGACATATTCCTTGTTTTTTAATTTCTAATCAAATCAAATTAGATATAGTATATTTATATTTAATTAACGGATTCATTTTAATTATAAGAAAACTAAGGCATCCATCCTGAAAAAGAAGGTAGTTTTTATGTTAAAAAAACCCTAAAGATGAGTCCATGTCATTTTTTAAAATCAATGAAAAATTATACAGGAGCAAATAAAGAAAATTAAGAGAAGCTCAATATCATTAACTAAATAAATGTATTAAAGGGATGAAAAGCAAAGAAATGCGTTAAAACTGACAAATATCGTAATTGAACATCTGCATATTTATATTTATTTTAATTATATTATAAAAAGATACATATCACCAAAACTAAAGGAATTTTAAAAGATATAAAAAAGACCCAACACAACCTGGTAGGTCATTTTCAGAAATCAATGAAAACATACTATAAGAGAAATGAATAAAAACAAGCTAATGCAGATCACAACCCTCGTCCTGAATAAACATGTTAAAAGAGTCTTAAATTAGAAACAAACAGAGCTTAAAAGAGCTCAGAGGGATTAGAGATCTAGGTTAAACTTTCAAGATTCATGCATGAGTACATCAGATTTCAAACCCACAGCCAAATAAGCTCAATTTCTAATTAATTTAATGTTGAATGATGAAATGAAAGAGAAAAAAAAGGCAACCAACATGAACTAGATATTAATCAGACATGCATGCATAGATCTCATTACAAAGGAGACACAAATCAAATCTTGTGGTGGAAGGTGAGGGTTTAGTCCTTTGAACATACCCATATCTCGTTGACATGCTATTACTCATTTTTTTAATAATATTTATATTTTATAAAATTCTAAAACCACCTTTATCAATATAGGTAACTACACAAAACACGGTAGATCAGAGGAACTAAATGTCTACTATGGTCCACTAAGCGAGTTGAATCTATTAAAAATACACCTAGAATATTAAAATATTGAGTCACGATGCATAAACTTTTTTGACCTCCTAAGGGTAACATTATTTTCTTGAGGCTAAAAAAATACAATTGTGAGATAAAGTAATAGAAGATAGTGATATCAAAAACTGATCTTTTGAGTTCAAATTAAAAAGTGCAGTTATTTGAATTTCATCACATATTTCTGAAAAACATTATTTAAATTTTAGCTTTTTCTAATGCTTTCAATCAATTTTTTTAAGATGTTTTTAAAATTTGCTTGAACATGCTAATGTTAGAAATAACTTTTACTATTTCAACATACTACTAAACAAAAACAATTTTAAAACAACCTTCCTCGGCGTATCTCTGAAAACTACTGAAATACCCAGCGTCGCCGGATTCCAAGGATCGATTAACCTTGTTACCGTGCCGTCCAACTCCTGAGGTTTCTTAAGCGAAAGCTTAACTTGTCTGATGTTCATCATCATCGCTTTCCACTGTCCAGCACTGTGTCAGCCTATACTCACGCAGCCACAAAAACTCACATCATCCAATTGTGCCAGCAAGCCAAAACACTCAAGCCTCTGTCATCATTGGACAATAACTATCAGGATGCCCAAATCAAGCAGACGCAAAGTTCACACAAAAGTCACTTAATGACGACGACCTTTTAGGAGAAATCTCTAGCTACTGCTTTTCTCGTGCCACATTATTATGCCACGCTAGTACGGGATGCCAGCAGAGCAAAGGCACGTGCCTTTTATGCCACGCGAGATCGTAAGCCTACTGCCTTTGTTTTGTCTATCCATTCGTTTTCAGATTTTTAATCAGACGAGAAAGCAGTGGTCACGCCGCGATTGTTGTGGGCCTGTAATCGATGAGAAAGTGTATGTGCCTCGGCCACTGAGACTTCTGGTTCTTTTCTGGATTGGAGATAAAGCACAAAAAGTATAGCGAAATTAACTAAACTAGGCTAAGAAAGCTGTGGAACATGCCAGCCTCATCTTACAGCTAGCACTAGGGCCAGCTTTGCTGGTTTTCTCGAAAGTGGCGACTTGTCAGGAAAAATCCACTCAAAACTGCAGGGAATTCTCAGTTCCTGAAACCATTTCACACCACATTGTCGCTCCAGGTGTTGAGCTCGGCGGATCATGGCCCGCTCTCTAAAAGCTTTCTGACGCTCTCTGCGCCGCACACAGCACGGACTCGGATATAGAGCAGTACGGCCACCTACGCAAACAATCGGAATATTTACGTTGGATTAATTATAGTCACTCCAGAGAGGATTGACTCTTTATAATTTCTCTCGATTGGACTCAATATTCATGATGGTGATTTTTCTAATTAATAATCACTTAATGACGATGACTTTGTAGGCGTATGTTTGAGAGTCGCGGTTGTGGTAGCTTTTTGATGTTTTAAGTGCTTTCACAAATGCAT
Source organism: Salix viminalis (assembly GCA_029228465.1). Lineage (NCBI taxonomy): Eukaryota > Viridiplantae > Streptophyta > Magnoliopsida > Malpighiales > Salicaceae > Salix > Salix viminalis. The sequence continues at coordinate 9,376,326 of CM055437.1, forward strand.
CAAAATGATATTTTTATTTTTATTTTTAACATGCATCACGATAAAATGGAATTTAGCAGCAAACCATAGTTATATTCTTAAGTTATATTTATATGTATTGAATGTCCATTACTCTTGAGTAACTCTTGGATTTCCATAACTCTTGGGTTCATTTCCTTCTCCTATAAATAGACCACTTGTGTCTTGTATTACATACAACTTTAGGAATAATAGAAGAATTCATATTAAAGCAAGGTATTTCTATCTTGTATCTTTTGATTATGTTTTGATGTCTATGCTCTTCTATGTTAATTATTTATTCTTTTTTATAACACGTTATCGACACGATGCTCTAACCAGACTTATATCAATTTTAATATATTTGCTTTTCATTGTTGTAATTTATTTTTTGGCAAATTTTCTTTCACTATTATTCATAGAAAGAGATTTACAGTTCCAGAAGAACAAATATTATAAGTTCTCGAAGAACTAAATAAATTAAAAATAGTTCTGAAGAACTAGTATTACAAGTTCTTGAAGAATTATATAAATTAAAAATAGTTCTCGAAGAGCGAGTATTACAATTTCTGAAGAATTAAAAAAATAGTTCTGAAGAACGAGTTCACAAGTTCTGAAGAACTAGTATCACAAGGAATAGTTCTGAAGAACTATACAAATTTCACAGAATTACTTAAAAGGTTCTTGAAGAACTAGTAACACAATTTCCTGAAGAAATTAAATATAGTTCTCGACTGAACTAGTATTTTAAAGCTAAATAAATAATAATCTTAAGGTTTTGATGTTCTCGAAGAATTAAACAATTTAAAAATAGTTCTTGAAGAACTAATATTTTTCCGAAAGATTAAATAAATTAAAACTGCAGTTCTGAAGAACTAGTATTTCTAAAGCTAAATAAATAATAGTCTTGAAGGACTGATTTTTTCTTTGCTTATCTTCATGATTTTTATTTAATAAGTTATTTCTTGTTTTTTATAGATAATATCAAATTTGACAAAGCTTGAATTTATAAACTTTTGATATTTTTAGAAATAATTATTTGTCATGAAATATATTGATGTTTGAGATTCATCGCAGGAAGCTATGAATCTTTAAGAGACCATCAAGAAAGGACATAATATATGGCAAAATCTAAATAAAAGATATGACCACCAAAGTTTATCATACTTCCTCAAGGTTGTTATGATTGGTTGCACTTGAAGTTGCAAGATTTTTAAATCAATTAGTGAATATAATTATGCTTCTTTAACATTATCTCACAGCTGAAATATGTGTGATAAAAGATATCATATATTATCAAATGTTAGAGAAAAAAATTCTCTATTTTTCATGCCTCAAACATTGTCTATTTTGCAACAATCTAGAGTGCATAATTTCAAAAGGTTTTAAGTTATTCCACGAAGTGAATGGAACTTTTTGTCCGAGAGAAGACAAAGAAAAGAACCGAGAATAATTTGCATAAATCTAGAAGATAAGTGTCATAGAAAGCGTGGTATGCATGGTCATTGAGTCCATTACACATGTCAGTACACCAAAACATCTTCTGATTTATATCAAAGCCTCTCACGAAACAAAATCACGATTGAGACTAATTTCATTCATAAAGATGGTTACGAAAAATCATAATGCTTGTATTGATGTCAATACTTATCTTGATGTTTCACGATTTCTTTGAAAAGCTTCGGATAAGACAAAAAAAACATAGCTTAGTGGTGGAATCATTAGAGATGATTAAGAGTTTTTATTTGCATTAAAATATCTATGTTCTTATGTTTACAATAAACATTTTCAGTTTGAGTTCAGAGTTAAATAATAAACTTTGATTATCTTTTGAATCAGTGATATGGCTTTTCATGATGGAGATTTATGTCAATGGAGCGGTGCAATAGCTACACAATTCTTAAGGAAAATAAATACTTTTGAGTATTTGACATTAACAAAGCTAATGTCACTACAATATCGAGTCAGCCAGACATGATTAAAAGGCTTTAGGAAAAGCTAATATTGTGTTACCAAATAACACAAGATTGAGCATCAAAGATGCATTATATTCACATGAGTCGGAAGAAATTTACTTTCAGTTTTAAGGATATACGTGCTAATGGTTATCATATTGAAACAACAGGATAAAGATAGAAAAGAATATCTTTATATTACTTTTGCGTATTTCGGGCCGAAAAGCTTGTACTTGAGAAACTACACGCTTTCTCTTTAGGAATTTATTATACGATCATGAAATCTATTGAATCAAGCGTTGTGATACACCACGAAGTGTTCCGAGCCAAAAACAATTTATGCTTTGGCATGATCGACTTGGACATCAGAGATCACAATGATGGGAGGGCAGATTATTGAGAAATACACATGGGCATCCTTTAAAGAGCTACTGAAGATTCTTTTACCAAGTGAAAATCTATGTGCTGCATGTTCTCAAGGCAAATTAATTACCAAACCATCTCCATCAAAGGTTCTTATAGAATCCACCATCTTTTCTCTTAGAAAGATTCAAGGGAGATATATGTGGACTTATCCATCCACCATGTGGACCTTTTAGATATTTTTATGGTATTGATTGATGCATCAAATAAATGGTCACATGTTTGTTTGCTTTCAAGTTGAAATATTGCATTTGCTAGATTAATAGCACGATTATCAGGACTCACGAGCACAATTTCACGATTATCTTATCAAAGGAAAATTAGACTAGACAATGTCTGGTGAGTTTACTTCCCAAGCATTTGATAGTTTTACATCTATTGGTATTGTATGTTGGACATCCACTGTTGCTCATGTACATACTCAAAATGGTCTACGCGAATCCATTTTATAAAAGCAGACTTCAATTAATTTGTAAGACCATTACTTATGAAATCAAAATTGCCCATCATCGCGGGACATGCTACTATTACATATACACATCACTAGTTAGAATTAGACCAGAAATTAGCACCATAATTATTCTCCCTTTACAACTTGTTTATGGTATACCACCTAAAATATATTTCATCTACGAATTTTTAGTTTGTCGCGGTATATGTGCTCTGTCAGCACCCCCCACAAAGGACTAAAATGGGTCCACAAAGAAGAGACCATAGAATTTATATTGGTTTTGATTCTCCATCTATTATTAGATATCTCAACCTTTGGTGACGTTGTATGTTTTTTTAAGGCACGTTTTAGAAAGGCTGCGCATTTGATGAGAAATATTTTCCCATCATTAGGGAAAGCAAATCGATTACTGCAAGCACGAGAAGAAATTACTTGGAATAACAGAAGTTATCTCATTTTGATCCAAGGACAAATCGAAAGTATGAACTTGAAGTTCAAAGGGATAGTTCATTTACAAAATATTGCAAATCAATTGCGGGATGTTTTCACAGTAGTGAAAAGGTAGTTTCAAATCTCATATTCTGCTTTGCAAATGCTCCATTTAGGTGTGAAATTCATGAAGAAAAAAAGGTCAACATAGCGACAAATGAATCTATACCTACGCTTTGAAGCATGGAGAAGACCTATTGGAGCCAAAAGACAAAAATCCTAGAAAACAAAAACTCTAGCGAATAGATGATGGTACTCTTGGAAGTCCTCATCATAAAACAAACATCAAATCTTGTGTCCAAATCATCTCCTAATATTGATCCTCCCTGAAGAGGGACCTCTTGAAGAGAACCAGTACACGGAAATAATGAGATCTCCATAAACTATGTTCATCACGGGAGATTTTTGGAGCGAGATAAAAATTATCATAGATGATGTATTTGCATTTAAGGTTGCTTTTGGCATCACCGAAGTGATGATGAATTTGAACCTACAAAGCTGTTGAAAAATGTCGAGCCAGAAATGATTGGTCAATGTGGAAAGAAGCAATCCAAAGCAGAGTTGAACTCACTTGCAAAAGCGTGAAGTATTTGGACTACGTAGTCCATACACCTAAAAGGTGTTATACTCGTTGGATATAAGTGGGTTTTGTTAGAAAAAGCTAATGAGAATAATGAAAATTGTGCGATATAAGGCACGACTTGTTGCACAAGGTTTCTGCAGAGACACGGTATTGATTATGGGAAAACTTATTCTCCGGTGATGGATGCAATCACTTTTAGATTTTTAATTGGTTTAGTGGTCTCCAGAAGCGTTAGATATCAGTTTAATGGATGTAGTTGCAGCATATCTATATGGATCATTAGATAAAAACATCCATATGAAAATCCCTGAAGGATTTACAATGCCTAAAGCTTTTTGTAATGAACCCAGAAGTGTTTATTCTATTAAATTACAAAAATCTTTATATGGGTTAAAAGCAATGCAGTCGATCGAATGTGGTATAATCGTCTTAATGAATACCTCTTAAAAAAGAGGGTTTTGAGAATGACGAGATTTGTCCGTGCATTTTTATTAAGAAAACAATATCCGGATTTGCTATTATTGCAGTATATGTTGATGATTGAAATATTATTGGTACTCCTGAAGAGCTCACAAAAATTGCAACCTATTTGAAAAATAAATTTGAGATGAAAGATCTCAAAAGGACAAAATTTTGTCTTGGTTTACAGATTGAATATTTTTCAAATGGAATATTTGTACATCAATCAATGCATACAAAAAAAAATCCTATAGCGTTTTTATATGGACAATGCTCATCCTTTGAGTACACCTATGGTTATTATATCACTTGATGCTAAAAATGACCCTTTTCGACCTCCAAAAGAAGATTAAAAAAAAAATTGGTCTTGAAGTGTCATATCTTAGTGCTATTAGAGAACTTATGTATCTTGCAAATTGTACAAGACTAGATATATCTTTTATAGTAAATTTATTGGCAAGATATAGTTTCACTCCCACAAAAAGACATTGGAATGGAGTCAAACATATATTTCGCTATCTCCGTTGAACAACCAAAATGAGATTATTTTATTGTGGATCAAATTCACAGTTGATTGGATATGCAGATGCAGGTTATCTCTCTAATCCCCACAAAGGGAGATCACAAATCGAGGGTTATCTATTTATCTATGGTGATGCTTGCAATTTCTTGGAGATCGTCCAAACAAATCATTAGTGGCTACTTCATCAAATCATTCAGAAATTATCGCGATACATGAAGCAAGTCGAGAATGTATTTGACTAAGATTAATTATCCAGCACATTAAGAGAAAATGTGGATTGTCAGCCATTGAAAATAATCCCACAATATTGTTTGAAGATAATGTTGTCTGCATCACTCAACTCAGAGGAGACTATATTAAAGGAGACAAAATAAAGCAAATCTCACCAAAGTTCTTTTATACTCACGAGCTCCAACAAAAGAGAGAAATTGATATCAAATAAATCAGATCAAGTGATAATTTAGCAAACTTATTTACAAAGTCTTTATCAGCCTCAACTTTCAAGAAACTTGTTCATAATATTGGAATGCGACATCTTAAAGATTTGTCATAAGACATGTATTTTTGAGGGGAAGTCAATGCAAACTGTACTCTTTTTCCTTCGCTTAGGTTTTTTTCCCACTGGGTTTTCTTTTGCAAGGTTTTAATGAGGCAATTTGACATTGTTTTAATGAATCCTGAAGTATTCATATATGGATCTTGGAAGTATCTATATAAAGTCCTCCTTTGAAAATTTTTAAAGTACATGGTCATTCAAGGGAAAGTGTTATAAATACATATTAAGTTATATTTATATGTATTGAATGTCCATTACTCTTGAGTTTAATCTCTTGGATTTCCATAACTCTTGAGTTCATTTCCTTCTCCTATAAATAGACCACTTGATCTTTGTATTACACTACAACTTGGGAATAATAGAAGAATTCATATTAAGCAAAGGTATTTCTATCTTGTCTCTTTTGATTATGTTTTGATGTCTATGCTCTTC
>CM055437.1:9382693-9565193 GCA_029228465.1 Salix viminalis
ATAAAAAATTAAGCACAAGATAGTATGAGTTTGTGCAAATTTTAAATCCCAAAAAGTTTTTATTTAAATAAATATATTAAAGATTACCATAAATCATATATCTTAAGTTTTAATATAAAAATTTAAATTTTTAAATGAAATAATTTTTTAATATCAATACACACGCATTTAGTTCTAGGAATCACATCACATAGAGACCAAACCCCATACAATGGTTGGCAGCAGAGAGGCAGCAGAGAGCCGGGCTGTGATCAACGTGAGCTAACTATTTGAGCGACAAGGGTGTGAAATTGTTTCAGGAACTGAGAATTTCAGTTTTTGGGGATTTTTCTTGACAAGTCGCCATAGAGAAACTACAAAGCTGGCCCAAAAGAAGCAAGATGGGCTGCGTACACTACAGTTGAGCCCAATTACACTGCAGACTTTTTGTGCTTTATCTCCCATCCAGAAAAGAACAGAAGTCTCAATGGCCAGGCCCATACAATTTCTCATCGATTAAGGCCCACAACAATCGCGTGACCATTCTTTTCTCGTCTGATTAAAAAATCTAAAACGAATGGATAGACAAAACAAAGGCGTAGGCTTACATCTTACGTGGCATAAGGCATGTGCCTTTGTCGCCGGCATCCCGTACTACGTGGCATAATAATGTGAAAGCAACCAAAAAAGAAGAAGAAGCTAGAGAGATTTCTCTAAATGGTCGTCGTCATTAAGTGTTACAGAACTCAAGTTGACCAATTTTATACAAGCAAGCGATAGATTGCAATTCAACTGTACGATTGGGTGGCTATTCAAAACAATCGCGTCGTATAAGGCTTGTTCCTTTCCTACGTGGCATAAGGATGTGAAAGCAAAAAAAAGCTAGAGTGTCTCCATAATATCAAACTAATTAAACTGTGCAGGTATAAATATCATATTATATTTTTAAAGTAATAATATTAAAAAATATTATTTTAATAAATTCTAAATAAAAGAAACTTAAAAACAACGCTACAGTGCCCTGGTCTCACTCCCGCCATCGTCTGAGCTGATGTGGTAAGAACACAAATAGAAGATAGAAGTTAGAAATATATTTCCAAGGGCTTACCCTTACTGAACTCTCACAAAGGAAAAGGCTCCCACTCCATTGGCCATTCATTAATGCAGCTCGTAAGGGAGAAAAAAAAACGTAATATTGAAAACAAAAGGGGAAAAATAAAATGCACGAGAGACTATGTTTTATTTTTCCCAATCATAAAAAAAGGGTGTTTATGTCCCAGACATAAGAGTCCTTTTTTTCCCACTCACCTGTTTTAGGACTGTAAATGACAATGAGCTATTTATGTCCCAATCATAAATCCTATCATTCTAAAAAAACAAAGGATGTTTCTTGTTGATTTGATGTCATGCCATTGATTGTGCTAAATAGGAGTGCATGATTAGTTATTTATGATGTGTGTGTATATAAAGACACCTAGATACCCTACCAGTTGTGTGTGTGGGCGTAAGAAATTCAATAAATAAATATAATATTTTTTATTTACTTCAATTTTTTTTTTTGTCTTCTCAGACAATGTGTTAATGAAAAACGATTTTTTAAAAAACTATTATTTTAATATATTTTAAAATAAAAAATATTTTAATAAATAATTACTACTATAACTCTAAAACAATTGATAATTATATACATGGACATGACCTGTTTCTTTGACAATCTGAGCCGTTAGGTTTAGCTGCTGTTATTACGTACAATGTTCTATTGTGTTTGACAATCTAATTTAAAAGTGATTTCTAAAAAAACTTAATTTTTTATATATTTTTTTTAAATTTTTTTTTAGTATTTTCATATCTTTTTAATATACTAATATTAGAAATATTTTTAAAAAATAAAAAATATATTATTTTAATATTATTCTGAATAAAAGCATTTTAAAAAACATCTACAATACTCTCAAACATACATTTAATTAACCGTTTTAATTAGAAATTGAGTTCTTTTTGTTTTATTAGAAATTGTGTTCTATAATTTGTTTTAATTTCATTTCTGTTGTGTTATCCCAATTTTATAGCTTATGTTTGACAATTTAACTCGTAAAATTTATATGATGTTGTCGGTCTAAAAATAACTCATACAACTTGTAAAAATATAATTTGACTAAAACAAATCAAGATTATATCTTTTTTTTAAATATTAAAATACAACATAATGGATTGATTTTAGTTAAGTCAGTTTAACATATCAAGCCCACGACTCAGATTATGAGACTATGATAATTATGTAAAAAGTAAAATATGAAGCCTATTTTTTAATCAATCCAATATTAAAAAGATAAAATTAAAAAAAAATCAATTAAAATGAATCTATTAAGTCGAGTTAACATGTCAAACTCATAACCCATGTAATACGATCGAGATAACTCCATAATAAACAAATCAAAATAAATTATAAATTTTAATCCTTAATCAATTCCATGTTCAATAGCGTGAATAAAAAACCCAAATAAAATACATAAAAAACAATAAAAGTATATCCACTAAACCCATAATTCGGTTGAAAATGAGCATTAACAGTAAACATCAGTTTGGCACTCACACCTTGATGGAGGCAATGCACGGTGGTTGTTGCTGGTCAAAAGCTGGTGTTCTGTCTTAATAGGCAATGACAGCCAATGATGCATCGCATGAAGTTAAAGTTTGTTTGGATGGAGCCGGCAAACTTTGTGTCCACTATTAGAAGGTTACTAGATTTTATAAATATACTCGTGTTTATCCCTTCAAGAACCTGTTTATTTTTATTTTGAAAAAAATTTATTTATTTTAGATTAGTTATTTTTAGTGTTTTAATATGATACTGTTAAAAATAAATTTAAAAAATTTATGTAATAAGAATGCGTAGGATTGTGCATCTCTCTGTAGCCTTTAGAGCTCAAACTAGAATTACCAGCAGGGAAAGAAAAGGTAGCTGCAAGAGTAAAAAATATTTTTGAAATACTAAAACAAATAATTTAGAATCACACTTTTTAAATTCATAAAATCACGATACATCAATATATTAGAGAAATATGCAAGAATCTACAAGATCCTCACTCAAAGGAAACAGATATTCTATCATTTATTCATTGAGATGTTCCTCATCAGCTTGTATATATATACTAGATCTTTCATCAATAAAAAGTATGTGCGAAAATTCATTCATTGAAACTAAGAGCAATGTTCGGATTATATATAATAGACGGTTCAAGTTAACTTCATCCTATAAAATATTTTAAAAAATAGAATTGAAAAACATATAGTACTATAAAAAAGACCAGGTTGTGGGACTGAGTGACCCCACGTGGTTCGACCTTTTTTTTACCTTAATGAAAAAAGATTCGGTACACAAGTCTGCCTCCCACGCGCATGCGTGGTCTTTTATAATTAAAATCTTTTTTAGTCTTTTATAATTAATCTCGGCGTACTCACGAGTCACGACGAGATTAAACTACAATTTTGGAACTTCAAGCACTAAAACCAGTCTTACAGGGAAGGGCAACTATTAAAAAACATTACAGTTTTTTAATTTTAATCTGAATTTTTTTAGTGTTTTCAAATTATTTTAAAGGACTAATATTAAAAATATTTTTTTAAAAAATAAAAAATATTATTTTAATATATTCTACAGATAATTTTCATGAAGCTTCTAGACTAAGAAGGAAAAGGCGTGGAGAAAAATGTGGATAGTATTTTAACAAAAACATCCCATTTTTATTTTTATTAATTAAATAACGTGAAATTTAATTAGTTCACTTGTGCTATAATGCCTTTGACTTTTCTTTTGTGATGACATATTTACCGATCATCGCACGATATCACTGGATGAAAATGTAAGAGTTATTTGTTTTTATCGTGTTGAAAATATTTAAAAAAAAATTAAAGTTCTTTTATTTCAAGTTAAATTTTTTGGTGTTTTCAAATTATTTCAAATTAATAATATTAAAAAAAATAAAAAAATTATTATTTTAATAAATTTCTAAATAAAAGAAACTTAAAAACAACGCCACAGTACCCTAGTCTCACCATCGTCTGAGCTGATGTGGTAAAAACACAAATAGAAGAAAGAAGTTAGAAATATATTTCCAAGGGCCGGCTTACCCTTAGTGAACTCTCACAAAGGAAAAGGCTCACACTCCATTGACCATTCAATAATGCAGCTCGTAAAGGAGAAAAGATAATGTAATATTGAAAACAAAAGGGGGGAAAATAAAATCCACGAGAGACCAGTTTGTTTATATAACAATCACGGAAAGCATAGTCAATCATCAGTTTTTAACGATGGATATCCTTCAATCTTCAAAAAGAAGAAGACTTTATTATCTTTCTAGTTTTTTATTATTATCTCACGTGGGAACTTTTTAAAAAACTGAAATAAAAATTTCTGAAACAAAACTGCTATCGGAGCTTTATGAAGTAAATCTCAAGAAATTCTGTGCAAAGTGAAATCAAATAAATGAAAAGTTGCATCAACAAACCAAGCAAGAGAAGTAGTTTGATTTCAGAAAACACGACAACACAAAAGCCACGGTGCCTTTGAAGTGAGTAAAGCCACCTTACAGTACTTAAACTGCACCGTCTAGTAGAGCGGTGCAGCCTTCCATTAACAAACCAAGTAAGAGAAGTAGTTGATAAGACGAAAACATAAAAGCCACGGTGCCTTTGAACTGAATAAAGCCACCTTACAGTACTTAAGCTGCACCGTCTAGTAGAGCGGTGCAGCCTTCCATGATCGGATAGATTTCAATATTCATGGAATATTTGACGGGGCTATGATGATGGGTGAATAGCCAAAGATAGCACCAAATATCTTAACTTCCTTTTCAGCTCGAACCCCGTAAAAAGGTACTGCAGCGGTTGGGTCCAATACGGAAAACTTGATCTTGTCGCCGACTTTGAGCTTCTTGCTGCGAACGAATGCAAGCCAGCCCCGTGAGAGAACTGGTTTCGGGTGTCCTTTCTTGCGAGTAGAGCACTGGAAGGTCCAGACGAAGCCAGTACTCTCATCCATTGCCTGAAAACTCACGGCATGACCACCTTTGAAAGATGGGAGAGACTTGAGATACTTGGTGGGCACTGACAGTGCTTTGCTAGTGTCTGTTTTGGAAAGGATCTTAGAGCAGGTTGTCATCATTTTAGGCCAGGCAAGAAGAATATAATGGAAGTATTGTCTTACACGAACGGCTTCAGATTTTTCTTGCTTGTGATCCTTCTATTTATACAGGTGCTGCGCAACAGGTGCTGCATAAATTGATATAATAAAATATCCGCATCAAAATGACTCCCGCAATGACATCCTGGATATATCACTATCTACTCTTTTTGTACTGCTCTTGGATGCCCCAACCCAACCCCAGCCTGGATATATCACCATCTACTTTTTTTGTATTGCTCTTGGATCTTTCGCCTTATATCACTCGATAAACTAGAAAATGAAAATATATTCAACACCCTTGAACGAAAGAGTATCAGCACACACAGATCCTATTCCCACACACACACAGTTCCCACACACACACAGTTCCTTCTTTGGTTGATAGCGATACCCACACACCCTGCAGAATTATAATGATATATAGGTTTCTTATAAAAATTTCAGTTTGATAACGTTTCAGAATACGTTTCAGAATCTTATTAAACATGTGATCATGATGAGTTTGAATTTCACCACACTCATTTTATTTGATAAAAATAAAACACAAAATAGTATAAAATTGTGCAAGTTTCAAGCTCCAAAAAGTTTTTAATATGTAAGTTAAGGAATAATATAAATCATTAAATTTTAAATTTTAAATTTTAAATTTTAAATAAGATCATTTTTAACAAATTTTACAGTCAGACACGCAGACCAAACCCAAAACAATGGTGGGCATCAGAAAGCTTCTAGAGAGCCGGGCTACTATTTCAGCGACAAGGGTGTTAATTAGTTTCAGGAACTGAAAATTTGGGTTTTGGGGGATTGTTCTTGACAAGTCGTGAATGAAAAACCACAAAGCTGCCCAGAAGAAGCAAGATGGGCTGCGTTCACTGTATTTTTAACCAAATTACACTTCAGACTTTTTGGAATTAAGAGTAAAGAGGGAGAAGATAAAACTAGAAAAGAGAGGAATGAGGTTTGAAAAAGTCTACAACTCTGAACTTTTTTTTATTTAATTAATTAAAACTCCTTGTAATGTCAAGAAAATTACATATAAATAATACAGTCATAATCAATTTGTGTTTAAAATCCGTATATTAACAAAAGTTTAATAAAATAGCATAAACTGAAATTTAATAGTAAAAATAAATAAAACTTAATAACTTAAAGCCGAATAAGCTCAATCTTCCAATTCAATAACACAAGATCATAAATCATATGGCTATATGAATCATGTATTGAGTCTGATCAACTAAAGAACCCTGAATCATCCACAAAGGTTAGAGTCTTTTCGCTAAAAAAATTGTACCCAACTCTCCTCCCCATGACTTTGATTATTAAAGTTTGACACCCATGACTTTGATAATTTGATTGGTGAATAGTCATCCACCCCGAAGTCATCGTCCTCATCATTAGAAATATATTCTTCCCTCGAACCATCTTCAGCCATCTTCTTATCCAAATAAGAAGAACCAACAAAGAGTTTCCATGTATGTGTAGGTTGTTGTCCTTCTGTTCTACTGCTTCCTCAGCATATATATATATATATATATATATATTCTTCCCTCGAACCATCTTCAGCCATCTTCTTATCCAAGTAAGAACCAACAAAGAGTTTCCATGTATTATATATATATAAATAAAAATAAATTTTTTAAATTTTTTTTCAAAAATGTTTTTGAAATACAATGTCAAACGCATGTTACCGGAAACAAAAGCATCTTTGACAAGCACTTGAGGTCGTGACCTAGTGGGGGTAGGGGACTTGTTTTCTCCCTATGCAATCGGATTTAATCATCTTTGTGCATGTCTGTCAACCCCGCGGAGTCTTACCTATCTATTGTGCTTGTAGGGTATTCAGTAGATCTCAAAAATTAGTCATTGTGCACTTAAACTAGACCGGACATCCGATTATAAAATAAATAAATAAAAGGGACCGTCGCCTTACCAGAACTCAAGAACAGTAATGAAAGTTTTTTGGATTATAACTAACAAAATATCAATCATCCGATTAAACATGGAAAAGAAATTGTCGTTCGATTATTTGACGAACAAGAGTCAATCTAATCCCATCCAAATTATCAACCCTTGACTTTGGGATCCATGCCAAAGTTATTGATCCCGTCCCGTTCCGGTCGGAACGGCGAACGGCCCAGTCCCGTTGCAAAATCCGGGACAAAAGCGGCGGCGTTTTTGTCCCGGTAAAAATCCCGGCCAGTTCCGGAAAAATCCGGCTAAATTCGGTAGGACGCCCGGTTCAGATCGCAGGCGTTTCGTTCAGGGTTCAAAAAAATTCCAAATAAAACTCTAAATTAAAATAAATACATTCCGCACGGTTCAAACTTCAAAAGCGGAGCCAAGAAAAAAACAATGGAGAAGAGGATGAGGAGATGAGGAAGAGAGTAAAGGAGATGAGGAGGAAGAGAGTAAAGGAGATGAGGATGAGGAGGAAAAAAAAATAAATGGAGAAAAGGAGATGACTGATGAGGAAGAAAAATAAATGGAGAAGAAGAGATGATGAAATGAGGGTGGGCGGCGACTGGGAGAAGGAGATTGGAGCTTTAGGGTTATGTAGGGTTTGCCTTTTATACTTAGTTATTATAATAATAATAATAATAAAAAAAAAAAAGAAGAAGGAGGTAGTTACGGGGGGTTATGTTATATAAATTATTAATAATAATAATACTTTCTAGGGGGGGTTATATAAATTAATAATAATAATAATAATAATAATAATAATAAAGTAGGTTTATACGGGGGAGGGGTAATAATAAATTAATAATAATAATAATAATAATAATAATAATAAATAACTAAATAAAAATATGTTTCTAACTTTTTAGGGGGGTTATAAATTAATAATAATAATAATAATAATAATAATAATAATAATAATAATAATAATAATAATAATAATATTTTTTTTTGGAGGGTTAATTTTTTTGTGGGTCTTTTAATTATATTTAAATTTATTTTTTTAATTTAAATATAATTAAAAATAATAATTTTATTGTTGGAGGATTTTTCAAAAGCAATTATTTAATTATATAACTTACTCCTATTTATTATATAATTAATTGTATCATTAAACTATATATAAAATACTTGAACTTTATTTAAAATAAGATAAAAAAATGGTTCTTTTATTAATGATGTAGAAGATGTTTGATGTATTTTTCTTTTATTTTAGAACATTTTACTTTCATAATATTTTGGAATTTCAAAGATGTTTCTAATTTTGAGATTATGTTTTATTGTATAATTTAAATTTCATTTATCTTGAATTTAAATTATACTTGTTAAATTAATATTTTATTTTTTTCATATATATAATTAAATAAAAATGAACAGTACAAACCCGGAACGGTACCGAAACCGGAACGTTCCGTTCCAAACACAAAACCGGAACGGTACCCGGGACGGGATCAATAACTATGATCCATGCATCAACTTAATGGTTCTTGTTGGTTCTGAAACGTGGGTTGGAAAATTGCGTTGCAGTGTACGGCCATGAACAGTTACGTGAATTGTGTGTGTCATGGCTTACATCATAAACGGGAGCTTCAATGAGGTGGCGTCGTCCTCTTTCTTTTTCTCCCACTAGCAACCGACTCTTCAAACGCTTCATCCAATTATTGCTCTTCTCTCTCTTCCTGGTCGGTCAGGCAAAGTATTCGCTTAGATCCTTGTCGCTGGATGAAAAGTATTCCCTTACTTATGTATATGGTAGATTTATTTGATTAAAGTGAAGCATCGTAAAAAAAAATCAGAACACAAATACTATATTTTAAAAATATTTAAAAAAAAATGATTTTTTTGAATTTTTACATTAAATGGTGGGCACTGACAGTGCTTTGCTAGTGTCTGTTTTGCTAAGGATCTTAGAGAAGGTTGTCATTTTAGGCCAAGCAAGAAGAGGACAATGTAAGTATTGAGAGCACAAGGGCTTCAAATCTTTCTTGCTTGTGATCTTTCCCTTGGATGCATCATGAATCCTTCTACTTATATAGGTGCTGCGTCTCATGCACAGTATTTAGAGAATAATATAAATTCTTTTTATTTTGATGATATTTACGTAGAAGTCAAAACGACTCCCACAATTATATAGGTGTTGCGTGTCATACACAATATTATAGAATAATAAACAACTCCCACAAGTGATCAACTGAGGCTTGTCTAATGTCATGACAATAACACTATCTAAAATGATAGCCACAACTTTTATTTTGATAGCACACCCACACCAACTATCCAAGGCCCACACACACCCTACAGTATTATAATTATATAGTTTATGTGAGATAGTTTAAAAGCGTGATATCAGAATTTTGTTAATCCAGCAATTACAAGTTCAAACCTAATCACTTTCATTCTATTCGATAAAAAAATCAAGCATAAAATAATATAGATTTATGCAAGTTTCGAGCCCAAATTTTTTTTCACTTGAGAGGATATATTAGAAAAATAATATAAAATGAAGAACGGCAAGCTAACGAAAATCCAGGACCATAAATTTTCTCATCGATTAAGGCCTAAAACAATGGCGCCACCATTCTTTTCCCATCTCATTAAAAATTTAAGACTAATGGATAAATAAAACAAAGGTGTAGGTTTACATCGATCTTACGTGACTAAGGGATAGATTTGCAATACAGTTGCAAGAGTGGATGACTATTGAATTAAAAGAGTCAGTGGGGGACGTGACTAGGAGTCGGCCTGATACATATAGGAAAGGCACCAGGAAGGGACTAGCAGAATTTCTGTCATTTGAAACCAAATTTCATATTAAGTACAGAGAATATTATTGTATTAGAAAATATTCCTGTACCCACCATTAAGTTCATCCTGATAAAATTGAGAAGTAGGGATGAATTGATTTGCTTGATATGATTTTTAAATTTATTTTCACACTTTTTTCATGGATTTTCAAGAGTGATAAACACTTTAATATTAAATGGACATATTTCATCGTTAAAGTTTCGTGTTAAAGTTTAGTCGGTATAGCCATTGATAAAAAAATTGTATTTCGAGTAATTATTGTTCAACTTTGGAAAATACTGACAGAACATTTTCAACTTTGGAAAATACTGACAGAACATTCAGTCGGTATAACTATCAATAATAGTGATATTTTAAGTAATTATTGTCCAATTTTATGGAAAATACCGACTGAACGTTGCTGACTTCTTTTGCGAATATCCGTCGGTCTAAGTACCTTTGAGAACGTTGCCATTAATTTGTTAGGCCAGGTGAAAAGAAGATCGAGGAGCTTTAGAATGAGCCTCTGTCTCTTTTTTCTTTTTTTTTTTTTTTTTTTATTACAGCTCTCAGAACCACTCTATGCTTCTGGGTTTAATTTGGATCGCTATTTGTAGGCGCCTTGAATAGGGTCTAGTGTCCTTGTTGACTAATTTAATAGAGGGGAAAAACGAAAAAAAAAGAAATATTGCTAAGATAAGAATAAAAGAGGAATCCATCGTAATCTAAAAGGAATTCAATGGAATCACGCAAGTTCCCATTTTGAGCTGGCAGAAGATGACCTAGAAGTAGATAAAGAGAAGGCACCATTTTCAAACGGGCACGAGCCATGCGAGTCACTTCACCTAGCTGTGAACTCGGAACATTGGCCGAGAAGTAGTCGGTACGAGGTGTAGATCAATTCTTTCAACTGTATATTTGAGAATATAGTTGAGTCTGATTTTTAAAATGTTGAAAATGTTGTCTTTTGGACATGTTGTAAGAAGTCCATAGGCATCCACCAACTATATGTACTCACACAAATATAATTTAATTGTGAATATTATCTAGTATATGTAGACAATATAGTGTTGATTTTATAATCGATTTGCTGCGGCTTGTTTATATATATATATATATATGGGTCCATATATAGCCAAGAATAGCACCAAATATATTGATTTCTTTTTCAGCTTGAACCCTGAAAACAACATGTGTGTTGCAGTGACTTTGTTTTTCTCTTTGCAAAACTTTTTATCTTGTCGCCAACTTTAAGGTTCTTGCTAGCAACGAATGCAAGCCAAACCCTAGCATGCAAGAACTGGTTCTGGATGCCTTCTCTTGCGAATTGAACATTATTTTGAAGGTCCAAGCGTAGCTCCTTTCATCAAAATCTGCAGCGTAGCCTTTTTTATTCTATTTAATAAAAATTAAGTACAAGATAATATAAGTCTGTAGTACAAATTTCAAGTCCAAATAGCTTTTACTTGAGAAAATATGTTAAAGAATAATATAAATCATATCCTGAAACTTCACTTAACAACTTAAATTTTTGAATAAACTAATTCCTTAACGGTCTTGACATCGGATTTTCCACGTTGTGCCCCAGATATATACTCCATTCAACCAGAGTTTTTCATTATGCTCAACATCCTTCGAAAGAAGGTCAAGTTAAAATTACATCCGGTGAGAGCACAAGGGATTGGAAATGAGGGAGATAAGATTCTATAACGGAATATGAGCATAGGACAATAAATAAAAAATAGCTAATTATTTTTTTAGTTTTTTTCCCATTTAATCCCGGTGAATTTAATTGACAAATATATTAAAACGGTGCAAAAATTGTAATGTGCTTACTAGTGATCATAAAAATACTTTTATCTAAGATTTATTTCGCCTTTCCTCTTTAAAATAGTCCCCATAAATAATTAATAGGATGATACCAGTTACATTCATTACTATAAAATTTTTCCCTGAACACACTTACATTTTAGTATAGATAACAGTTGCAGTGTACAATATCATGAGAAAATCACAATTTAATCCTTATTGTTTTTTCAATTACATCCTTCTATTTCTTGGAGAATAAAGTGTTTATTTGATTGAGCAAACTAAAATGATATTAGAGTTAATAACCTAACAGTTGAGGTCAAGGTTTCTTCTTGCTGGGCATGTTTTCTTGCTACACTCACTATTGGGGTTAGTCAAGGATTTGAGATTTGTATTATTTATCTTCCATATTGGGCTGAAGATCCCAACCTTTGTTAATTAATGGTCTTTGTGTCTTGGGCTTGAGCTCTATTTATTAATGGAAAAAAAGAACTATATATAAAATCAAAAACACCACTATATTTCGAGGTATTTAATTCAATTAAAATATATTTAATTTTGACTAACTTAATGTGTATAATTATAATTTTATTTTTTTTCTATTTATAAAGTTAATTTCCACATTTCCCTGATGTTTATTAACTTTTGTTGATTTTTTTGGACTGAATGGTTATAATAGGAATTTTAAGATTTAACTTTATTCCCTTCTCATATATAAATTAATTAACTAAGCACATTCATTCAAATCCATACGAGGAGCGGAACGCATTGCTTGTTTTTTCTCGTCTAATCTAGGATGAAGTTATCTTGAACTGTCTATTGACAGTACTACAACTCAATTATTAAAACCATGATAAAAATGAAAGTTGTAATTTTGTTGATGAATTGATGCAGATGTATCGTGATTTTATGAGTGAATTGTAGAGTAGAACAATCTAATTCTATATAGCAAAGAAAAAAAAAAGAGCATAAGAATTACTTAATACATAATAAATCCAAAAAAGCAAGTTTACAAGACATCGAAAGTGTGAATAAAAAGCCATAACCGAAAACAATGGTGGGCAGCAGAGAGACATCTAGAGAACTATTTCAGCGACAAGGGTGTGAAATGGTTTCAGGAGCTGAGAAATTCGGTTTTCGGGGTTTGTTCTTGACAAGTCGCGAATTAGAAACCACAAAGCGGGCCCAAAAGAAGCAAGATGGGCTTCGTCCACTACAGTTTAATCAAATTACACTTCAGACTTTTTGTGCTTTATCTGCATCCAGAAATGAACAGCAGTCTCAATAGCCAGGCCCATACGTTTTCTCATCGATTAAGGCCCAAAACATTCGCGCGACCATTCTTTTCTCATCTGATTAAAAATCTAACACGAATGGATAAATAAAACAAAGGCGTAGGTTTACATCTTACGTGGCATAAGGCATGTGCCTTTGCCGCCGCCATCCCTTCCTACGTGGCATAATAATGTGAAAGCAAAAACAAGAAGAAGCTAGAGAGATTTCTCTAAAAGGTCGTCGTCATTAAGTGACTATTAATTAGAAAAACATCATCATGAATATTTTGAGTTCAATCAGAAAATACTAAATAGTCCAATGTTGTTAAAATTGTTTTTTTGACACATACAAACAATATAATATAAAATTGAATAGTAAAATCACAAGTAAATATTTTTATCATATATTGACAATTTCAGTCAATAAAATAAATAATATTACAATCTAATAAAAACAATCAACAATATTATAATCAATTGGTTTCAGGAACTGAAAATTTGGGCTTTTGGGGATTGTTCTTGACAAGTCGCGAATGAGAAACCACAAAGCTGGCCCAAAAGAAGCAAGATGGGCTGCGTCCACTACATTGTAACCAAATTACACTTCAGACTTTTTGGAATTAAGAGTAAAGAGGGAGAAGATAAAACTAGAAAAGAGAGGAATGAGTTTTGAAAAAGTCTAGAACTCTACAATTTTTTTATTTAATTCATTAAAACTCCTTGTAATGTCGAGAAAATTACATATAAATAATACAATCACAATCATAATCATAATCATAATCAATTCGTGTTTAAAATCCATAAATTAACAAAAGTTTAATAAAATAGCATAAACTGAAATTTAATAATAAAAAAAATAAGTAAAACTTAATAACTTTGAACCGAATAAGCTCAATCTTCCAATTCAACAACACAAGATCATAAATCATATGGCTATAGGAATCATGTATTGAGTCTGATCAACTAAAGAACCCTGAATCATCCACAAAGTTTAGAGTCTTTTCGCTAAAAAACTTGTACCCAACTCTCCTCCCCATGACATTGATTACGAAAGTTTGACACCCAGGTTCCCTGATCTGCTGTTTTTCCTCGACAGATAATTTGATTGGTGAACAGTCATCGTCCTCATCATTACAAATATATATTCTTCCCTCGAACCATCTTCAGCCATCTTCTTATCCAAACAAGAAGAACCAACAAAGAGTTTCCATGTATGTGTAGGTTGTTGTCCTTCTGTTCTACTGCTTTCCTCAGCTGAGATATTCGAGTTATTGTCTAGAACCAATTAAGTTATTGCTTTGGGTAGTACAGGAACCAAGTTACTGTCTCATGGAATTTTTTCACAAACAGTTGGGGAGCATTCAAGAAAACGAAGAGCGGCCAGCTAACGAAAATACAGGGCCATAAATTTTCTCATCGATTAAGGCCAAAAACAATCGCGCGACCATTCTTTTCTCATCTCATTAAAAATTCAAAACGAATGGATAAATAAAACAAAGGCGTAGGTTTACATCTTACGTGGCATAAGGCATGTGCCTTTGTCGCCGCCATCCTACGTGGCGCAATAACGTGAAAGCATAAAAAAACATGTGGTCGTCGTCATTAAGTGATTATTATTTGCCATAGTTTAAGAGTAATTTAGTCATGATAATATTGTTAATTTTGTTTATCGATAATATTTGTCCATTGAAGAGTTGCATGGACAAAATCCCTTGTTTTATCAATCGAATTTCAATGAAATGACAGCATGAAATTGACCAACTTCTTTAGCCTTAAAAACAACGTCGTTTGTTAAAATTTAGGGCCCTTGCTTCTCTTCTTCGATCAAATAATTATTGACTTGCTAATTAATTAATTAATGTGCCATATTCTTCTGTGTCAAGAACGTTTAGCTTACCATATCAGAAACATTTGTGGTTGCTTCAGGTAAAATAAAAAAAATCACAAAGCATTTGCAGAAGTTAAATCACAGAAAAGAAAATAGGATTTACTAAACCAAGTCAACGGATAAGTCTTCCTTCAGGAAAAGATAGAAGTAGAAGAACGAAAAGCTACAGTGTCATCACCAATACTGTAGCAAGACCAGCAAAAGGCTTAATTACAGAATTCCGACGGCTTCCCTGCTCGACAAGTCTCGGAAAGATAGCAGTTATCTAATTTCAGACTTCTCTGATAGCTAGGGTTTGTAGCTAGTTCTTGTGAATACTTAAACATCATCACCTGTAGTATATTACTTACCAGCCACGCTAGCTAGGCTGTTGCTAATTTACCAGATAAAATTTGAGTTTTCACTCATGGAATGGGGCTACAATGGGAGAATACCCGAAGATAACCCCAAATATCTTGATTTCTCTTTCAGTTTCAATCCTGTATAAAGGTGTTGCTGGAACAATTTGGTGTTTCTCCTTGAAAGAACTTGACCCTGTCCCCATTTTTAAGCTCCTTGTGGCGAGCGAATGCGAGCCAGCCCTTCGAGAGAACAGGCTTTGGGTGCCCTTTCTTGCGAGTAGAGCATTGAAAGGTCCAGACGAAGCCGCTCTCATCTATTGCTTGAAGATCTTGGACATGGCTACCTTTGAAAGATGGGGGAGGCTTGAAAAACTTAGTGGGCAGTGAGAGTCTCTTGTGAATATCCGTTTTGGTTAGCAACTTTGAGAACTCTGCCATTTTTATTTTTATTTTTGCATGCTTTGTTGCAGTGTGTGGAACCATTTTATACACGCAAGGGATAGATTGGAATTCAATTGCAAGAGTGGATGACCATTGAATTAAAAGAGTCGGTGCGGGACGTGACTAGGAGTCGGCCTGATAACAAATAGGAAAAGCACCAGGAAGAAGGGACCGGCAGAATTTCTGCCATTTGAAACCATATTTCATATTTCGTATAGAAAATATTATTATATTAGAAAATATTCCTGTACCCACCATTAAGTTCATCCTGGTTAAATTGAGAAGTCATGTTAAAGTTTCATTAAAAGGTTAACCTACAAAAAAAAACACTACTATAATTAACTGTTTTACATACAGAAATTTTTATGGGTAATGTTATGTATTTTTTGTCGGTAATTGTATTCGTAGCAACCACAAACAAAAACCTTCCAATAGTAAGACTCTTGATTCCATCAGAACTTGATCTATCAACAAAAACATAAAATATAAATCTACTGATGAAAACACCAACTATAATTCTATCAGGTATATTCCGTCAATGACACCATCAAAATATACCATTAGTGATTTTATCGTTAACATTTTATTGATAATTTCATTAGTGTATGTGGTCGGTATATTTCATCAACGCACCAAACTACTTTCAAATTTCTTCAATTGAACTCAATGTTCATGAAATCACCATAAAATAATTTACTTTGCATAGATAATGACTTTGTACAATTTCATTTGCCCAGTAAAGGTCTATCAGTCTTTTTTCAGCATGCAAATTAAGTACAGATGCACAACCAAAATTCCTTAAAAACAAATTGATGAATTAAGAGCCACCACATGAGATATTTTTGGCTTAACAAGAAAGCCTTGATAATATAAACAGAACAAGCAATATATTGTTTTGTAAGAATTGGAGAAAAAATGCTTGAGTTCCTTCTATACTGGCTGTCATGTTCTTCTATCATGGAAATCCAGGTAGATTTGCTTACTTAAAATGAAGAGTGCTAAAAAAAATTCAGAACATAAATGCACATAAACTTAGAGTTATGGTTGTTTGATTTGTTGTGAGAGGTTAAACTCTGATGAAATAGGGGGAGAGGGTGGTTGGGGGTTGCGGAGAAAAAAATACAAAAAAAGAATAAGAAGAAAGAGGATAAGGGGGAAATCGTCGGTAATTATGTTGGTAAAAATATAATGTTATCATACTTCATTGCTTTTTGAATCTTACTTTAATTTGGCTTGTAAATCTGCAATATTTACCAACAAAATTACAAATAAAATATACTTGTTGGTAACTTCATCGGTAATTTTGTCGGAACTAATGTTATTTTGATTGTACATCATTGATTTTTGAATTTCACTGTAATTCCCTTGGTGTTTACTACCGACATTTACTCGACATAACAATTTCATCAGTAATGGTGTCTACAAAAGACCCACAAAAATACCTATCTGTAAATACCAATAAAAATAATGACGATAACTTCCTTCAGTAATATTTTCATCCAAATACTGACCGAAAAATACTATTTTGGGTCAGTATTTGGTTGATAAACAATTTATCGATATTTTCGTATGAATTAGTCAATTTTCTGGTAGTGAAACTCTTTTTGTATGTAAAATACTATTTTCAACTTGTGATTAAATATTCACATCGATGTGGTTAATAAAAATTAAATTGTTTTAGAGTTTTTTTTGTTGTTTTACTTTTAGTAGCAGAAAAGAAATGGTTCTTTAGCTGGTTTTGTAAGATTTTGAAATTAAGGTGTTTAAGAATTTATTTACAGATGGTGTGTTTTGGCGATACAATATGTTTTTAAAATATTGTTTACATGAAAAAAATTAGGTTAATGTCTTTTATATTTTATTATTAATTTCAGATGTTAATATTAAAAATATATATTATTTTAATTTATTTTTTAATTATTAAATATTTTTAAAAAGCATATTGTACCCAATACCAATAATTAATTATAATGTTTGAAGGGTCCAAGTTCTTTCAGTTTCTCTATTTCTTTTTTATCTATCTTGCTTTTCTTTGTTATCTTGTAAACTTAGAGAGAGGAAGGGGTGAGTTTACACAATTAATATATATATATATATATATATATATATATTTTATTTTTTTTTATTTTTTTTCCTTTCTTATACACAATAATTTTACAATTCAAGTCCAATCCGGACATCAATACATTTTCACTCTCTGTTTTACTGACTAAAAAAATTGCCAGTCAAAGTATTATTTTTTTTAAAAAAAAAAAAAGAAACCCTTAAACTTTGCGTTTCACAGCTGCATCGCTTTCTCACAATTTCTTCTTATCTCTTGTACCAACTTCATGAACATGTTATCTCTGCTTTGCAGTCTACACAGAGAAACCAAAATTGCCAAAGACTTCTGCCGAAGACCCGATGACCATGGAAAAATTGTTTTGAAAGGGATGGGAAGATAGGCGGCACGTGGAATGGGTTTATCGAAGGTAAACTACGTTTCAGTGCTTGAAGTTTCAAAATTGAGTTTAACTCGTCGTGACTCGTGAGTACGCCGCCGATTTGAGTGCCTCCGGGAACCCTGAGGCAATGACTTAATTGCTAGTATCGATGCTAATGGCAGCCACCGGATGGATGAGCCGATTCTCTCCTTCAACTATATTTCATAGTTTTTTTTTTAACACTTCAATCCAATCATTTCATTTCTATTTCATTTTAATCCTCGGTTCCAATATTTCATTTCTATATATAAGAGATTAGTCGGCAAGTTACATTGTAATATTACAAAAAAAAACGATATTAGGACCACAAGCCTGGTCTTTTTTGTAACACTACATATTTTTTTTCAATTCTACTTTTTATTTTTTATATTTTTTAATTATTATTTTTTATTTATCCTGCAATATTTGATTTATTTTAAATTGGTTTTTATGATGTGTTTTTTTTTATATATAAAGTTATCATAAGTCTCAAATAAACATCTCGTTTTTATTAATGCTTGCTTTTGTAATATTTATTTTCATTGTCATTATTTTTAGTCTTTCAAGTTATCTTTGAACTCTTTGAACAATCAAATTTCATAAATCTGAAATTTTATTTTTTTAATTCTTGTATGGTTAGAAAAGATATAACTAAATCTACATTAATAACTTGTAATCTGTTTTTTATTTGATATTATTGTGTTTTCGAGTGAATTAAAATAATTTTAAGGTTTTAAATGAGTTTTGCATTTAGTTTCTAAGGATGATTTCGAAGTATTTTAGATGAAAAATAATAGAAAAAATGAGTCGAAGGAGTCATAGTCGGTAGCATATATTTCTCAGCCATAAAATGTCTTCAGAAGTTGCAGTGATAGACGACACATGTCGTTGTCGCCCGAAAATGATGGGTATTTTGCGAGAAAAGTGCAAGCTGGCATTGACTGGCTAACTCCTTTTCTTTTTCATTTTTCATTTTTTTTAAACACCATCTTTTGACTTTTTTATGTTTTAATATAAAATCATTTTAGATTTCGTTTTTAATTTAACCATATTAATATGTAGTGTCATAATTTATACAAAGATTTAGATTTAGAATATTGGTTTTTATGTTCATATGATCATAACATAATATTTCTTACCTAAATTGTAATTTATTTGAAATATATTATATTACAAATAATTACTATCAATAAAATATGTGTGCTTTAAAAATAATAAAATATTATTAAACTTGGGAGATTATACTTTTTTCCCATTATATTATATTCCAAGAGCTCTATATAATCTTTCAAAAAAAATCAATTAGTTCAATTTTCTTCTAAATTAATTTTAGAAATTATCGATTGAAATTCTTATAGATAAAATAATTAATTTTGATAGTGATTCATTTAAATACAAAGAATACATGGTGCATTTTAAAAATTCATTACAAGTTTTGCCAGCACTTTGTTCAAATAAGAGATTTTGTTATTTAATTAAGTAGAATTTATTTCATCATTTATCTACTCCTCAAACCCCCGAGTTTATTATATATTTTTCTATAAATACATGTGAGTTTTATTTTAAATGTCTTGATTATGCTATAAAACTATTACATTTTTTTGTAATATTTATTATTTATTATTTATGATAATTACAAGATATCACATAATCATCAATCCTCAAATAATATTTATTATAAATTTTATTTAAATTCTAAATGTTCCATTGTAAAAGCCATTTATTTTCACCTCTCTCTCCTTCTCTCATCTTTCCTATTCCTCTGCCTCTCTCTCCATCTTCTCCCAATTATTCCGTCGACAATACAGCAACCATGTTTTTCTACCTCCTTGCCTCTCCATCTTTTCTCCCTTCTTCTCATATCTATCCTTATCTTCCCTCTCTATCTCTACTTCCCTCTTCCTTAAAGTCAAATTATAATGAATGTTTGATCCTTTATTTATTTAAAAAAAGAGAGGCAAAACTCTTCTCCCTCATCTTTGACCACCAACGTCCTTGTCGATCACCCAATAGAACCAGCAATGGCCTTTATATCGATTGGACCCCATACATTTGCTGGTTTGTCCAAGGACCCAACTGAAACGGATCATTTCTTAGGTAAAAGACAGCATGATAATTTTCTTACATCGTGTTTAAAATTTCAGTCCGTTTCAAAAAATTTGTTCCAATTTTAACTAAAACATTTCGGTTTTATTCTGCCCGTTCCATTTTGATCAAATAGTATTTTTTAAATAATAAATAATTTTACAATATCAATCATATCTCTTAATCTGACCATTAGAATGAGATAAAATTTTAGAATGAGTCTTTATACATGTTTATATATATTATGTTAAAATTTAAAAGTAATCAGAGAAAGTAATAACATTATGAGATTGATGATGATATTCTTATAATATTATACATGCTCGTAATTTTGTTCAGAAAAGTTATTTTATTGTGTTTTTTTAGATGAAATTGCACAATTCTAAATAATTTTATTTTTGGATTTGAGCTAAAAAAATTCGATTTAATGTATTTAATTATATATATATTTAAACAGTACAACCTTGAAACGATGTGCCAAAACACTCTAAAACCAAAATATTTCATTTTAATTAAAAAAATAAAACATTAAACAAAACAAAAGTGATAGTCTTGATATTTAAACATGAAAAGAAATCATCGTTGGATTCTTTGACGAGCAATAATTAAGAGCCCGTTTTGCTCTACCGGCGTTTTAAAGAATGTTTTTGCTAAGTAGGTGTATTAATTGTGTTTTTTTTTTGTTACAATATAAATTTAGTCAAAATAATAAATTTGTGCAGAATTCTTATAAAGTGCAAGTTTTCTATAAAATATATGAATTTTAAATCGATTTAAATTTATCTGTTTAGTAGGTTTTAATAAAATAACCAGCATAAAATTATCATCATCATTAAAAAAGCAAGAATATTCGGATATTTGAATTATTGAATTCATTGTATTAAGATTAGTTCATTTTATTATTCAATTTAAATAACATTTAAAAAAATATATAAATTGTGAAAAGACCTGCGATAATTAAATAACAAATAAATAGTTAATTTTCTATTCACAAAAGACAAAAACATAAATTGAAAATTCATCCCTACATTAACATCATTTTCATTACTATAACAATTCAAATTATTATCAACATTATTGTCCAAACAATTAAAATTATTAAATTACCCCAAAAAATAAAAATCAAAATCAAAACATTTTAACAATAAAACAATAAAATCATAAAATTATCTGATCCGAAAAATAGATAAAATAACAAAACACACACAAAAAAAAGAAGAAAGGAAAAAAGGAGCAATATTAACTTTAAAATTATTACCAACATAAATTAAAATTTCAGAAAGGAACCAAATAAAAATAAAACTCTGATAAAAAATGAATTGAAAAAATAATAATCTAAAAGCATGAATGAATAAATACGGACAGAAAACAAACATTGTCCAAACATTGTATTTTTTAATGGTTTTTTTAATGTAATTAGATCATTTTCATTTCATGTGCTGATGTTAAAAATAAATTATTTTTTTTATAATTTTAATATATTTCTAAACAAAAAATATTTTTTTAAAAAATCAATCACATTTCCAAACAAAATAAAAATTATATTAAAGGAAAATAAAAATTATACACACAACCTTTTTAATAATCTCGCGCGCCTTTGCCAACTCGGCTACCTGAAATTTTTGTTAATCATTAACGACAATATATAATCATAGTATTTAATTTTGTGGATGCAAAATCAGAAACTACTGGGGTGGGATTCGAACCCACACCCTTTCTGTTAATCTCGCGCGCCTTAGCCAACTCGGCTACCTGATCATCTTGTTCATTTTTAACGATAATATATATTAATAGTACGTTTTACTGTGGATTAACAGAGTAAAACCAGGACGCGTTTTATATATATATATATATATATATCTTCAACCGATATATAAATTATAAAGTAGGCTACGTGTATGAAATGATTCGAAAGATTTTGAGAGAGAAATATATAATATTCCCTGCATTATAATTATTACGACTATGCTTTTATTTAAGGATTATTAAGTCGTAGTGATTTTTATGAGAATGGTCAAAGTTATTGTTGAAAGTATTTTTTTTATAAATACATTAAAATAATAATTTTTTTTCTTCAAAAAAATGGTTCTCAAATGCATTTTCAAATACTTACTAATTTTTGGTGATGTGATATATGACATTTTTTAAAAAGTATTTTTTTTGTTTGATTAACTTTTTATAATATTCTCTACATTCTAATTCATTGTTTTTTTTTTTGAAATTATATTAATTCTTTTTGACAGTGATGTATTGAAATCAACAAAAAATATTAAAAAAAACATTAATTTAGTTTTTTTTTTATATCAAACGCACTAAAACATGATTTTAAATATATTAAAAAAGCCTTTAATTTTTCTAATAATATAATTGGCCTAGATGTAAAGAAAACAATCTTTCACGTTCAGGTGATATAATCAAGTCTCATCATTTATATTTTTAATAAATGATATATCTACCTTGAATTAGCTTTATTTATAAAATATTTTAAATCTACGAGAGTTGATTCCAAACCCTTTTAATTCAAGTCATTAAAAGGGTTAAAATAAAATAAAATTACCAATCTGATCAAAACTCAATCAACACTTATGTGAACTGGTTATTGGTCTAATCAAAATCCGGTTTGCTCATAAATAAATAAAATATTCTTGTAATATTTACTTAATACGATAAATTGATAATACAGAGGTATTTGATTGTTTCATTATGGTATTTTGGATTTAAAAAAAAATATTTTTCAATGGAATATAAATAAAAATAGTTTTTAAAGTAAACAATTAAAAAGAAATCTATTTATATATTTTTTTTTACTTAAGGCTGTGAAACACAATGTTTGATCACCTAATTGTAAACAATTCTGTGTCCTAATGATCAGAAACTCTCCAAATCTGTATAGCATAGTTGTCAAAATCGCGAATTGACTCGTAAAATTGGATAATTTTACGAGTCAACTCATCAAATCTTATTAACTCGGGTAGAAAAATCGATTTTAATCAAACTCAATCAAAATCGGTTAAAATCCTAAAATTGGACCGGATCATTCCGATTTTACGTTCCGGCTAAATCATAATTTTAAGACCAAATAATTCACTGATTCACCTCTTCTATTTATACACAAAAAAAAATTACCTTCTCATTACTTATCCGATGTGGGATAATTGAAGGAAATTTTTAAACTTAGCTGCCTCAGCCCTCAGCTGAAGAGTGGAGAGTGGAGAGTGGAGACTATTTAAGTGGCGAAGAATTGAGGACGAATCGTATTTGTCCGATGCGGGATAAATTGCATTGTCCCACATCGGACAAATTGAATTTGTCCAAAGATTTTGTCGACAAATTATATATATATATATATATATATATATATATATATATATATATATATATATATATATATATATATATATATATATATACTTCAGTAATATTAACTTTAAAATTTATACTTCATTTTTTTTTTACTTTAAATTAAAAAAAATTGATATTTTTAAATCATTTTGTCGAAATGATTTGTTGGAGTTGGAGCTAGTACTAGTAATATCGATGTTGACTGTTGATACCAGTATTAGTACTGATAATCCTTTCAATAATAATACTTTTGATAAATGTATTAAAAAATAACGAGGAAAATGACGGACATGAGACTGATTTTAATTTATATAGCATATCATCAAAATATTTATTTTAAATTTGTTAGTTTTTACCTAATGAAATTCTATGAACATAATTGTTTTGTAATGTATTTTTAATTATTATGAATTATATATGAACCTTAACTAATGAAGTTTTATAGCTGAAATAATGTTGTATTGTATTCAAAAATATTTTACTTATGATTTTACGATTTTTCTACCTACACGATTTTAGCTGTGATTTTACGATTTTTGTACAGAAAAATTCAGGTACGATTTTATAATTTTACGATCCGAGTTTCCGAACCCCTTTTCATATCGTGATTTTAACAATCATACTGTATAGGCTACTGCTATGAACATAATAAAAGAAACCTTTCAGCATTTACATTAATTTTTGCTTGGAATTAGCGAGGGGGATCTAACGTGCAATCCGTGGGATTATCATTTATGCCATGGACATCTTTAAACTGAGTTCATCAATCGAGCTTCTCTTAGAGGTCTTTTGCCCAAGTGCGTGAATTATTGTTTAAGAGATGTAATAACTTTGCGAGATTGATGATGATATTTTCATGATATTATACATATTTATAATTTTATTCAGAAAAATTATTTTACTGTGTTTTTTTAGATTAAATTATTTGAATTAATATATTTAATTATACACACATACAAACAATATAATCCCGAAATGGAGCGCCGAAACACTTTAAAACCAAAATATTTCATTTTAATTGAAAAAACTAAAACATCAACCGAAATAAAATTAAGAACGTTACTTTAAAATGAGTTCATCTAGCTTCTCTTAGAGGTCTATTGCCCAGGTGCGTGAATCATTATTTAACCTACCATGGGATTGAGGCACGGCTAGCTGCTGGTTGCTTATATGATACCTTACTAGAGCCTTGTCAAGGAAATGGGACAGATAAAAAAAAACAGCAAGAACAGAAAACAAAAGGAAAGGAAAGAATGAAATTAAGGGAAAAGAGGCTATATAGGCATATATATAGCCAAGAATAGAACCAAATATATTGATTTCTTTTTCAGCAAGAAACCTTAAAACATGTGCGTTGCAGTGACTTTGTTTTTCTCTTTGCAAAACTTTTTATCTTGTCGCCAACTTTAAGGTTCTTGCTAGCAACGAATGCAAGCCAAACCCTAGCATGCAAGAACTGG
The DNA here is from genome assembly GCA_029228465.1 of Salix viminalis. Classification (NCBI taxonomy): domain Eukaryota; kingdom Viridiplantae; phylum Streptophyta; class Magnoliopsida; order Malpighiales; family Salicaceae; genus Salix; species Salix viminalis. The sequence continues at coordinate 9,407,700 of CM055437.1, forward strand.
TTCTGGATGCCTTCTCTTGCGAATTGAACATTATTTTGAAGGTCCAAGCGTAGCTCCTTTCATCAAAATCTGCAGGTAGCCTTCTTTATTTTATTTAATAAAAATCAAGTATAATATATTATGAATCTGTATATAAATTTCAAGTCTAAATAGTTTTTACTTGAAGAGATGCATTAAAAAATAATATAAATCATATCATGAAATCTCATCTAACAACTTAAATTTTTAGATAAAATAATTTCTTAAAATCATGGAATTTTCGACGTTGTGTCCGAGATATATACTCCATTCAACCAGAGTTTTTCATTATGCTCAACATCCTTCGGAAGAGGGTTAAGCTAAAACCACATCCGATGAGAGCACAAGGGATTGGAAATGAGCGAACAAAAAAGAGGGAGATATGAGCATAGGACAAGATAAATAAAATTACCTAATGATTTTTTTAAAACGCTGAAAAAATTGTATTGTGCTTACTAGTGATCATAAAAATACTTTTATCTACGATTTCTTTCTCCTACTTATACTTTTTTTCCTCTTTAAAATAGTACCCATAAATAATTAATAGGATGATACCAGTTACATTCATTACTATAATTTTTTCCCTAAACACACTTGCATTTTAGTATAGATAACAGTTGCAGTGTACATTATCATGAGAAAATTACAATTTAATCCTTCTTGTTTTTTCAATTACATCCTTCTATTTCTTGGTGAATAAAGTGTTTATTTGATTGAGAAACCGCAAAGCTGGCGCAGAAGAAGTAAGATGGGCTTCGTCCACTACAGTTTAACCAAACTACACTTCACTTTTTGTGCTTTATCTGCATCCAGAAAAGAACAGCAGTCTCAATGGCCAGGCCCATACGTTTTCTCATCGATTAAGGCCCAAAACAATCGCGCGACCATTCTTTTCTCATCTGATTAATAATCTAACACGAATGGATAAATAAAACAAAGCGTAGGTTTACATCTTACGTGGCATAAGGCATGTGCCTTTGCCGGCGCCATCCCTTCCTACGTGGCATAATAATGTGAGAACAAAACAAAACAAAAAAACTAGAGAGATTTCTCTAAAAGGTCGTCGTCATTAAGTGACTATTAATTAGAAAAACATCATCATCATGAATATTTTGAGTTCAATCAGAAAATACTAAATAGTCCAATGTTGTTAAAATTGTTTTTTTAACACATACAAAAAATATAATATAATATTGAATAGTAAAATCACAAATAAATATTTTTATCATATATTGACAATTCCAGTCAATAAAATAAATAATATTAAAATCTAATAAAAACAATCAACAATATTATAATCAATTAGTGATCTAAATAAACAAAAAAGATAAATAGTATAAATCAAGAAATCAATGACAAAAAAAACTCAATCAAAATTTTTAATATTGACAAATTATTAAATGATAATAAGTACACAAGAATCTCATGACAACTTGGTTATTCTCGTCATAACATGTTATAATAAACCTCTTTTAGGTTACAAGCTAATGGATCTAAGTTAGTAATTAATTAGCATAAGTCTAATAATTAAAATAAACTATTAAACAATGTTTAATATGCTAGAAAAAAATTAGAAATAATTTTTTAACATTAAATAAATAAATAAAATATGATATAAAACAAAATTGTCATTCTAAAATTCTTCCATGTAGTCTAAATCTCAAATTTTCACAAATTCATGGTAGATTTCAGTCATGATTCTAAATATATAGTTCTTTCTCGTATAAATAAATTACTAAATTTATCATATATATTTACAAATATTGAAAACCTTGGTGTGTAGTTGTCCACAAGAGAGAGAAGGAGGAGATGTGGGAGTATTTGGCTAGTTATAATAAATAAAGGTTGAATTAGCAGAACTCTGAGGATATCAACAAGGCTCCCTCAAAATATCAATAAGCCGGCGGCGGCATGCTTAATTAATCGTGACCCTAGCTTCTTTATCTTATGGTAGGTGGCGTAAACGGCAAAAATTAATTTAGATTAATAGTAGATATGCAAAACATTATATGGTCGCGGTCATTAATTAAAAGCTTAAGCCCAAAATCCCAACCCATGAGGATAAATAGAAGAAGTTACAGTAAAACGAGAATAAAGTTCTAAGATAGAAGTGGTCAAGTTTTGGTGTAAAATTCTACAATAGTTTCCAATCCTTAATGATAAACCCTATCACAGGTCTCTTTCTAAAAAAACAAAGGATGTTTCTTGTTGATTTGATGCCATGCCATTGATTGTGCAAAAATAGGAGTACATGATTCGTTATTTATGATGTGTATATATATAAAGACAGACACCTAGATACCCTACCAGTTGTGTGTGTGGGCGTAAGCAATTCAATAAACAAATACTGGATGTAAAAATATTAATTAATTTTGGTATATTTCTCTTTCATCTACTTGGAAATGGATTGAGTGAATGAGTAGATACTGACCATTCAAGAAAGATTTCTAGGCAGCTGTGGACAGGTGTTGCAAGCTACTAGTAAGGTTTAGCTGCTATTAATTATGAGGTACAATGTTCTATTGTGTTTGACAGTCTTATTTAAAAAGAAGAAGACTTCAGGGGAATTCTCCTATGGACATTCAACAATCAAGACTCTTCGGCACAAAATTATGAGCTACAAAACGGAGGAAACATGTCCCATTTAAGGAGTTTCCAAGCCTTCCAGCTGCCAAACTTGTCTCAGATGTTTCAGACTGTCGGGGACCACCTAAATCAGAATGTCTTCACGATGCAGCTCAGTAAATTAGGGTGCAGTTTTTGTGATTATTTCAGAGAATGTGAGCTGCTATCGGAGCTTTATCAAGTAAATCTCAAGAAATTCTGTGCAAAGTGAAATCACATAAATGAAAATTAAGTTCCATAAACAAACCAAGCAAGAGAAGTAGTTTGATTTCAGAAAACACGACAACACAACAGATAGATCGATTCCACGGTGACTTATAAGTGAATAAAGTCACATTGCAGTACTCAGGCTGTACAGTATAGTAGAGCAGTGCAGCCTTCCATTAACAAACCAAGTAAGAGAAGAAAAGACGAAAATATAAAAGTCACGGTGCCTTTAAAGTGAATAAAGCCACCTTACAGTACTTAAGCTCTACCGTAGTCTAGTAGAGCGGAGCAGCCTACCATGAGATAGATTTCAATATTCATGGAATTGATGGGGCTATGATGATGGGTGAATAGCCAAAGATAGCACCAAATATCTTAACTTCTTTTTCAGCTCGAACCCTGTAAGAAGGTACCGCAGCGGTTGGGTCCAATACGGTCAACTTGATCTTGTCGCCGACTTTGAGCTTCTTGCTGCGAACGAATGCAAGCCAGCCCCGTGAGAGAACTGGTTTCGGGTGTCCTTTCTTGCGAGTAGAGCACTGGAAGGTCCAGACGAAGCCAGTACTCTCATCCATTGCCTGAAAACTCACGGCATGGCCGCCATTGAAAGATGGGAGAGAGTACTTGAAAAACTTGGTGGGCAGTGACAGTGCTTTGCTGGTGTCTGTTTTGGAAAGGATCTTAGAGCAGGTTGTCATTTTAGGGCAAGCAAGAAGAAGATAATGTAAGTATTGTCTTACAAGAACGGCTTCTAATCTTTCTTGCTTGTGATCTTTCCCTTGGATGCATCAATGCATCATATCCTTCTATTGATATAGGTGCTGCCCAACAGGTGCACTCAGCTTATATTTTGATGATATAATAAAATATCCACACAAAAGCTTACGTAGAAGTCAAAACCTTATCGCTATCCACGGTAGAAAACCCTCCCATCGCTATCCCGCTATAGAAAAGCTTCCCCCGCTATCCCGCGCTATCCCGCTATAGAAAAGCTTCCCATCGCTATCCACACACACACCCCAACCCCCCTACAGAATTATAATTATATAATGATATATAGGTTTCATATAAAAATTTAAGCTTGATATGATTTTAAAACTTTATTAAATATGTGATCATGATGATTTTGAATTTCACCACACTTATTTTATTTGATAAAAATAAAACACAAAATAGTATAAAATTGTGCAAGTTTCAAGCTCCAAATTTTTTTAATGTGTAAGTTAAAGAATAATATAAGTCATTAAATTTTAAATTTTAAATAAGCTAATTTTTAACAAATTTTACAGTTAGACACAGACCATACCCAAAACAATGGTGGGCATCAGAAAGCTTCTAGATAGCCGGGCTACTATTTCAGCGACAAGGGTGTGAATTGGTTTCAGGAACTTAAAATTTGGGCTTTTGGGGATTGTTCTTGACAAGTCGTGAATGAGAAACAACAAAGCTGGCCCAGGAGAAGCAAGATGGGCTGCGTCCACTACATTTTAACCAAATTACACTCCACACTTTTTGGAATTAAGAGTAAAGAGGGAGAAGATAAACTAGAAAAGAGAGGAATGAGGTTTGAAAACGTCTAGAACTCTCCAGTTTTTTTATTTAATTCATTAAAACTCCTTGTAATGTCAAGAAAATTACATATAAATAATACAATCACAATCATAATCAATTCGTGTTTAAAATCCATAAATTAACAAAAGTTTAATAAAATAGCATAAACTGAAATTTAATAAAAAAAAATAAGTAAAGCTTAATAACTTTGAACCGAATAAGCTCAATCTTCCAATTCAACAACACAAGATCATAAATCATATGGCTATAGGAATCATGTATTGAGTCTGATCAACTAAAGAACCCTGAATCGTCCACAAAGTTTGACACCCAGGTTCCCTAATCTGCTGTTTTTCCTCGACGGATAATTTGATCGGTGAACAGTCATCCTCCCCGAAGTCATCGTCCTCATCGTTAGAAATATATATTCTTCCCTCGAACCATCTTCAGCCATCTTCTTATCCAAACAAGAAGAACCAACAAAGAGTTTCCTCAGCTGAGATATTCGAGTTATTGTCTCATGGACTTTTTTCACAAACAGTTGGGGAGCATTCAAGAAAACGAAGAGCGGCCACCTAACGAAAATCCAGGACCATAAATTTTCTCATCCATTAAGGCCGAAAACAATCGCGCGACCATTCTTTTCTCATCTCATTAAAAATCTAAAACGAATGGATAAATAAAACAAAGGCGTAGGTTTACTTCAGTGATAAATTATATTAAAATCTAAATAGAGTCAACAATATTATAACTAATTATGATTTAAATAAATAAATAGTATAAATCAAGAAATTAATAATATAAAAAAACTCAAAATCAAAAGTCTCAACATTAGCAAATTATTAAATGATAATAAATACACAAGAACCCCGTGATAACTTGGTTATTCTTATCATAACAAATTATAATGAACCTCTTTTAGAATGCAAGTTAATGAGTCTAAATTAGTAGTTAATTAGCATAAGTCTAATTATAAAAATAAACTATTAAACAATATTTAACATGCCAGAAAGAAATTTCAATTTATTTTTTTGTGGATAGAAAATTAAATATTTATTTTTATTATTTGATTATTGCAGGTCTTTTCACAATTTATATTTTGTTTTTAAATATTATTTAAATATAATTATAAAATGAATTAATCTTAATACAATGAATTCAATAATTTAGATATCCGAATTTTCTTGCTTTCTTAATGATGATAGTTTTATATTGGTTATTTCATCAAAACCTACTAAATAGATAAATTTATATTGATTTAAAATTTATATATTTTATAGAAAATTTGCACTTCACAAGAATTCTGCATATATTTATTATTTTAACTAAATTTATATTATAATAAAAAAAACTAACACAATTAATATTTTCTTATGTTAAGAAAAAATATGGTATCCCCGCGATGAGATGTGACATTGGCTAGTATAAATATAAATGGACTCGTAAAATTATAAGAATTTAATAGTATTTTAACAAATTTCCACTCGCTGCTCAGCACGTATGCGTGTGGTCAACCTCTCTGGAGTGAATATTCCGATAATTTTACTTCAGCCTACGAAGACACCCCTTCCTTGTTCATCCACGTGTGCATAGAGTCGGCCTCTCTGAAGTGAATATTTATTTTTTGCGTTTTACGTTTTGCAAGCCCAATAATAGATGAAGATGTCCGAGCAGGGAATTTAAGAGAAGAATTCTGTCTAATTTCCTGATTAATTCAAGAGCATGATTTGCATGCCCCCTAATTTTTGCTCTAATTTAATCAGTCATAGTTTAAGGGTAATTTAGTCATGCTAATATTGTTAATTTTGTTTATTGATAATATTTATTTGTCCAATCAAAAGTTGCATGGACAGAATCCCTTGTTTTATCAAATCGAATTTCAATGAAATGACTGCGTGAAATTGACCATGTTCTTTACCCTTAAAAACAACGTCGTTTGTTAAAAGTTAGGCCCTTGCTTCTCTTCTTCGATCAAATAATTTTTAATTAATTAATTAATCTGCCATATTCTTCTGTGTCAAGAACGTTCGCTTACCATATCAGAAACATTTGTGGCTGCTTCAGGTAAAATAAAAAAATCACAAAGCATTTGCAGAAGTTAAATCACAGAAAAGAAATTAGGATTGACTAAACCAAGTCAACGGATAAGTCTTCCTTCAGGAAAAGATAGAAGAGAAGAACGAAAAGCTACAGAGTCATCATCAACACTGTAGCAAGAACAACAAAAGCCCTACAGAATTCCGACGGCTTCCCTGCTCGGAAAGAAAGCAGTTACCTAATTCAGAATTCTCTGATAGCTAGGGTTTCTAGCTAGTTCTTGTGAATACTTAAACATCATCACCTATAGTATATTACTTCCCACCCACGCTAGCTAGGCTTGTTGCTAATTTACCAGATAAAATTAGAGTTTTCACTCATGGAATGGGGCTACAATGGGAGAATACCCAAAGATAACCCCAAATATCTTGATTTCTCTTTCAGTTTCAATCCTGTATAAAGGTGTTGCAGGAACAATTTGGTGTTTCTCCTTCAAAAACTTGACCCTGTCCCCATTTTTAAGCTCCTTGTGGCGAGCGAATGCGAGCCAGCCCTTCGAGAGAACAGGTTTTGGGTGCCCTTTCTTGCGAGTAGAGCATTGAAAGCTCCAGACGAAGCCACTCTCATCTATTGCTTGAAGATCTTGGACATGGCTACCTTTGAAAGATGGGGGAGGCTTGAAAAACTTAGTAGGCAGTGAGAGTCTCTTCTGAATATCCGTTTTGGTTAGCAACTTTGAGAACTCTGCCATTTTTATTTTTATTTTTGCTTGCTTTGTTGCAGTGTGTGGAACCATTTTATACACGCAAGGGATAGATTGGAATTCAATTGCAAGAGTGGATGACCATTGAATTAAAAGAGTCGGTGCGGGAGGTGACTAGAAAGAGTGCCTGATAACATGGTGGCGATAGGAAAGGCACCAGGAAGGGACTGGCAGAATTTCTGTCATTTGAAACCAAATTTCATATGCATAAAGAAAATAATATTATATTAGAAAAATTCCTGTACCCACCATTAAGTTCACCCTGATTAAATTGAGAAGTAGGGATGAATTGTTTTGCTTGATATGATTTTTAAATTTATTTTCACACTTTTTTCATGGATTTTCAAGAGTGATAAACTCTTTTATATTAAATGGACATTTTTCATTAAAGAATCCAAAATTATGATTCAAATTCAGTTGGACTATTCATTCTAAAAACAAAAACAAAAAAAAAACAGTAAAATTGGATTATTAATAAACTTGCCACTTTGTAATTTCAGATATTAGAGATGCCTCCTTGCCACTTCATAGACCAATTAACTAAATGTTTTTTTATGAGCTCCCTTGAAGTAATTTTGCTTTTATTTCCCCTCTTAAACTGATATAATTTTGGGATTTTGTCTAGCCAAGTCATGTTAGAGTTTCATTAAAAGGTTAACCAACAAAAAAACACTACTATAATTAATTGTTTTACATACAGAAAATTTTATCGTTTATGTTATGTATTTTTTGTCGGTAATTGTATTCCTAGCAACCACACAAACAAAAACCTTCCAACAGTAAAACTCTCAATAGTTTATTTTTCGTCGATGATTCCATCAGAACTTAATCTATCAACAAAAACACAAAATATAAACTACTGGCGGAAACACCTACTGTAATTCCATCGATATATTCTATCGGTGATGCTGTAAATCTACCAATGAAAACACCGACTGTAATTCCATCAGTATATTCTGTCAATGATGCCATCAGAATATACCATTAGTGATTTTATCGTTAACATTTCATTGATAATTTCTTTAGTATCTGCGGTTGGTATATTTCATCAACACACCAAACTACTTTCAAATTTCTTCAATTGAACTCCATGTTCATGAAATCATCACAAAATAATTTACTTTGCATAGATAATGACTTTGTACAATTTCATTTGCCCAATAAAGGTCCATCAATCTTTTTTCAGCATGCCAATTAAGTACAGATGCACAAGCAAAATTCCTTAAAAACGAATTGATGAATGAAGAGCCACGACATGAGATACTTTTGGCTTAACAAGAAAGCCTTGATAATATAAACAGAACAAGCAATATATTGTTTCGTAAGAATTGGGGAAAAATTGCTTGAATTCCTTCTATATTGCCTATCATGTTCTTCTATCATGGAAATCCTGATAGATTTGCTTACTTAAAATGAAGAATTCTAAAAAGAAAATCAAAACATAAATGCACATAAACTTAGGGTTATGGTTGTTTGATTTGTTGTGAGAGGTTGAACTCTGATGAAATTGGGGGAGAGGGTGTTGGGGGTTGCAGAGAGAAAAATACCAAAAAAAAAAAAAGAGAATAGGGGGAGAGGAGGGTCAATTATCAGGTCATAAATTAAAAAATATCAACGAATTTACATACGTTATATAATCGTTGGTAATTATGTTGGTAAAAATATCATGTTATCATACTTCATCGCTTTTTGAATCTCACTTTAAATTTGCTTGCAAATCTGCAGTATTTACCAACAAAATTATAAATGAAATATATTTGTTGGTAACTTCATTGGTAATTTTGTCGGAACCAATGTTATTTTATTGTACATCATTGATTTTTGAATTTTACTGTAATTCCCTCGGTGTTTATTACTGATATTTACTGACATAACAATTTCATCAGTAATGGTGTCTGCAAAAGATCCACAAAAATATCTATCGGTAAATACCAATAAAAATGATGACGATAACTTCCTTCAGTAATATTTTCATCCAAATATGGACGGAAAAATACTATTTTTCTATCGCTATTTGGTTGATAAAAAATTTATCGATATTTTCGTATGAATTAGTCGATTTTCTGATAGTGAAACACTTTTTATACGTAAAATACTATTTTCAACTTGTGATTAAATATTCACATCAATGTGGTTAATAAAAATTAAATTGTTTTAGAGTTTTTTTTTTTTTGTTTTACTTGTAGTCGCAGAAAAGAAATGGTTCTTTAGCTGGTTTTGTAAGTTTTGAAATTAAGGTGTTTAATAATTTATTTATAGATGGTGTGTTTTGGCGATACGATACGTTTTTAAAATATTTTGTACAAGATAAAAATTAATTTGATGTCTTTTATATTTTTATTATTATTTTAATATGTTAATATTAAAAGAATTTATTATTTTAATGTACTTTTAATTAAAAAAATATTTTTAAAAAGCATCTTGTACCCAATGCCAATTATTAATTATAATGTTTGAAGGTCCATGTTGTTTTATGTTTCTCTATTTCTTTTTTATCTATCTTGCTTTTCTTTTGTATCTTGTAAACTTTGAGAGAGGAAGGAGTGAGTTTACACGATAAATATTACGGGATAAATATATATACCTTTTCCTTTCTTTTACACAATAAATTTACAATTCAAGTCCACTTATACAAAAAGTTAAAACAACTCAAGCTTTTACTCTAACATTAGTGAGAGATTATTATGGATTTCAATAGTATAATTAATATTTTACCCCTCCGCACGTGAATTTTAGCCTTGGTATCAGAAGTTTTTTTCTGAAATTAAAATTATTTTAAACTAAAAATATATCAAGTCACACATTAACAAAAGAGATGAAAAAAGTACAAATTTATTCTATTTTTGAACGCAAACTGAATGTGATACAAAAATAAATAATAATAAAAATTAAAAGTCAAAATTAAGAGCATACATATATAAATACAAAAAAAAACACTATCCCATAAGAACCAAAATAAATAACAAGAAATTATATAAGTTAAAACCAGACAAAAAAAAATCATCCTAGCGACTTACAATTTAACAAATTTAATATTAAAATAACAAATTAAAATATACACAAAATCAATCAATTTATTATTAAAAAAACTCAGTGCAGCGCGTGGGAAGTAATCTCGTTTTGACTAAAAAAATTCCCAGTCAATGTATTATCTTTTTTTTATTTTTTTCAAAAAAAAAAACAACTTTAAACTTTGCGTTTCATGTCGAATCCAGCCACCACCGCTTCCGTAACCAGCTGCGTCGCTTTCTCACAATTTCTTCTTCTCTCGTGCCGATTTCAATAGCATGTTGTCTTTGCTTTGCAATCTACTCAGAGAAACCAAACGCCAAAGACTTTTGCAGAAGACCCAAATAACAATGGAAAAATTGTTTTGAAAGGGATGGGATGAAGGATGATAGCAGCCGGCACGCTGGAATGGGTCATTATCGAAGGTAAACTACGTTTCGGTGCTTGAAGTTTCAAAATTGTAGTTTAATCTCTTCGTGAGTACGCCGCCGATTTGAGTGTCTCCGGGCACTTTAACCCTGTGGCAATGACTTAATTGCTAGTATCGGAATCAATGGCAGCCACCGGATGGATGAGCCGATTCTCTCCTTCAACTATATTTGAGAGAATTCATAGTTTTTTTAACACTTCAATCCAGTTATTTCATTTTAATCCTCGGTTCCAATATTTCATTTCTATATATGAGAGATTAGTCGACAAGTTACATTGCAATATTACAAAAAAGAAATCAATCAAGAAGTTCAACACCTCCAACAATATCAGCGCCGGCGGCTCCTGCTTCATCTGCACCTTCAGCAAAGACAGCCACCTGAGAACCTTCTTACCACCGTGAGGCAAAGCCAAGGTGCCGCGAACAATCAAGTCAGATCGAGATTTTGCGGGTTCGAGCCCCGCCGGGACCAAAAGCATTATTCTCTTTAAACTTTTGATTATTCAAAAAATAAAAAAAAATTGTCAAATTTTAACAATCAGATTGATTTTGTTAAAGAACTATCTTATCTAAAAACTTAAGCTTGTAAATGAGGCTCCATGATATGATTTATATTATTCTCTAACACATACTCTCAAGTGAAAGTCTTGTGGGCTTGAAACTTGCACAGGCCCACATCACCTTGTGCTTGGTTTTTATCAAATAGAATGAGGATGGTAAGATTCGAACTCGTGACCACTGAGTCAACAAGGCTCTGATACCATGTTAAGGAACCATCTCACCTAAAAACTTAAGCTTGTAAGTGAGGTCCCATAATATGATTTATATTATTCTCTAACAGATTTCAGCAACTGGGGTTTGGTTTCAAACATGAAAATTTATCAAAGTTAGGGTATTTGTTTTGCATACAAATATTTTTACAAGGAATTTTTTTTTATTATTTTTTTAGAAAAATTCTTTTTGTGTTTGTGCTCTTTAGAACATTCTATAGAAAATTGATCAATGAGAAATATTTTATAGTAAACATTCAAACGTAGTTCATTTGCTAAAAACTATTCTCAGCTCATGAAATTTAATAAAATATTTTACAAATAGCATTTCACTTATAATCTAATTGGAATAAATATTATATTCTTTAATAATCTTTTTATTATCACTTATAACTAACAAAGTATCAATCAACCGTTTAAACATGGAAAACAAATCGTCGTTCGTTTCTTTGACGAACAAGAATCAATCTAATCTTATCCAAATTATTAAACCTTTGACATTGGGATCCATGCATTATCTTAAATGATTTCTATTGGGTTTTGAAACGCGGGTTGGAAAATTGCGTTGGCAGTGTGTGGCCATGAATAGGTACTTTCGGAGGTATTTGATATTGCATTTTAAAAGTATTTTTAAAAAAATTTATTTTTATTTTAAAATAAAAATTTAGTGTTTTTAAATCATTTTTATGTGCTTGTGTCAATTTTATTTTAAAAAATATATATTATTTTAATATATTTCTGAGTAAAAAACACTTTAAAAAACAAACTTAAACACAACTCCAAACATATAGGAAGTGCGAGTGATCATCATGGCTTACATCATAAACGGAAGCTTCAATCACAATGAGGTGGTGTCGTCCTCTTTCTTTTTCTCCCCGCAGCAACCGACCCTTCAAACTCTTCATCCAATTGCTGCTCTTCTCTCTCTTCCTGGTCGGTGAGGCAAAGTGTAGTCTCCTCAAGTGGACTACTGTTTGTATTCTTTATATACTGATTGAACACCATAGCAGTTGAATTTCTCCTTTCTAATTATTAGTCTCCATTAATACCAAATGATCAACTATTTTTTTTTCCTATTTTCTATTCAATTATAAGAAGTGTTTTTATACTAATTTATGATTAGCATGTTAATTAAAATTAAATCCTATCTTCTTAAGTTTGAAATCAGAATATTACAACGCACCGATGGAAACTCTTTTCCACGTTAAAGTCGGCCTCGATTATATATTTAATAAATAACGACTGGTTATTAGAGTTTTGATATTATATTAAAACTTATTTTAATTTAAAAATAAAATCTATGAGATGAATATTGTGCAGCCGTTATTATTCTTCCCCTCACAAAACAGTACTGTGGATGACCCTGTTAATTTTTTTAAAAATCATTTTAATTTTCGAAGGTTTAGTTTGACTAGCGGTTGATTTGGGTTTCTTAGGCAATTGTGGTGTTGAAATAATAAGAACCAAAACTAAAAAAGCATCAAACATGGATAACATATCAGAAATTTCATGAAAGATACACTTTGATTCTCAGACTTTAAAAAGAATACAAATTGTTTTTATATGATTTGGGTGCCTGATATTTTTTCAAATTCAATTAAAAAAAAACAGTGTAGTTTTTATCTCGTTTAAAATTTCGGTCCGTTACGGAAATTTTGTCTAAATTTCAGCCGAAACATTCCGGTTTCGTTCCGCCCGTTCTATTTCGACCAAATAGTATTTTTTTTTAAATAATGAATAATTTTTACAACATCAATCATATTTCTTAATCCGACCATTAGATTGGGATGAAATTTTAAGAGGAGTTTCTTGACATATTTATATATATTATGTTAAAAGTTCAGAGCAATCAGAGAATGTAATGACCTTGCGAGATTGATGATGATATTCTCATAATATTATACATGTTCATGATTTTGTTCAGAAAAATCATTTTATTGTGTCTATTTTAGATTAAATTGCACAATTCTAAATAATTTTATTTTTGGATTTGAACTAAATTTGTTTTTGAATTAATATATTTAATTATATATACACACACATAAACAGTATAACCCCAAAACAGCATGTCAAAACTTAAATATTTTATTTCAATTGAAAAAACAAAACACCAACCAAAATAAAATTGACAACTTTTATCTGGACTTCTTTAGCTAGCAACCCGAGCCTCGCAAACTTGTGTTATATACAACAGGACAGGACCATTAATATGGAATCGGAGCTAGCCAAACATATCCACATAAAAGCTTACGTAGAAGTCAAAACGACTCACCCAAGTGATCACTGAATCCATTTGTTTATTGATGCTTCTCTCATGCCATGACAAAAAGGTTCCGATTTATAGGGTAGGCTAGATTGTCATACTCCAAACTACATGGACATAGGGATATGAAATGATTCTAAAAGATTTTGAGAGAGAAACCAGCGGTATGCCGCATGATACGCTGAGGCTTTTTTATCTATATAGAAAATTAATTGTTTTTATATATATTATATTTGTTATTTTAATATTTAATTAGTAAAATTATAATTGATAAAATCTGTATAATCGAAATAAAAAGTGGTTCGTATGTTCTGTAATTACAGATAACGCAAGTAATTTTATTTTTTTACGAGCTGCATTTTTTCCTAAGTAATATTAAATTTGACACATTATAAATAAAAATATTGTAATTATTTTTTTTCCAGAAATAAAATTATATTTTTTTCGCCCTATAATTAGTTATTTTAATGTTTAATTACTGAAATTGCAATAGATCAAATATGTTAGAAATGAGTTTTTTGCGTTGTATAATTAGTATGCTTGCCCGCGCATTGTGTTAGGGTTTTTTCTATGTAGAAAACTATTTGATTTTTAAAATGCTGCAATTAGTTGTTTAAATATTTAATCAGTAATATTATAATAGATAAAATATGTAACATATAAATTTTTCCCCCGCCTAAAATGAATAGTTTAATCGAAATGGGAAGTGATTCGTATATTTTTAACTGTAGATGACCTAGGTAAATTTAGCAAAAAAAAATTTTGAGTTCCATTTTCTCCCCAGTAATATTAGATCTGACACATTAAAAATAAAAATATTGAATTTTTTTCATAAATGAACTTAATTTTTTTTACGTGCTATAATGACTTATTTGCCGTCTAAAAGGAACAAGAATCGAAACGGGAAGTGACCCGCATATTTTTTAATTGTAGATAACCTAAGTAAATTTGTAATTTTTTTTTGAGTTTAATTTTTTCCCCAGTAATATTAGATTTAAAATATTAGAAATGAAAATATTGTAAATTTGTTTTTAAGAAATAAACTTAAACAAAAGAGTATCAAATTTAAATTCAAAGGCAAATTTTTTATAAGATTTATTAATTATATTATTATATTAAATATATTTAAGAATATTGATATTAATTATTTTTAAGGAAAAAATCTCAGGTCATTTTTTTTCTCTCTCTATATATTTATAGGCGATAATATTCAATAAATATTAAAACATATAATTAGTCTCACATATTTTATAGAGTAATCGAAATGGAAAGTGGTTCGTATATTTTTTAATTATAGATAACCTAGGTAAATTTGTCATTTTTTTATGAGTTGCTTTTGTTCCTCAGTAATATTAGATCTGACGCATTATAAAAAAAAAATATTGTAATTTGTTTTTAAAAATAAACATAATTTTTTTGCGTGCAATAATTATTTCTTTGTCGTCTAAAAAGAACAGTATAATCGAAACGGGAAGTGACTCGCATATTTTTTAATTGTAAATAACCTAGGTAAATTTGTCATATTTTTTTTATGAGTTGCCTTTTTTCCCCAGTAATATTAGATCTGACACATTGTAAATTAAAATATTGTAATATGTTTTTAGGAAAAAAACTTTTTTTTTGTGTTATAATGACTTATTTGCCGTCTAAAAATAACAGTGTAATTGAAACGGAAAGTGACTCGCATATTTTTGAAATCTAGGTAAATGTGTCAAAAAAAATTTAGTTGTATTTTTTGCACAGTAATATTAGATTTGAAATATTAAAAACCAAAATATTGTAATTTTTTTTAAGAAATAAATTTTTAAAAAAGAGGAAAAAATTAAAATTCGAAGACAATTTTTTTTTCTATTTTCTATTCAATTATAAGAAGTGTTTTTATACTAATTTATGATTAGCATGTTAATTAAAATTAAATCCTATCTTCTTAAGTTTGAAATCAGAATATTACAACGCACCGATGGAAACTCTTTTCCACGTTAAAGTCGGCCTCGATTATATTACAAAACATATAAACCGTGTGGGTTTTTGCCCTGTTCACCCTCTCACATAACACTATTTTTTCAACAGTGCACGCCCGAAATTGGCCCTCGGGCGCGCGGCGAGAAGGAGCTGGCAGGCGGGGATAAAATCGGTTTTTCCTTTTAATTTTCTATTTTTTTTTAAATATTCATTTGTGAACAGTGTATTGACGATTTCGTCCCCGATAATAAGACAAAATCAAGCTTACGGCTGAGGGGCACCAGCGTAATTGCGCGCGGCCGGACCGGCCCGGTCCGGTCCGGTCCGCCGCAACTTTTGGATTTTTTATTATTTTCTGAAATGGCTAAATACGGTTTTAGCCCCTAATAAGACAAAAACACTTAATTGGCTGCAGGGCTAGAACGGTAATTGACCCTATTTTTTGAATTTAATAATCAGCGTCTGTAAGGGCGTGAGACGCACGCGCCGGGCGGTTTCCCGCCTCACGCCCTGTTTAGGAGGCGCGTGCGGCCTTATCCGGTGGCCGGAAATGGTTTACCGGATGATGAGCGATCGCGACGCCAGCGTGGTCTTCCTCCGCGGTGGTGCGTGTAACCACCCGGATGTCCGGTGGGCCCTGGGCGAGGCCGGTTGAAGTCGCCGACCCACGTTTTCTCTCTCTCGCGTCAGTCAATGCGGGGAGAGTCCCCATTATGTTGACTTTGCGCTTCGATCCCTATACTTTTAATTTCGTTTTTGGTCCTAAGTTCTGTTATATAAGTTTTAATTTTGTTCGATTGGGTCCTCCGATTTCAATTGATTGAATGTCAAAGTTTTACTTCGGTCCTTATACTTTCAATTTCCGGATTGGCTGTATATAACTCAATCAATTCGGTACAAAAGTTCCGATTTTTTCATTTTTGTCCTCTGATTTCAATTTAGAATAAATGTAATTTGCATTTCAGCCCTTTGACTTTTAATTTTTTAATTTCAGCCCTTTATTTTGGATTTTCATTTAAGTCCTTATACTTTTATTTTTTTATATTTCTAAAATAATCCCTACTTTTGTCCATGTATATATAAAAGTGTATTTAACACAATAATAATAATAATAATAATAATAATAATAATAATAATAATAATAATAATAATAATAATAGTAGTAGTAGTAGTAGTAGTAGTAGTAATAATAATAATAATAATAATAATAATAATAATAATAATAATAATAATAATAATAAAAATAATAGTAATAGTAATAATAATAATAATAATAAAAAAAATAATAGTAATAGTAATAGTAATAGTAGTAATAATAATAATAATAATAATAATAATAATAATAATAATAATAATAATAATAATGACTTAATTATTTTTTGTTCTTACGCTTCTCTGTTTTTTTCCTTTCTCCCGATAATTTGATAATAATTTATTTTTTCCGGTTATAGCAATAATAATATTTTTTGTTTTTTTTTTTCTTTTGTTAAAATTTCTTGCATGTTTTTAGTCTTTCATTGTTTTGTTCCTTTCATTATTAACATAATAATAATAATAATAATAATAATAATAATAATAATAATAATAATAATAATAATAATAATAATAATTAAATTGTTTTGCGTGCTTGCCCTTTCTTTAATGTTCTTTTTCCCTCCGGATAATTTCATATTTTTTTTTACAGTAATAGCAATAATTGTTTTTTTTTTAAATCTTTTGTTAAAGTTTATAGGATGTTTTTAGTCTTTCATTTATTTTTGTTTCTTTCATTATTAACATAATAATAATAATTATAAGAATAATAATAATAATAGTGATTATTATTAATATTATAATAATAGTTATTGTGTATTCTATTATTATAATAATAGTGATTCTTTATTCTTTCATAATAATAATAATAATAATAATAATAATAATAATAATAATAATAATAATAATAATAATTTTTTAATTGGTTTTTCTTGCTTCTTTGTTTTGTTCATGCTTTTTTATTTTTTTTTCCCTCGGTATAATTTAATAATTTTTGTTGTTTTTATTCTAGCGGCAATAATAATTTTAAATGTTAAGACTCCGATGTTCCTATTGTTATAATATTTTAAATTAATATTGCTTCTTTTTCCTTTTTTTTTTCTCTTTCTATTAATTGATTTTTATACTTTTATTATCTGCACAATAATGATTTAAGTAAGTTTTTTTTTTCTTATTCAAATATTTTGCTCTTTTTTCTAATGTTAGTGTACGCCTTTTTGTGATCGTTTATGACGCAATACCTATATTATAAAAGATATAATCTATACTTACGTGACAAACTCAACTCAAAATTGTAAATTATATACAAAAAAAATACCTGCGGCAACGCGCGGGCAATTTGCTAGTATTTAATAAATAACGACTGGTTATTAGAGTTTTGATATTATATTAAAACTTATTTTAATTTAAAAATAAAATCTATGAGATGAATATTGTGCAGCCGTTATTATTCTTCCCCTCACAAAACAGTACTGTGGATGACCCTGTTAATTTTTTTAAAAATCATTTTAATTTTCAAAGTTTTATTTTGATCGGTTGATTTGGGTTTCTTAGGCAATTGTGGTATTGAAATAATAAGAACCAAAACTAAAAAAAGCATCAAACATGGATAACATATCAGAAATTTCATGAAAGATACATTTTGATCCTAAGACTTTAAAAAGAATACAAATTGTGTTTATATGATTTGGGTGCCTAATATTTTTTCAAATTCAATTAAAAAAAAACAGTGTAGTTTTTATCTCGTGTATAATTTTGGTCCGTTACGGAAATTCTGTCTAAATTTCGACTAAAATATTCCGATTTCGTTCCGCCCGTTCTGTTTATGCCAAATAGTGTTTTTTTTTAAATAATGAATAATATTTACAACATCAATTATATCTTTTAATCCGACCATTAGATTGGGATGAAATTTTAAGAGGAGTCTCTTGACATATTTATATATATTATGTTAAAAGTTCAGAGCAATTAGAGAATGTAATGACCTTGCGAGATTGATGATGACATTCTCATAATATTATACATGTTCATGATTTTGTTCAGAAAAATCATTTTATTGTGTCTATTTTAGATTAAATTGCCCAATTCTAAATAATTTTATTTTTGGATTTGAACTTTTTTTTTTGAATTAATATATTTAATTATATATATATACACACACATAAATAGTACAATCCCGAAACAGCAAGTCAAAACACTTCAAAACCTAAACATTCTGTACTAATTGGAAAAAAAAATCACCAACCGAAATGAAATTCAGAACCTTGATCTTGACTTCTTTAGCTAGCAACCCGAGCCTTATAAACATGTGTTATATACAACAGGACAGGACCATTAATATGGAATCGGAGCTAGCCAAACATATATAGCACCGACCTAATATCTTGATCGACTTCATGTGTTCTGTACAACAGCACCATTGCTGCGATAATTACGGGGCCACAATCAGAGTGTAGCCAAATATAGCACCAAATATCCTCACCTCCTTTGCGACCTGAACCTTGTAAGCATGTGTTGCAGCGGATTTGTTTTTCTCCTCGTAAAACCTGACCTTGTCGCCAACTTTAAGGTTCTTGCCGGCAACGAAAGCAAGCCAGCCCTTTCCAAGAACTGGTTTAGGATATCGTCCTTTCTTGCGAACAGAGCACTTGAAGGTCCAGACATGGCCGTCATCGTCAATTGCCTGAAAAACGACAGCATAACCACCTTCGAAAGATGGGAGAGACTTGAGATACTTTGCTGGCACCGAGAGTCTCTCTTGAATATCCGTCGGTCTGAGTACCTTCGAGAACGTTGCCATCTGTTAGACCAAGTGGAAAGAAGATCGAGGAGCTTCATTTAGAATGAACTTCTGTGTCTTTTCTTTTTAATACAGCTCTCGGAACGACTATATGCTTATGGGTTTAATTTGGATCGCTATTTGTAGGCGCCTCGAGAGATTGATCCAAATGAAAAAATAAATGAATCGGTGTAGTGTCCTTGTTGACTAATTTAATAGAGGGACAAAAAAATGTTACTAAGATTAGAATAAAAGAAGAATCCATTGGAATCTAAAAAGGTGCATGGTCCATGGTATATATTTGCAAAGTACGTGGAATGTTCGGCGACACCTTGAAGAAATCCCGGCATATCAAATTAATTTTATTTTTATAAAAATTAGCATCGAATTGAAATTTTATAATTATATTTTAAGAATAAGTTAGTTAGTTAAGGCTATCGAAGTAGAAAACATGTTCAAATTAGATTAGAAAAATGTTGGTTTATATTTTTTTTCTAGTTGATTTTATATTTTTATAATTAGATTTTAAATATTTTATCAATACCTGTAATAAACTTATAACTACATTATTTTACAAAACTCACTAATGTTGTCTTTTGGACATGTTGTAGGAAGGCCATAGGCATCCACCGACTAAATGTATTCAAACAAATATAATTTAATTATGAATATTATCTAGTATATGTAGACATTATAGTTTTGATTTTATAATCGATTTGCTACGGCTTGTTCTATATATATATATATATTTCTTCAAGGTACTTTGCGAGCCTCTTGGAACTTCTTTATTTTATGTCTTGGCCCTTGGATTTTATAAAAAAGCTAGAATGCCTTTTCTGATATAGTTTTATCTCTTTTCAAATATTTATTATTATTTTTCAAAAGTCGTGTTGCTATTCAAGAGATCCAGACGTCTTATAAATCGATTTTTATCGAAGTACTTTAATATAATTTAACTCACGGTCTCATTTATTCAAACATGCCCCCCTCTCCCTGGTCCTGGCCTGATACGATGTTGTCGAATCTTTGCTGCAATATCTGAGTCTTTTAGTATTTTAAATATATTTAAAAAAATTAGTTTTTAAATTTTTTATTTTAAATTAAATATTTTTTATGCTCTGAAAAAATATATTATTTCAATATATATTTTTATATAAAAAATACTTTAAAACATAATAATTGTCACAACATTATACTAAGCTTAACATGCTTATATATATATATATATATATGGTAATTTTACTATCACGATGAATAGTAATCTAGGTCTATATGAACAGTATTAACGTGCACAGTAAAGGTGGGACGACTTTTATTTTTTAGTTAATATTTCTGATAACCGGGGTGTCTGGGTTAACTTACACGCACCACAACTAATCCTCAGACCCACTGAATATCCTGCAAGCCCAGTGAACAGGTAAAGTATCATGAGGTGCATGGTGGAGTTTGAACCCTAGTACAGAGGAAGGGAACAAGTCTTTTTCACTGCTAGGCTAAGACCTCACTTGCAACTATATATATATATATATATATATATATATGCAATTAGATGAAATGTGATTTATTTGGATGAATGAAAAAAGTTCATTGATAGTGTGGTTGTGGTTGCTTTTAAAAATAATTTTTATTCAAAAATATATCAAAATAATAATTTTTTTATCTTTAAAAAATTATTTTTTAACATATGAAAATAATTTAAAAATATTAAAATAAAATAAAAATCAATTATTTTTAAAAACATTTTTGAAACGGATTACAAGACCACCCCATATTGTGATAAATCGAGATTACCCAAAATTATTTTATTTTGATATAATAAAATATCCACAAAAGCTTATGTAGATGTCAAAACGACTCCCTCAAGTGATCAATCTTTTGGCACGAATCCATTTGTTTATTGATGCTTCTCCCATGCCATGACAAAAAGGTTCCGATATATAAAGTAGGCTAGATTGTCATACTCCAAACTACATGGACATAGGGATATGAAATGATTCGAAATATTCTGAGAGAGAAATATATAGTATTCCCTACATTCTAATTCATTGTTTTTTTTTTGTTTGAAATTATATTAATTGTTTTTGACACTGATATATTGGATTGATAATCTAACTCACGGTCTCATTTAATCAAACAAGCCCACCCTCTCCCTGGTCCTGGCTTGATACGATGTTGTCGAATCTTTGCTCCAATATCTGAGAGTCTTTTAATATTTTAAAAATATTCAAAAAAAATATTTTTTAATTTTAAATTAAATGTTTTTTATGTTCTGAAAAAATATATTTTATTTCAATTTTTATATAAAAAAAATACTTTAAAACATAATAACTGTCATAATATTATACTATATACGCTTAACATGCTACTATATATATATTTAGTATATGTGCAATTAGGTGTAATGTGATTTATTTGGCTGAATGAAAAAAGTTCATCGATTATTGATGGTTTGAAAGTCTAGTTGTGGTTGTAATTGTTTTTTAAAGTGTTTTTTATTCAGAAATACATCAAAATAATATGTTTTTATTCTTAAAAAAATATTTTTGATATCAATACATAAAAATGATTTAAAAATATAAAAAAAATTCAATTTTTTTAAAAACATTTTTGAAACGATTGCAAAACCACCTATATTGTGATAAATCGAGATTACTGTTCTTTTTGGTTGGCTGAATTGTGTTTTTTGATATCAGTATATAAAAATGATTTAAAAATATATGAAAAAATCAATTAAAAAAAATAAAAAAAAATCAATTTTCTTTAAAACATTTTTGAAATGATTGCAAAACCACCTATACTGATATCAAAAAACAGTTTGAGTTTGAGATTAATGAAAAACAGTTTCATGTGTTTGCTTACCAAGTTTTTCATATTGCTATCAACATGTGAAATTACTTTAAAGTGTGTGTGTGTATGTGTGTTGTTTTTTTAAAATATTATAGATTTAATAAGCATAATAATAAAATATAATTAATAATTAAAGTAAATTAGACATTTGTTTATATTCTCTCAACAAACTACTTGTAATTCCATCACGAACTAAATCCATAAGCGAAGACCTCTGCGATCCCGGAACAACATGTGGTAAAATATCATCTGAAACAAAATTAGAATTGCGAAGTAAAAGTTATATTATGATTCCTTATAATATATTTATTTATATTTTAATTAATTTTTTAGATTTTTTGATTATTTTAATATTAAAAATATATTTTTTATAAAAAAAAACTTTTAGCAGAAAATGTAATCACTCGTACATCTTGGTCTGCCACAATAGAACCACACAAAATATAAAACTTTTGCAACCACTCACAATAGAACCACAACTAAAGTGAGGGACACCCCAACCCCTCTCTCCCTCGTACATCTTGGTCTGCCACAAAGAGCAGTGGATCTTACTTTAGTGTTCCCCTCGTTTTATTTTGTGGGACCCATGTTATATTTCTGCTTTTCGAATTTAACCAAATACTAAAATAGAGAACTTTTTTACCAACTCCGTTTGCATCACAGAAAACAAACACAAATAATTCTAAAGATTTTGAGAGATAAATAAATAGTATTCCCTACATTCTAATTTTTATGACTATGCTTTTATTTAAAGATTATTAATTTTTAGTTACTTTTGTTTTTTAAAGTGTTTTTCTTTTAGAAATGTATCAAAATAATTTTTTTTTAAAAAAAAATCATTTTGATATTGGCACTTTCTAAACACATCTCCAAACTCCCGCTAATTTTTGGTGATGTGATATATGAAAGTTTTTAAAAGTATTTTTTTGTTTGATTAACTTTTTATAATATTCTCTACATTCTAATTCATTGATTTTTTTGTTTGAAATTATATTAATTGTTTTTGATACTGATATATTGAAATCAACATAAAATATTGAAAAAACATTAATTTAGTATTTAAAATGATGTTAGAGTTAATAACCTAACAGTTGAGGTCAAGGTTTTTTCTTGCTGGGCATGTTTTCTTGCTACACTCACTATTGGGTGTAGCTACGGATTTGAGAATTTATCTTCCATATTGGGCTGAAGATCCAAACATTTGTTAATGGTCTTTGTGTCTTGGGCTTAAGCTCCATTTATTAATGAAAAAACAAACTAATCGAAAACTATATAAAAAATCACAAGCACCGTTATATTTCAAGGTATTTAATTCAATTAAAATATATTTAATTTTGACTAACTTAATGTGTATAATTATAAGTTTATTTATTTTCTATTTATAAAGTTAATTACTACATCTCCCTGATGTTTATTCACTTTTGTTGAATTTTTTGAACTGAATCGTTATAATAGGAATTTATTTAACTTTATTCCCATTCTCATTTATAAATTTAATTATTATATTTTCTGATTTTTTTAATTTAATTTAATTATTATTATACATATTTTAATACTTATCCCCATTTTCAAAAATTCATTAACATCATTGTTTTAAAACCCGGTCCAACCCATCATAATCAAGATGACTTAAGTTCTAAGTTGGGTCAGATCTAAACAAAAAGAAGAAAAAAATTATGGAAGGACCATATTGAAAACCCGAATTGACACACAATTTAGTTAGCCTCAATCATGAATACATAATTTCTCCATCAATGATACATTCTCCTTCTCCATACATAATTTCTAAGAATTGGATATATGAATACACTCAATCATGGGCAAACAATAGGGTCTCATCGTTTACCTCATTTTAGACAAAGTCAGACCATGAGCCAACAATAAAAAGATACATGTCACAAGTTCTAACCATATATATAAATCAATATAAACTAATATATATATATATATATATATATATATATATATATATTAGTTTAAAAAAATTAGTTTTGACATCAACAAACTAAAACAATAAAAACATAAAAAACTCAATTTATAAAAAATAATAATTTAAATTTGACTGAACAGTAACTACACCATTACACCTAACAAACCTTAATAGTCCATTTATTTCATGTGAAATCTTTTATATAAAAAATATTTTTCCATAAAATGTTTTACATGGACTATTAAAGTCCATTTATTTCATGTGAAAGCTTTTTTATATAGAAAATGTTTTTCGTAAAATGTCTTGCTTGTAAATATTGAAAAGTAACTGATAACAAAATAATATTGGTGGTGGAGGAGATGGAGGTGGTGACGAGATGGTTGTGGTGGTTATGATCTGAAAGTGGTGGTGGTGAATGAGGAGGTTGTGTCAACTTGTCGATGGTGGTAGTGAGGTGGCAATAACAATGGTGATGAGGAAGGAATGACATGATGATGATGATGATGAACGAGAAGGTCATAGTGAAGAAGGTGAGAAAGAAGTGGTAGTTAAAATAGTTGTATATTATAAGTGACTTATTATTTATAAAATTTTATAAATTAAAAATATTTTATAGCAAATCAAGTCTAAAAGTTATTTGTAAATATTTTACATTGACTAATCTTAAATAAAATATATCATGAGAAACAAATATAGGAAAATTTATAAAATATTTTCCCGTGAAATATTTACAAGAAAAAAATATACCCTAAATCAAAATAATTATCAAGTACTATGTTTATTATTAATGACTAAAACATATTAAACAACATTTTTTTTGCACAAAATAAAAACTCAACTCCTGTAACAAAAATTATTTATAATAAATTTGTAAAAAACATCATATATATATTGAAATAAAATAACTAAATATTAAGAATATCTATAAAAAATTAAACATTGTTTTTCTTCCTCCCACAAAAAAAAAATTTAGTAGTTTTATTTTTTGTAAAAAAGCCCAACCAAACTGTGAGCAGGTTTGGTCTTTCACTAAAGGCTTATTTGGAAGTCTAGTTAAATTTGTTTTTTAAAGTATTTTTCGTTCAGAAAAAACTTTTTTTTTAAAAAAAAATTATTTTTGATATCAGTACATCAAAATGATTTAAAAACATAATTTTTTTAATTTCAAATAAAAAATTTCAATCACTTTGAAGAACAATTTTGAAATGCAATATCAAAACATAATCTCAAAACAAAACACTTGTCCACCATCTGCAAACCAGATTCTCATTGGCCAAAACTTATTCCCTTTACTGCTCTCGGAAACACTCAAATCACATCTCACATACTCCTCTCGACCTGTCACCTAATTAGATCTGCCAACGTAGCTCAAATGAAACCCCGCATACAAACCATGTCACCCACGAGGACAATACCGCCACTCTTGCATAAATTTTGGGTAAACTATGTTATAGCCCCTATAGATTCAACAATCTTCATCTCTACCCTTTATATTTCATAAAACTCTACTATAAACTTTTTATATAATAAGAGAGAAGATTATTAGATACAATCGATACATTTCTTTTATATCTAATAATAAAAACGAGATCCATGAAAAGTCTCAGTTTTTACACGTTAATGAAGAAAATTAACATTTCACAAATTTTTTATTCCTAATATTTAAAATTCTATACACTTTGAAAACCTCAATTACATAGTTGAACAAATTAAAAAATAAAAAAATATTGTCTATCATGAGGTATTGCAAGGCGATGATTTTTTATTCACATAAAAATAAGATGATAATCTTCTTAGTTTTTATTATTATCTCACGTGGGAACTTTTCAAAAACTAAAATGAAAATATTTGAATGAGTTTTTTTATAGCTCAACTAATTCATTTAATATATTTAAGAGTTTATTAAAAAAAAAGATTTTAAAAAACATGAAATTCTTTTATCTTTTTTGTTCAAATTATTTTTTTTGATGTTTTCGATCGTTTTGATATATTAATATAAAAATAAGTTTTACAAACTAAAAATTATTATTTCAATTGAAAAATAATCGCACCACAATTACACAATTACAAACAGAGTCTCACTAGTGAATTTGAAAAGATTTTTATTCATATTTTAAATTATAAGATATATATTAGTAAATGTCAAACTAAAATAACTAAAAAAAACACCATAAGCATTTACAGGGATTAAACTGTAGTTTACACAAATCACCTCTATCCAAGTTCTCCTCTCATCAAACAAAACCCAAAAATCCCTCAAAAAGTTTGGAAACACAGACACACATGTGTTTTTGCTCTCCACTTTAAAATTCGCATCAACCTTTATTATTCCACATTTATCCCTAACCGACTCATTTTCCACACTCTGTCCCCCTGGCTCTCTCGTAATTCTCACAAACTCCAATCCCTTTCTCACACCCCATCCCGCCGACGATCTGTCGTCTCCGTTACTCACTCAGCGCCTTCGTTTACAATAAAAACCTCTCTTATCCAATTCCAATTAGGTTTTGTAACTTCCTCCTTGAACTCTTTAAGAGCTCGAGGGTATGGTTTTAGATTCGGTTAGAGATTGGGAATCAGTGATTCTGTAAGATTAGGATTTTCCTTTCGATTTCGATTCTCTATTGAGTGTATCGATTTTTCTAGGGTTTCAATTTGAAGTTTTTGGAAAGTCGGGGATTAAAAAAGGATGCCGAGAAGTTCTCGACACAAATCGAGTAAGCATAGCTCGAGAGAGTATTCAGATTCGGAGAAAGATTCGAACTTGAAAGAGAAGAAGGCGGCGAAAGAGGAGAGTGTCAGTAATAATAGCAGTGTTAGGGTTTCGAGCGAGAAGAGGAAGTTAGATTTGAAGGAGAATAAGGAAACTTTAAATGGGGAAAATGTAGAGGAATATTCTTCCTCTTCGTCAAAAAGGAGAAAAGAGAGAACTGAGGAAAGTAATGATAGGTGGAATGGTGGACAGGAGGAGAAAGGGGAGAAGAAGGGGAAGGAGAAAGGTGGCGAGGAGAAGTTGAAGAGTAAGCGGAGGGATGATAGTGTGGAGAAGAAGAGTGAGGGAAGGCATAGGGAGAGCAGTAGGAAGGAGGATAGGGAGAGGGTAAGGGAGAAGGAGAAGAAAGGAGTGGAGGGGAGGAGTGAGGTTGAAGAGTATTCGCGTGGAGGAAAAAAAGTTACTGAAAAAACTGGTAAGGAATCAATGGATTGCTTTGTAATGGTTGCGATGTGTTCTTTAGATGTGAGTATTTGTGTGTTGATTTTGTTTGCTGTTTGTTTTGCTATTTGAATTTTTTTTTGAATTGTCAGAAGAAAGTTTGTTTTACTATTTGAATGTTTTTTGAATTGTCAGAAGGAAATGTTCTCATCATTGATATTAATTGTTTAAAGAAACTGTCATTTCAAGTAAACAAGGGAAAATTTAGGGGTTTGTTTTGGGCCTTGGAGTGCTAATTCAATAATACTTAGCCTCGAGGTTTCTTTTCTTTGTTAAATTTTTACTAGTGCTTATTGAATCGCCTTCATTTCTTGACTCTTGTCTGTTGAAGTGTCTTCAATATTATAAAATGATTCAGATTCTACTAGTTGATGAATTATCTTCTGGAATTGGTTCATGATATTTTAAATGTATTTAAAATTTAACTCTTATGTACTAAAAAAATAGTAAGGATTTGAGTGACGCTCATGTGATAGAAATGTGACATGCTCATGTCTTTTGTGAATGACTTCTAGTTGATTGATGATAGAAAAAGTTGACAGTAGGAGAAAGTATGTCAATGCTTTCACGTCCCATTATTTGTAACCTTAGATATAGTTGACCATGACATAGCTATCCATAGAACATTGAGTGGCTGATCTTCAATTCGGTTTTCTGATTTATATTCAAGTACTTCAGATGTATCCATCCAATTCTGGGTATTTTCTTGTAAATGCTCCATACTTTTATCTGAATTTGAGCCCTCAAGAGTTATTTGTCTTCAGTCAACTTTTGGTGTCCTTGTGTAATGCTTGGTAGAACATAATGGAGTGCAATTTAATGTTATGGAATGGAATATTGGTATCTTCCATTATATTACATCACTCTGCATTATGTTCCACCACATTTATAGCATTTTTAAACGTTCTTTTTATTTGAAATTCGAACCTTGGAGACAAGATAAATAAAGTATTCCATTTGATTTTCTGGTACTGTACATTAAACAATTACAACTACTTATAGAATGTGGCACTGAAGATTTTATTAATGGCCATTTATTTTGGTATCAAGACCATTTACTTCTACCCCAACTCAGAGTGCATTGTCAAGATACTCAACTACTTCAGATGAAGTTCCTCAAGCCCTTTAATATTCATCACATGTTCAACGAATTTGGGTGTTACAAGATTTCTTGATATGATTGTAGATATACCTGTTTGTTCATTTTTTTTAAAGAAAACTGGAATAGTTTTTCTGTTGTATTTGATGTGCAACCTTCAATCCCATATCCAGAAACTAAATCTTATTTCATGTAAGTTTAGTCATTTGGATTCCCATGAAAAGGGGATGGACAGTCATTATGATTGGAACAATATAGCAAAAGTTCTCATGTTTATTGAATGCAACACTATAAAATCTTGTTGTTATGATATTTCTCCACCTGTTATCCACATCATCTTATTTTAATTATTAAGATTTTGGAATCAGATGAAATTTTACTTTCATTGCAAAGTCACATTACTCTTCACATGGGTTTCAAATTGCCTTACAAGTTGTTTTGTTGCAATGACTTTCCTATCTTTTATTCAAAGAGGATGTTCAATGAAGTACTATTAGATTGGAAATAAAGTGATTTGGGGAGGAGAACATGGTATGGCTATATTTCTGAGCTATTTTGCTGGATATATTATATTAGTGAAGCAATCATTGCAACCATTTTTTTATAATGTTTTTAAACTGTGAAGTGAATGCTATTGACAATCTTGCATTGGATGTTGGATGATTTATAATTCAAGGCTATATCCAGTCACTTATTTTAATAATACGTAGATAGTCTAGATGAGATATAATGCTAGGCTGATGATCATTTCTTACATCATGTTGTCTATGTATCTGCTCTGGGGCATGCTCCCTGTTTCCATTATTCAAGCTTTAGTGGTAGTCTATCTTTACTTATTTATTTATCTCTAGCCCCACTCTCTTCTTTACACATAAGCAGCCTTATTGTCTTACTTTAGCTGGCTGAACACTTCCTGCAGCTGGAATATGATGGTCCTGTTTATTTAATCTGCCTTATTTTTATTTATTTTATTTTATCTTGGTTCTTCTTTCTGAACATCCAGCTTACCTGTTGATTTATGTCTTGTGGAAGCAAATGATCAATTGCAAAGTCCTGAATCAGAGACTCGGTCTGATAGACGAATTAGGAGAAAGAGAGATGATTCTGCTGATGGGGATAAGCATCGTGATGATATTGGAGACACTAATGGCAAGCGATTATCCTCAAGGGAAGATGTTCAGGAAGAAAAACCAAAGGATGAGAAGCACAAGGATGGTAGATATAGAGACAAGTACCATGAGGTCATGGAAAGGGAAAATAGGCATGGAGATGATAAGCAAAGAGATGAGCGTGGTGCAAGAGATTATGTTAACAACAGGTCTGAAGAGAAGCACCAAAGGGTTGAGAAGGATGTTTCAGAAGCTCGGAAGAAATCTAAGCCACAAGACAAAGATAATGATCGTGAAAGAGAGCGTGATCATGATCGTAATCATGATAGGGATCGGGACCGAGAACGTGATCGAGACCTGGATCATGATTGTGACCAAGATCGTGATTGTGATTGGGATCGGAATCAGGACCAAGATAGGGAACGAGACCGTGAAAGAGACCATGACTGTAATCTTGACTATGATGGGTCACATATTGATGATCGTAGTGCCAGGTACAAAGATAGCAGGGGTAAGGAAAAGATCTCCTGAGGATCGTGATGACTATAATGATGCTAAATCCAAAGGTACAAAGGCACCTTACCCTGATGTTGAAAGGAAATCTTTGAGCAGTGGGAGAGTTGAGTCAGACGAGAGGGGAAGATCTCAATCACGTCAAGCCCATCTAGACAATAATGTTAGCAGCAACAGGCGGAGGATTTCCCCAGACACCAGTCCACATGGATCTGTTGAAGAGTACAGGTAACTGCCAATATTTTCTAAAGTAATGAAAAAAATGTGAGGATGGTGTTTGAATAATCTTTCCAAATTGATATTTTATCATTTTGAAATTTTAAACTTTCAGACATGTGCCTTTTGCTTTAAAAGTAGGGTTTATATATGACAACCAGTTCTTGGGTTAAGTCAATGATTTTTCAAGTTTATGAGAACTGCTCTCTCTGCTTCACTGGTTATAAATTTGAAGATCCATTTATTGGTGATGGATTGCAGGGTTATTATTTCAGTCATATTCATGTCACTAATACACATGAAGGTAGTGCAAATGAAACAATATAACAAATATATTTTGATCTCTCTGTGAAGTCCTAGGGTTTACGCTGTATAGGTGAATTTTATTCCAGTTGCAGTTATATGCTTCTCACTTTAAGTAGTTGGTAGATCAGTTTTGTGTATATCAAAAAACCTGTCTCTTTGAACATGATCCTTTAATCATTTCGAGAAACCACATGACTGGATTATGTTCTTCGATATACTGTCATTATCTTTTCATATGGTATTCCCTTATGCATTGTTAAAGTTGCATCTTTCTTAGAAAACATCTATAAATGTCTTTCCACTGAAGTCTATTCACTGTCTTGCATGTACAGTTATATTCATACTTGTGGGGCTGATATCATGAACTATGAACTATCAATATTCTTTCCTGTTGCGGTCCAGAAGGGAATATATTACAAGTAAAAAGGTCAAAACTTGATGTATCCAGTTAAAAATTTCTTATATCAACAGGTTTTAACTATGGGACTTATGTTGTTGTGGTTCGGTGCACAAGTGACCTTGCATTCATCCATTGATCCATTTCTAAAATTGAACTCCTAATTAAATCATTTTTATATGGAACCTGCTTCATTGTTCAAGATGAGTTTATATTGCTTTTTAATGCCCTTGGTAGTTTCTTGAGTTGAACTGGACAATGGTGGTGGTTTTTATTTGTTCTATTATAGGCATTTCAAAGCAGAAGATTTGAAGTACAGGGATGCTGTGGCTGAACAGAGGTCGAAAGCAATTTCTTCAAGAGAGGCTGCTGATTTTTCAGCATCATTAGAGAGAACTTCCAAGTATAGGTCATCTGATAAATCTATTAAAATGGATGATGGCCATGTGGGTGAGCTGTCAATTGAGAGGTCCTCAAATTCTAGAGCTTCACCCCGGGGCTTGGTTGACAAATCTCCTTCATCAAGCCTTGAGCGCAGATTTGCAAACAGAACTGGTGTCAGACGGAGTCTTGACATTGAAGAATCTGCAAGAGGAGAAGTGGTTCCATCAGTGCTAGAGATTTGCCTTCTGCCGAAGACAGACTAGGTCGGGATTTAGCGTTTGAGAAGCCTCTAGCAGATGAGTCAACTCCAGCTGATTCATCCTTTTATAATAGAACTGGTCAGAACAATTCTTCTTTGATTCCTCCATCCATCTTCAGGGGTGGAGGTGGCAGCCCGTCTTTTATGAGCTCACTAGAAGAAGATAATAGATGTAACACCCGCTACAAGAGAAGTGGCGATCCCGGTCTGGGAAGAGGCCAAGGAAATTCTTGGAGAGGTACGCCAAACTGGTCTTCACCGATGCCAAATGGCTACATGCCTTTCCAACATGGACCACCTCATGGAGGTTTTCAAGCAATGATGCCTCATTTTCCATCTCCACCGATGTTCAGTGCCAGGCCTTCAATGGAAATTAATCACTCTGGGATTCCTTACCATATACCTGATGCTGACAGGTTTTCTGGTCATTTGCGCCCACTTGGGTGGCATAATATGATGGATGGGTCAGGTCCTCACATGCATGGATGGGATGGAAATAATGGTGTGTTTAGAGATGAAACACATGCATTTGGGCAAGAATGGGATCAGAATAGGCATCAGATGAATGGCCAGGGATGGGAAACTGGCACGGACGCGTGGAAAACACAAAATGGTGATATGAATATGAACTTGCCAGCAACTTCTATGAAGGAGGATTTTCCAATGCAGGCACCTCTGGAGAATGTTCTGGCTGGACAAGCAGGTCACCTGTTGCAAAACGAAAATATCCAGCTAAGTGTCCAAGCAGAAAATGTTGAAACAAAATTACCTGTTGCTTCAGTAAAAGAACCTTTGAAATCTATGTCAAAAACTACCCATGAGAAGCCTGATCCCTCTAGAACACGAAGTACTGATGACAGTTTTCAATTTGCCCATGCTTATCTTTCTAAGCTGGACATTTCAACAGAACTTGCTAGTCCAGAGCTGTATAGCCAGTGTATGAGTTTGCTAAGCATGGAGCAGAGTGCCAATGCAGATGAAGATATTGTGATGCTTGTAAATTTAAAGGTAGAGACTCTCCATCTGGCATGCACACACATATATGTGGATGCGCACCTCATTCTGTTTTTAATGTTCTTTATGCTATTTTGATGCTACAGGATGGTGCAAGAGCAGTGCCGAAAATTTCTGATTCCATTTTCAGTCTTTTCAGTTCTTCCTGCTGCAAAAGATGCAGTTTTTCAGGTAAATCATTAGGATTATATATAGCTGTGATTAATTCTGTGTTCAGAGGCCCCGGGTTCATAATTGTGCTTGTTTGTAAACCAGTCATTGACCAAATTGCAGTCATTTGAAGCGGCATGGTGATTGTTAATTTTTTCCCCTAGGGAAATTACTGGGATATCCTTGGAAAGTGAAAGCGAAGATTGTATAGGCATGCAGTTGATGAGATTTTGCAGCTTGCAATGCCTACTTATCTTTTGCTGCTAGTTACAGTTCCTATATCTTTTTCTTTTCTTTTCTAGCCCATGCGTAATTATTGTTCATATACAGAAATTCCTTCAGCTATATTTACCTGTAGCAACGGGGAAATGCCTGTTTGGGAAATGCCTGTTTCAATTGAGATTTGATTACACGGGAAAGAAGTGAGATGTAGGGTAATAAAAGAGGACTGGACTATATATAAAGGCCTATCGGTTAGATTTGGGCTTCACTTCCTGGACTGTGAGAGGGGGACTGATATTTTTTTGTTTTGTGATGCTACATTTGCATATCATTGTCATTCCCACTCCCGGTTCTAACTGCAAACTGTATTGATTTGGATTTAACTTTATTCTTCGTTATTGCGCATCTGAATAGTTTTTCAGATTCATTATGAAGTGCCAATTCTGACATTCTGGTTCCTTACTCACAGAGAGCCATGGAATACTACAAGAAGCAGAGAGTAGGTTTGAGTGGCCTGCCGATTGTTAATGGTGGAAAAATAGATGCTATTTCAACATCCAAAATGAAGGATGAACCTATTACGGACGTGCGCAAAGCAGAGGAGCTAGTTTTAAATCAGAATGAAGAAATGCTAGACGTTCCAGTGCTGAGTATAGATCAGAAGAAAGCTGAAGAGGTTGCAGATATCCATGAGATATCGGAAGAGCTTGTTTCCACTCCTGGCCAGAAGGAACATGCTCATGCTTGCACCTCCTCTCAGGAATTGCCTGATCAAGCTCCCAGTCAACTAGATAGTGTGGAAAAGTCTGTAGAAATCTATAGTGGTAATAAGATTGATGAGGTGCCATCTGAGCCAGACAATTCGGGTGTAGTGGGAAATCTCCCAAGCCCTGAGCGTGCACCAGAAGCTGCGGCCATTTCACCTGCAAAAGGTTTAGATGGTAATTCCTTACAATGTGCTGGAGAAGGTAAGGGTTCTGGTGGTACAATGTGTGGTCCTTTATTTTTTTCGGATGATTCTCCCAAGGCATCTGGGGCTTTGATGCCTGGGTCAAATGAGTCTGAGTCGGTAATTTTAAGCCGGATACATCATTCTCCTGAAAGTACACATTGAGACAATTTCTCTGTGTTCTTTAATGCGTTTCTCGTTATTGTTTTGCTTTTCCAAGTTTTGTTGCTTCTCGTTTTATGAAGGAAATAAAATGAAATCTGCTCTTTGGTTCCCCTGGATAAGGGGTTTGCGAGCCTTTCATATCATCTGCCGCATGCTTTTTCTTCAAGAACTTCTGGTTTGCCTTGGCTGTGCTTTGACGATCACATGTTTGGCATCCCGTACTACGGGCCTGCCTCAAGTGATTTATCCTTCATGGATACTGATTTCCATAAGGTGAGAATTTTAGGTTGGATCTGTTTAACAATCATATTGCATCTGCACTGATCTTGTAATCATATTGCCCAAAACTTGATTCAAGTGGGGCTTTCAAAAAAAAATTGATAAAAATCTAATTGACTAGTTGAATTTTTAATAACTTGTTGATCATGCCGAATTGATCCGATCCAAACCAAGAAAGGATATGACATTAATACAGGTTAACTCCAAAACTAATGACCTAAGCTCTTCTCAAGGTCATTCCCTTGAGCCGGGATCTGTTAACGAACCAAAACCCTGCGAGTGCTAGCGCATGAGAAGGACAAGGATACGATGAGTGACTGAATAATTTTTACTGACCACCTTATTTCGCACCCATGATAGGAAGCTTCTTCATCTTTTACTCTATTCCTATACCTTTTGTTTCCTTTTGATATTTATAATTAATAAATAGAGAAAATGTAAAAATTAGATTATGGTGCATAGCTTTCTGATTAACGAACTTAGTTCGATCATATAATTTGATTAGCTTTTAACTATAAGAAATTGTGTCAATAAATTTACACGATGCCTGAACTAAAACAGCAGGCAAGCCTACAACTTTTATTAAGCTCGGGAGGTCAAAAACAAAAAAAAATACATTTTTCCTTTTGCATAAAAAAATCACAAATTCTGTATGGCTGTAAGATCCCGCCGGCATGGGATTGGGTTAGGGCTCCTTTCGGAGTAACAATGGCTGATGTGTTTGTATCCTAATTCATGTACTTCCTGCAATTTGGAGCTTTACATAAACAGGGAACTTTGAATTCATCGGGCTCGTTAGGATCAAACAAATAATCATACCTGCCATATGCAATAACAAATACTGAGCAATTGAACAGTTTAGAATTTATGAGAGAGAGAGAGAGGAGAGAGAGAGAGACGTTAGCTCGTCACCGGCAGATACATTTGTCTTGGCAATGAGGACAATACGACTTTCATTATCACCGACACTCATGATCCTTGCGTAGCAATTGGGCAAGCACTGGAACAGATGCAAGTAAATTACATCGTGATAAGAAAGAGTGGAGGTCACCAAACTTGTAACATAGAAGAGATGAAATATTTTTATGTGAATTCAATAACAAACTACAGTGTCCCCAACTCCCAACACAGAGAAAGATGTTATTGTTCCATGAAATTTGTGGACCTTTTACTAGTAATTCACAATATTCAATCATTTTCGCCCATGGCAGAATCTTTGTGATAATTCACATGATATACTTTGCAGAATATCATCACATGATATACATTGCAGAATTGAACTACGTGATTATTAAAGGACAGGATGCAGAAAGAGAGCGACTCACAGAATGGTTTATCAAGCGTGCTATGTTTCCTTTATCAGTGGCATCTACCACTACCTCTTCACTTATCTTGAAAAGCTGCAACGGAAAATCAGACCACGGTTTAGCTCTAAAAAACGATGTAGAGGAAAAAAGAGGCCAAAAACTGCCTTAGCAGTAATCCAAGGAACCAAAGCAAGTCCAACTTAGAAGACTGCTTTCAATATACTGAAAACTAGTATGATCTTAAGCAGAGTCTTGGGTTTCTCTGACACCCAAAGCGCTTCCAACATCCTTTACTTAGTATGAAGTGTAAAAGAAGAAAATAACTCACATAGCAGTCTTTGCCTTCTGATCGGTAACGTGCCTCCCTAAGATCCGCAATACTGCCTCTCACTTGTTCACCACGATACTCAAGAACCTAGAGACAATCACGCGCCAGTGATGGATTGTATTTCAGTTTTAATGATTATATAGACATGCAATTCATATGTGAAACTTCAGTTTCATTTCATAAAATGTATCCAGTGATCAAGGTTTTCTCGTTCACAACAACTATTCATACCATTTCTCCTTCTTGAATGTTTCTCCGTGCAAAGAGGCCCCAGCCATGTATTCCAGACCTCCCGAAGCAAACTCGGTCATTTTCAGTTTTCTGAGATCATATGCACACCCAATAGATGGTTAGAAGGCAATCTAGAAAGTAATTATATTAACAGAAAGATGGAGACTTGCCTGTAAGTAGTAAAGCCTTTCTCTGAAAGAAGAAAAACTTTTAGGCTCCTCTAACACCTGTTGAAGAATAAACCAAGCACATCACTACTAGCTTTGTCTCTCGTTTTCCATGTCAAATAGGATGAGAGGACAACAAATCTTATATAATGCTGAAAGCTAGGAAAAAGAAACTTTACCCTAAATGCATTCAAACTTTGTATCTCTCCCAAAGGATGATGACAAGGCCTTGTCAATCGATGAGAAATGGTTTCTCCTTCTGTTCGCTAGCAAATAAAAAAAAAACAATAAAAAATAAAGTGAGGATAGATTTGATCTCACGAGCTAAGAACATTTATTGTAGAAATCATTAGGAAAATTCAAAATAAAAAGCTTTGTTAATTCACAAAGCTTCTTGTAGATGAGGTATATCAATTCTGTTACTCTTTTAAGGATAAATCAAAACAAATGTAAATTTGATATATAAGATGAACCATTACATAGAGCTCGTGAACGAACATCCCACAACTTATCAGAATACAGCATAATTCACATTTTTGTTTGAAAATCTAAACTCTAAAACCAACTCCAAATCCATTGAGAAAAAAAAGCCCACAAGTTATGGCATATTATTTGCTAGCCTGCAACTCATAACTATACCCACACATAGAGCCCCAGAATATATTTGAAGCACAAACTTGATATTGAACAATTCGACCAAGTAACAATACCACAGTAGGTTTCCATAATTACATCATCATTTATTCAATCTTTTTAACAGCAATCAAGCACTTTGTTAAGCATATGGACAAGATGATTTTTTCTCCATAACTTGTGGATTGTATTACAAAGAAACGAATCTAGCTAATTTTCTCTGCTCTAGTTGTTGAACTTGAGATTTTTCTCATGTCATGGATTTTGTTTGTGCTTTATTCCTTGTATGATCCTCTTCATAAAAAATGAATAACCGTATCTACTTCTAGGAAGTATGGGCAAAAGAGCATGTGATATAGAGCCTTCAAACTCACGAGAAAGGATCAATCACTTATCAGTCCACCAGACAAACCTTAGAATCTGATGGACAATTATCCCCACCCCAAGTCCCTCCAAAAGTACCCAAAATATACTATTGCTGCCCAGCTACAATACGGGTGAAAGAACTAACCTTCTTGTGTTTGATAAAGGCATCAACAATACTTTTGAAAAAAAGTAGGAAAGGAAGGAAGATATATCTACACATAATAGAAGTGATAGGTAGCTAAACTCTTGTTCAGGTACCTTCTTGTTGTTGTTCACTCTTTTGAAGATTCGACACCTCGCAGCAGAGAGTGACTCAGACTCAGTAGCTTCTTCAGTTGACACCTCTTCAAGTTTTGCTCTATTAGATGAAATCAACCTAGTGCCAGCCCTTTTCTTATTTTGAACAAGGTTTTTGGCTGAAAACACTCCTAGAGGAGACTGTATAATCAAAACCGTGTCTGGATTTGGAGCCCTGCACCATGAAAGAAAACAGAAAGTTATTAGAATATGTTTCTTGAAAAATATGAAGGTCAACAGAGGCTGTGCAAATTAACTCTG
Source organism: Salix viminalis (assembly GCA_029228465.1). Taxonomy (NCBI): domain Eukaryota; kingdom Viridiplantae; phylum Streptophyta; class Magnoliopsida; order Malpighiales; family Salicaceae; genus Salix; species Salix viminalis. Next base: position 9,445,789 of record CM055437.1, read on the forward strand.
AAAATAGAATTATTGGAAGGGGAATGCTGTTGATTTAAACCTAAGAAAGAAGGACTCTGTACCTGTGATATGCACAATATGAAATCATTTTTGTTGTCTGTCTCCCATTTTTCTCCAAGCAGTGCAACTGCGATTTAGAAAGAGATAATTTAATAACAACGAGAGGCTTGACAAAAGAGACAGAGATAATCCAACCCCTGCCAATGGAAAAGATCAATAACTTAAAGTAAACTTGTGAATGAATTTTCCCGGATGAAAAATAGTGTATATCTTTTTTCTTTTTACATGCCTATGGTAAAACAGGTGTATGCAGCAAGTATTTCTACCCAAACAGTAAGGAGCAAGAGCAACTCACCTCCATGCGATACCCTGCCCTTGAAGCACACATTGCATGGTAATAAGTGGAACACTTGCAACATTGAGTACACGAGCCATGAATTTGTCTACAAATAACACAAATCTGGAGTTCCAAAACAGCACATTCCAGTTTCATCAGCGATGTTTTCAGATGCACAAAAGAGCTCACAATTCTCTATTCAATATTGTCATTGATTAAAATGAGGAATGAGAAAAATAAAGCAGGCGCAAATCTCAAACAAAAAAAAATGCCAAAAATATTGAACACGGAAAGACCAACTTCCACTATTCACCACATAGTTGCGTAAAGTTGGACAAGGCTCCAAAATCACCAGTCCTCACATGATGCTAATTAAACCTCTAACATGGATTCCTAGGTCAAGTATGAAATTCATAAGGTTCTTACAGGTTAGACTTGAGTAGCTCTAACTCAGTGATTATCAGAATGAATTCTACCTTTACAAAAGAATTTGATGGGATGCTTAAAATCCCAAGAGCAGGTTCCATCTTTTCATCACTTGCAAATGAGACTTCAGGTCGAAACCATGCACATGTAACATGAACCCATAATGTCTCAACATCAGTTGGCTTTAGAGCACCACCTAAGAAAAATTGAGAAAACAGACATAAGATCAAAGAAATAAATTCACAACCTACAATCAAAAGCAGCAGCAGAAGTTCTCATACGAGTTTAATAAAACTCAGTACATAGTAATTTTTTTATGGAAAAATTGCAGACAGAACTTGCTTGAAACCACTGTATGCAGAAGCGAGCTATGATCAAATAATGAAAAGCAACCTCTATTTGTAACTGGCTCAAACCCAAGATGAAAAAAGTTTCCCTGCAGGCTGGCCAAAAAACAAACCTTTAACAGGACAAAGACAACACTCCCTCTGAATATCTGGTGTTTCACATGCTTTGCAGACCCATGAAGTGAAATCCTGCACGTTTCTTGCTCCATAACATTCTTGATGAACAGCTATCTGACATCTGACAGATGCATAAATAATGACATTAAATATTAGAATGAAATCTCCAGCCAACAAAAAAATGCCTTGCTCTAATTAGCAAATACACAAGCAGGACATTCTTTTCTATTTTTTCAGGATCATGTTTTATTCAGCAAACTGCATCATGTAATTCTATATGAAAGCAGATAAATGCAGCTAGAACGAATTCCTAATGAGTTTATAGTATTCAAATACTCCATAATCTTCTTTCCTGACTAAGATAGCTTTGTTTCTTTAGGTGTAGATAGAGATTTCTCCAAGTGTCAGGAACGTGTCTAAGATAAAGTTCAGAATTGCCTGGTGTCTTTAGCACCAAACATTTCCATTGACACATGGTATACTGTGCATGCTAGAATCCCAGTTGAAATTGTCCCAGTACCTGTTACAGATAATAATCTTGTTGTAGTCCCAATCTTCTACCCATCTACAAACAGCACAACGTTCTGTTGTCCACTTTGCATAAACAGGTTCATATCTCTCTGTCATGAAAAATGATAATAAAACGCCCATGAACAGTGAGAAATATACACGGTGCAGCTCAGGATAACATACTGATCAGGTCGTAATAGCAACATACCTTGTAAGAAATCAAGCAACTTCTGCTTTCGTTCTTTAATCAAAGGTCGCTTGGGAGGTTTAGTAGAAACAGCACGTGCATGATTATCTGCTATCTGCATCATCTGCAAAGTCCAAGAGGATATTGTAGATGCATACAAATCAATATCCAAAGTATATGAGAAGAAAAGAACAAGGTATTGAAAAGCAGCTCTAATGTTCAATTGAAGATGATTGTAAGAAACCATGTTTCATTATTATTCTTTCTAAATGCAAATACTATACTTTAGAAGTACATCATCACATAACCATCTAGAGACGCAAACTTGTAAGAGAAATAAGAAATATTCACAAAGAAAGAAGCTCAAAAGATTCTTCACAAACCCATTGTTCTAGCGGTAGCATGGAATCTTTCACCCTAATACTGGTCCTCCAATTCTTAATTTTGGAGCCTGTGTGTCGTTCCCATTCACTAAGGGCTTGCTTTTCTGAACCACAGAACCCACAATTGCAAACAACCCTAAGGCAGGAGAAAAAAAGAATTGTATCCATAAATAAACTTGAAAAAAAGGCTCAGAAACCAACAGGAAAGTTTTCCAGAAATGCTCGAAATTCATGCACTCGTGAAGCTACATTCCTGCTTACATGTGCAGAATAGGGAAATATATCCCTTCCACTCCTGAGCAGATAACAGTAACCTTATTAGGTAGTGCTGGTTGACCATTACTTCGGTTTGACCTGTGCCGAAGGTTCTAATATATTAGATATAAGCCCTTCATATAACTTGTGATAGAAAATTTAACATCCCGTCAAATAACTTGTGAATAGAAAATTAAACAATATTCTGTTTGTTAACAAAAATAAAAATCATAAGGAACCTACTTGCATTTCAGCTGTGATTTTTCTGAATCTGACAATTCAAAATTAAATTTTGCTTTGCATGAAGGGCAGTAGTAATCTGTGCCCCCGAGATCCTTCAACCAAGAATAGATTGATCAAGAAAGTCAGAAACTTTCATCCATGTTCTCATTATGCAGGTAGAACAGAAAGTACTGCAACATTGGTAGGTATGGACAAACCTTGAAACGATTGCTGGGAATCTTGTCACACTCTGCATGGACCCAAACTTTACAGCCATCACAACGCACCTGTTTCAGAGAGGAGAACCAGAAGACCAATTTGATAAGAAATAAACATTAAAATTAAGCAGGAAAAAAAAATCAAAACTCCAATATAAGTTGTAGGCTGCCTCACCCAGCTCCCGCTATCTGAATGATTCCAAACCTTCTTGCATATACCACAAAAATGTTTTGATTTGGTCAGCTGCAATACCAATTATGCAGATGTAAAAAATACATATAACCAATAAATACATGACTTAGACTATGGAGACAACTTATTGCATAAAACACTGAAGACAAGACAGGTGGTACCAACCCTTGCACATGTTTTACATAAGAGCTGGCTTCCAGGGGTTTTGCCCTTCATTTTCTTTGCAGGTTTTAAAGGAAGGCTTGTGCCGCAGCCTTCACAGAGACGCATGTCATTATTCTTCCAAATCATGTCCTGAATCAGACAAACAAAATTCGACAGGATTCAAAGAATGAAAGGACAAATAAGCACTTCCTATTTCTTCTTTTGAAAACAAAAGAAAACTTCATTTAAATAAGAGCCCGAAGAAAACTGAGACAAGCCAAAATTAGAATATGGAGATTTAGTTTGGTGTTTCAGGTTCTTTCATAGGGGAGAACTACAGTGAAAAGAAAAGTATCACCCATTACAATTGAGTAAGCTTCCCCACTCTACTCCCATTCAAAGAGTAGTACAAGACATAAACATTTGAGCATATTCTGGTCTATTCTTCTCAAAAATGGTAATCACAAAATCTTTACAAGAAAAATGACGGGCAAGAAACTGCATTATTATACCACATTAGGTATTTCTGTTCCTCTGTGAAAAAGAGACAACCGAAACCAAGAATGTTTGAAGTTTAAGAAAAGTATTCCAGGTTTCCTGAACTTGTCAAACTGTTTTCATGTTTCTACAACTCTAAGAACTAAGAGGACGGTTATAGCTTAGAAAGCCAAACAGCTCTGCTGCTGAAAGCTGGGAACTGGGGACCATTTCCAGATTCCAGATCGACACTCCCCTAAAACCCTGCCAGATGTGATTAACACCAGATCACCATTCTGAGAAATCCAACAAAGCAAGCGTACATTTACATGCTAACACATCCAAATCCCAACACAAACCTACTATAGATAGCCAAATTATTAAGAGATTCAACCCCCATAACCACGTAATTCATAGGTTTTCTCAGCCCACTGACTTGGTAAATCTCGAGGTATTGTACCGGGTGCCAAGGATCAAAATCCATTTACACCTGGAAGTTTAAGACTTTAAAGTCTAAGCACGGGACTGGAAAGAACAAAAATAAAAGAGAAGAGAGCTTCAGAGAAAAACAACTTAAGAACTACACCATGAAACATGCCTGGTTTGGAGAATGAAATTCCAGATCCTGGTTTGAGCCAGTAGCCTCCTGAAGCCACCTATAAACAGATTCATCAAAAATTGGATTCCCAGTAGCTGTGTTTATATCCTGCATCAACTTCTCAGTGAACCCCAGTTCAGCGAGAAATGCCTCCTCAACCGCCATCTGGAAATCACCACGCTTGCAGTCATCCAATTCAGACTGCTCCTGGAACCTACGCCAAGCAAAAAACTCACTCAAACAGAAATTTCTAAATCCCAAGTTAACAACCTACACTACAGCAAAAACAACGACAATTAACACACCTGTCAACAAAATCCATAAATGGAAAGATCATCCCTCTTTGAACCCAAGCATAGTCCTGCTCATAATCATTCAACTTACAATGATTAGCAATCACATCACATCCAACCAAAAACTAACACCACAAAAGCTCCATATATCCAAAGTAACCTCTCTTTACATAGCAAAAAATTCATAAATTTAAAATCCACACATACCCTCTGATCCCCATCATTCCCAGAGCGACCAAAAAACATCACACAAGCGGCATCAGCAATACAAGACCTCAAAACCAACTCGGGTGCTTGTGTCATTGGATCAATAACGATAGCTGGCCAAAATGGATATTTCATTCCCGACTTTGCCCACACTAAATCACCTGAATAAAAATCTTCCGGCCCAAACAATCCATCCTCTTTCCTTTCCCCACTACTCAAATCCAAAACCCCACCACACTCATTGTCATCCACCACCACCGCCAAATTCTCATGCACTGAAGTAAGCGTACTTCGCGAACAACTCGAATGATACTTTTTCGTATCAGAGCCACCCTTAAACCTCCTCCTCCCCTCCTCCTCCTCCTCACACGTATCCACATGCTTGCCACCACAATGTCTGCTTTGTTTCTTCACATTACTACCCGTTCTCTCTTTCACTTTAACCTTTCTACTACTCTTAAACTGAACATCATAATCAAAATCATCATCATCATCATCAACAACAGCAACATCGTCATCGTTATCATGCTATTATCACGCAAACTAGTCTTACTTTCTTTTCTCCAATTATCGATAACTGAATCATTAAACCTTGAAGGCAATACCTGAACTCTACCTCTCGACGTCCGCACTAGCGCTGGCCTAGAAACCTCCACCGTCCGATTACCATTAGTATTATTACTGCTACCGCCATTACCATTAGCTTCTCTCCTCGTCATTGAATCTCGACCGTTGGATTCAGGCGGGGAGCAAGATACTTCCGTGCACAAAGAAGCAGCAAATCCTCTCGACGACTTCAAACTCACCGGAATCACACCTGCAGCGACCTCACGGAACAGATTGAGAGGGTAATAACCGCCGGTAACGCCACAATTGCTGTGATGGTTATCGCTCGTAAGCTTACGTTTCTTCCTCCGAGTTGAAGCGGAGTTGTCCTCCTCCTCAGAAGCTGCGCTGTCGCCGAGTCTGTTGCACCTTCCTAAACTCGGCATTTGAGATTTCAAGTTCCTCTTAATTATCATCTTCACTATATCAAAATCAAAAGTGGTTTCAATTTTACCGAAATTAAGCGCCAGAAACCCTAATTCCGAAGCTAGAATTTGGCAAAAACGGATTGAAACGACTCCGCATAGGTGCTAATAGCAAGAGCAAGAGCGTGGCAATCCTGTCAGATACAAATAGAAGATGATGATGAATAGAGATCTGAAAATCTCTAGAGAGAAGTTTCTCTCTAGGCTCGATTGGGCTGCTACAGTTTTCTCTTTCTTTCTCTCTCTAAGAGCTGCAGAGGGAGGAGTGTATTAGGAAAAGAAAAGGGATATTATATTTAAAAATAATAAAAACAAAAACATGTATAATTAAAAAATAAATAATGCAAGGATTGATGGAGGAAAAGCTGAGGGAAATCGGAGGAAAATTGGTTTTTGTAGAGAGGGAAAGATGCGCTGGCTGACTAGAGCTTAACTTGTGTGGGTGTGGGTTTGGTTGTTGGGTGCGCGAGAGAGAATAATGGGGTTTACGTGGTGGTGATGGTGGTGGTGGTGGAGGGTGCAATGGGCTAGCTCACGTGTTTTTTATTAAAAAAAAATTAAAGTAAAAAAATCACCACATCGTCTAATCGTTCTTCTCTATGGAATTGAGAAGAATGCTTTGTTGCTCAGCAATGGTGGTTGCTGTCTGCTGGTGATTATTTTTTTTAAATTATTTTTTTTTGTTTTTAATGTTATAGATGTAGATAGTTCCAAGAATGTGGGAACTCATTTTTATAACATCTTTGATTGAATTTAAGCATGAAGATCTGATTGTGGTGTTGTTTTTTATCGAGAGGATTTAAATAGTGAAGGGAATTCAACAAATTTTCCACTATTTGTGATGGGATTTTTTTGGGACAAAAGTAGGAGCGGAAAAACTTTCGATAATGGCACGATTGGGGAGTTTCTGCAACTCAGAGATGGGGTATGATGGAGGAAAGATTTTGAGTGTGCGGCGTCGTTTTCGGTGTTGATGGACAGAGGGAGGGGAGGAGGTGGTGGTGGTGGGTTTTCATGGTAGTTCTCTGGTACAATTGGCTCGTCGTGTGGACTGGACTAGACTAGCATGGGATTTGAATTTTATTGCTAGGTGCTGTAACAATGGCATGGCAAACATGAATTTTCCCACCATTTTTGGAGGGTAGTTTGGGTAGTTTGTTCGTCTATTAATGGGCTGCCTGGACATTTTAACTGCAGAATCACTGTTTATTAGTTCAATTATATTTAATTACTCCGTTGCTGCTCGGGCAATTTTTATGTTTCGATACAAAGTTCAGGCCATTTAGGGTTTTTGATTTCTAGAAATGGGTTTTTAGGGTTTTTGATTTCTAGAAATGGGTTTTTAGGGTTTTTGATTTTGTTCATGGGTTCTTTCAATATTAGCAGTGGGCATCCCCCCACCATGGAAATTAAATGGAAGAAATTTGCTGCCAGCACCATCCTCGTAGGAGGGGTATTCCTGGTAGTTTCGAGGGAGATGGATTTGTTTACCAAGTTTGGTTTAGCCAAGAAAGTTTTTTGGTGGGTAGAAGTTGATTTTTTGTCGATCATGACAAGAATTTCGTGGCGAGATTTGATGGTTAGGACTGAATCCTTGGGCTGGATGGATGATTTTTCCCGAAGTTTTGTCGATCATGGTATTCTGGGTAGGAGGATGCACAGTTCACAAACAAAAGGGGCAATGAAATTAACAAAAAAAAATATTTGTATTTACTGTTCGTGTATTTATTTATTTATTTCTTTGTTCTAACTACGGTGGATGATTTTGATGCCACTTTTGCCTGGATCGGGCAGTAGGTAGATCGATACACACGTGGATCGTTCAGAAGAGTGTTTTTGCCAGATGGGTTTGGAAGATTTTGTGGTAATCTGTCGAAGAATTTTGTGATCACAGAGATTCTGAAGAGGCAGCTGTTTTTCAAAGGCTACTACTGCTACAACCACAGTTCCGGGTTCGGCACCTGCATGCAGTGGCTGCCCACGGCGGCTTACCAGTGCCGCCGTTGTAGGTGCGGTGGGGTAGACCAACCAAAAAAAGCAGCAGCCGAAATGAGAAAATGATTTTTATTGTGGTTCGGAATGGTTATGGAAAGACCAAATTGTAACTTGAAACTCAGAATTCCATCTGCCCACGGTGGCTTATCAGTACCGTTGTAGGCTTCAAAGGTACCTTTTTTGTTTTGTTATTTAAATTGAGAGGAAGAAAGGGTGCTTCAAAATGATGTCTCATATTCCCCTTCAACTTACATTTCGACTCATTATCAGTAACAAAAGATTATAATATATGCGTAGTATATCTTTAATTCGAGTTTAGAATATACATATATATATATATATATATATATATATATATATATATATATATATATATATATATATATATATATAGGACAATCCAAGTTTTACTACTAAGCTACAAAATAAGCTTTACAAAAAAAAAAACAGATTTGTGATGAGAATATGTGAAACCCAGGGTCTGGGTATGATAGTAGCTACAACATCCAAGCAAAATCACTTTATCCAAAAATGCGCAAGTGGGATTTTAGCCTAGTAGTTGAAGGGATTTATTTTTTTTCTGTGTACCAGGGTTCAAGTTCCACCATCTATGTCTGTCACCCCCACGGTGTTTTACATGCTCACTGAGTTTGTAAGATGTTCAGTAAGTCCAAGAATTAGTTGTGGTGCATGTAAAGTTGGCTCGGATACCTCGATTATAAAAAAAAAAATGCGCGCAAAAACCTTGGCAATTCCACTTTCTTTGGAACCATGTATAGTCATTAAAATTTATCCTCGCCTAGTGGGTTGATCTGTAAAGTTTGAGACCGAGAGTCTAATTTTGATAGATTTTAAATTAATAAAAAAAATTTTTTACATTTTAATAAAATAGATAACTCAATGACCCATGACTTTACAATTTTCCGGATTAATTATCACGCCAAGTTTGACAACCATACTTAAAATACCTAAATATTCTTTTTATTTTTTGTATTTTTTTCTCACCTACCAAATCATTTTTCTTCCACTTTCTATATATCACTCTATTTTACATTTTGTTACACATTGATAAAAAAAAATCAAATAACTTTATCCAGTAATTGAAATCAAATATATTTTTTTTTATTCAAATCATAGTTTGAAGTTTAAACCAGGCTTATCAATTCCGTTCTGTTCTGACCGGAACATTCGTGCCGTTAAAAAAACCGAGACAAAACGGCGCTGTTTTCGTCTCGATTTTAATTCCGGCTCATTCCTGAAATTCCAGCTAAATTCCAGCCGGAACATCTCGGTACCGTTCCGGCCTTAAAATCCTCTTTTATTTTGATTAACTTATGATCTTTTTTTTCTAATTTTGAGATTATGTTTGTTTGACTTTGTGTTTATATTGTATAATTTAAAGTTAATTTATCTTGAATTTTAATTATGCTTGTTAAATTAATATTTTAATTATATATGAACAGTACAACCCCGAAACAGCACGCCGAAACGCTCCGAAACCAGAACGTTATGTTCCAATAAAAAATCGACGATCGGAACGGTATTGACAACCTTGGTTTAAACTGCAATGCAAAACAGTCGAGTTTATCACCATTAAAATTGGGTATAGAGCTTCACCACTGCATCCATGTATATTTGGAGGGATGGTAATGTATAGGCACATCCCAGGCTTGCTCTGTGTAACCATGCCATCCAAGTCGAGAAGGCAAAAGACAAATTGGAAGCTTGCAAGCTCCTCAAAACCCATTAAGAAGAAGGATTCAACGAATTAGGACAGAGTCAAATCAAATGAGATACCAAGATGTCTTAAAATTAGGAAGAAAAACAAAATTCTATACTTAATCAATTGCAAAATCAAGCTAATTCTGATAGCTTTATTATGAGTTCAACATTTGTACGTTGCTGCAGTCATGTTCCTGTGCATGTATGAAGACCATGAAAGAATTTTTTTTTATTTCGAGGAAATCTTCATTCTTTTTGAAAAATATATTTTATAGACGAGTGAGGAAAACCCTAATTATCTAAGACTATTATAAAAAATATACATCTTTACTTGAACTCAAAACATGTTGTGTATATCTCAAACTCGTTGTCATCACACTACCACGTCCCTTGAGATCAAAAATGGGTTACACATGCTTTTGTCAAAATGTGAAATTCTACGCATGATTAAAAAAAATGGTGTTCATAACCATAGTTGTAGGATTTGGGATTTGATTGGGAAAATCGCTTGAACCATTCGTTGCTGGATTGATATTATTTTTATTCAAAATGATATTATTTTTAATTTAAAAAAAAATAAAAATTTTAACAAGGTTTAACGTGTCGACCAAGTCTGGAATCCATTCACCAAGTTACTTGGACATAACATGATCATTGTCAAAACTTGTTCAAAATAAAACTTAACCTAGGTCCAGCTCCAAGTCAACTCATCTAGCCAGCAAAGTTTAATTCTTGTTATCATGATTAATTTCATTAAATATTTCTGTTTAAAATCAGATTTTGTAAACATGTAATCTTTGTTTTAGCTAGGATACGCGCATAATGCCTTGTCAATACTGCATTGTATTGCAAGCACCACGCCTTCACATAGGAAACTTGTTTCGAAAAGTTCCTGCAGAGTAGGTTTGGTGGGAAGCTAAAAGGGCTGTTCTGACAGCCTGAAAGGAAAAATCCCAGTCGAATTTGCTGCATCAACTACTGCCAGAATTTCAGACAGGTGGTATTTCTAATTTCGGACAGTTTTCGGTTTCCTTCTCAACCTTAGCTAGGAGGCAGGATGAAGAAGACATGGAATGGATTCATCACACACAAATGATGAAATGGAACATTTACATATCGAATATCATGCAGTGATAATGATCAGAATAGTTTGGACAGCATAACAGATGTTGTGGAAGGGACCAATAGAAATATAGAGGGATTACAATATTGCCATTTCACAAGATATATGAACAAACACAACTTTTTATTGCTTCCTCTTCTTATTTAACACAACCCTATGTACAACTTTACTTGGCGATTTTGTTCTACTGCAGAGGTTATTACAGCAAACAAGATATCAGCTATGCTGCAGAAGTTGGGGGTCTAGTTTATTTAACAATAGTTGCTTAGTTTTCTGCCAAATCTATTCGCCAGGCTTATTACTCATTTTCTGCCATTACTGCATAGCAGTATTTCGCTTCTACTCTTCTTTTTTCGTTTTCCTGAATTAGTTTGATAGTTATTGCCTCTTGGAAACATCCCACTCTTCAGTCTTTGCAAACCTTCCTCGAATCCTTGGCTGACTGTCTGCGAGAGCCTTCCTGCAAGCATACTGAAACAGACATGATGTGAGTTGAATCCAGCATGTGAAAAATTGGTGGAAAATAAGGAATTGATACATCTCACCAAGTAAATGATCCGGGTTTTAAAAGTTTTGTTGCTTATTTGATGCTTTTTATTAGCTGGCCCTTTTGATTTTTAAAAAACAGAAGCAATGACTGACTGGAATTTCAGGGGCTGGTGCTTTTCTTGGAAATTTAGTTGAGTCGGAATAGTAAATGTACAACAAACCAACAATAATTTGATTATTTACCTTAATCTTCCTGCCAAAGTTCCTCTTGGTCTTCTTATTCCTGTACCTTGAAAGCTTTTCCTGGCGGTCCTCAGCAGAGCAGTTGATAATCAATGGTCGGTCAAGATGAGAACAGATGAGGCTCGTGTTACCATTACCAAGAGTCTGTCATAAAAACTCAGTATCAATGACTCAGCCCCATCCTGTGGAAATGGCCAGAAGCATCTAAACAATTCTCAGTCCGTAGACTTTGATACAGGGCATATTCATGCTTGGTGCTTGGATTGCGAAAGAAAGGTTCCACTAGAATCTGATGGAATTATGCGAGAGAAATGATGAAGGAAAATAGAATTAAACTGATAATAAAAGCAACAGATTCGGTTTTCAAGTAGTGGATATAATCGTTCTCATCAACAGTCCATTTAAAGTGAGAAGAAAATCAATTGGATTCTGGATAAAGAGAGATGAAAGTCTCAATTATCTGTTCAACTGCAAGGGCTAAGGGGCAGCAACATTATGAAACAATATACTGATACGAGACACAAAGAAAAGCAGCTAGTTCCATCCTGGATGAAACAGAAGCCCTTTCCTATAGTGCTTCAAGTGATTCATGGCAGTGAATTGACTCACAAAAATATCATAGGTCTATGCCCTCTGCCACATCCAAGAAGGATCTAAGCAGAAGGGAAAATCGTTCAGACATGCTAGAAAGACTATAGTAAAGAAATTTGATCTAACCTTTATGTCTCCTTCGCTGTAAGCTCTCCGCATCCCATAAACATTTTCAAAATCAATTCCAGGAAAATCCAGAAAACCTGGGTTCCCTGCAGCACCATGGACCCACTCAATTGAACTCAAACATCCTGAGCTGACACTTTTTGATAGTGCAGCATCAGGAAGTAATTTGTTTTCTTTGATGGGGTTTTCATCAGTCCTCGGCAATAGGAAGTTTGTTGTCCAGAATCTCTGCAAGTGATGATGTATCCATTGCTTCTTTTTCCAGGAGATCCTTCTTGCATTCATAGAAAACCTCATTCAGAAGCTGCTCGTTTTGAATTGATTCAATATCTGTCACCTTTAGTCCTTGTGAAGTGATGACTTCTTCCCCACAAGAGATCATTGAAATGGCTGCCGTCATGGGATCAATGCCCAGTAGTGGCTCTTCAATGATTGGTTTGGGAGCTTCAAACAGATCCCCTTCGCCTCCCATATCATATTCTGATATAGTGGTCTGAAGTAGGTTGCTCTATGTTAGACAAATCAGTCACCAACAAACAGGATGACATAAGAAAAATACGTAAGAAGTAAATAGTGATCTAAACACCACACCAATTATTATATCCTTAGTCTTAAGGGATTCTTAAAGAGGTTGGAAATGAAGTATTGTTATATTTTATAGCACAATCTGGTAAAACTGTTGATTTGTGAACACATGTATACAGCAGTAAATAAACATGCACAAGTACAAAGATGTAGGAGCTGTAAATATAATTTTTTTAGAAAAATCTACAGATTGTAAAAGCATGTTAAAGTGATAATCACTTTATTGATCCCCAAAACCTATCTAATGATACGCAATTTAAAGTGTTCTTCTTTGTTACTTCGTAGTTAGTATCTTTGAATTCTTAGTTTTTTTTGTCTTCGTATCAGGACTTTCCTGTTTCAGTTGCTTTTAGTTTAAATGGAAGTTTCATTAATCGAAGAAGACACTATCTAATCATGGCCTTTCAGTAGTGTTCAATGTGTTAAATTTCGTGAATGAACCGTAGCCTGTTATAACCAAATTTTCATGACAGATGAAGTGATTTCTTTATGAGAAGAACACTTCACAGCTCAACTCAAGAAAATATTCTTTAAATGGCCAAACACCTATGACTCAAAAGATCACTAACTTATTTGCATAAATACCTAACATTTTTAGCTAAAGCAAGGATCTAACGAAACTCTTTCGAGGTTAATTTTCTTTCCACCTCCTTTATACGAGTTTAGTTTCAAAATCCAAGAGAAGAGAAAGACAGCCAAAAACCCAATAAAATAAAGGTGGAGAAAACTCTCTCTTTTCAGCTTTCCCAACCTTTCTTTTCTTTTCGATGCCAAAAAAAATAAAACAAGTCCTTTTTTCCTCTTTTATCTCTCTTAGTGGATTAAAAGGCCAATAAAAATCCCATTATTGGTTCACCATCACACCATTGGAGTCGGAAAATAGACGAAAGCTTAAAGAACACGGAAATGAAAGCTGTGTAATCATTTTCCTTATGTAGTCTTTCTTTAGCTAAATGTTCTAGATCCACCAAGTCAAGAAAACACTTGTTGTTTCCATTTTAGCCCTATTAGGTTGCTTGCCAAATGTTGAGAACAAAACTAAAGACATTGATATTTGTGTAAATAAGCACATACCCACAAGCATAAAAGAAAAGGCTTAAAAAAAATCCATTCTTTTCCTCCATTTTCTCAGCAACTAAACGGAGGGTAAAAAACACAAGCATCAGGAAGGCAAGTTTCACTGAATAAATTCAAATCTCAAGATCAAAACTTTGAACTTTCCATGTGAAATTTAACAGAGAAACAAGAAAAATATGAGCTTTGAATTGGATTTCTACAGTAAAAGACCGATATTTCTTGTCGTTATACCCCCATTTTCTCAGAAACCAAACAGAGCAAGTTAGAGTACAAAGCAAAGAGCAAATCGAAGTACACAAAAAATAGAACTCCGGACTTTAAAATAACCAAAGCCCAGTTCAGAACGGATCAAATGAATGCAGATCACTCAAACAAACAAAGTAAAAAAGAGCTCAAACACACCGTGAAAGGGCATATAAATACAAGCAAAAAACAGAGAGAAAACAAAGTACCATTGGAACATTGGTCTTTTGATATTTGCAGTACTCTTCGAGTTGTTGAACATCTTGAAAGAAATTCGGCATGTGGGAAAACAATAGCTCTTCATACATTTTTGTCAAAAATTGCAATTTCTCTGTTTTTTCCAAATCTTGACACAGAGCAAAGGAGGAGAACCACCTCTTCCAAAACAGAGCAAAAACAGGGTAACCCGGAACAGAACACAACTCTGACTAGCTAGCTTAGTGCGAGTTCTTAAAAGCAAAGGAGCCAAAATGCAATATGTAGAGAAAGAGATAGGTCCAGTTTTGGCCTTTGATTTAGGACTTAAGAAGGAAAGGGAATATATATAAAATAATAATCAAAGGGATGGGGTAATTAGTAATTAAGTTTTTTAAATAGAGAATAAAATTAGATGATATAATATAATAAGTTCAGTGTGCGTTTTTTATTATTAATATATATTGTGGTATTTAAAAAACTATTTTTTTTGTTTTATTTTTAACATTAATATATTAAAACCATAAAAAGTTAAACAAAATTAGAAACGTTCCCCGAGCACCGTCTTCAAAATAAAGACAAGGTGTAAAATGACATGATGATGCTTACACTGTCGCATACCTACTGTCATGCAATTTGGTTTTTCTTAAAAAACAATATTGAGATTTGATTTTACTTTTTTTTTGTATTAATTTAAAAAATAATTTTAGAATCCAGGAAAAAAATATCTTGAGAGAGAGAGAGAGAGAGAGTATATTTGGAATTAAATTTTTAATATTTATTGTAAAGTGGGTGCTGTGGGAGTATAGTATTTTTGTATTATTATAATGCAAATTGAACAAGTGAATGCATTCCTTGGCAAATTGAATGTACCGGGCCAGAATCTGTGTCTTTGTGGGCTATATACAGTGCTCGTCACTCATCATCACTCTATCACCTTGTCAGAGATAGGTCCACGCGCTTTCTTAGCCACGTCACGTACACCTACTTTCTTTCTTCCTTTCTTCTTTTTTGAAATTAATAATGTTTTTTACATTTTCAAAAGTAATTTTTAAAAATAGATAAAAAAAAATTAAATAAAATTATATTTTGAGTATGTCTGATATGCTAATATTAAAAGTGATTTTTTAAAAAAAAATATTATTTTAATATTTTTAAGTAAAAAATACTTTTAAAAAAAAAATCAAATTCATGTTAATATATTTGGGATATGACTCCTTTTCTGTCTAGTATTGATCAAATAAATGGAGTTCTAATAAAAAAAGAATACAGTAGTTTTTTTTTAATGTTTGTAAAACTTATTATAAATAAATGAGAAAATGATTGGTTTTAGAGTGGGGATGAAAAAAACTCAAGGGTTACGGGTTTTGTTTAAGTTCAAGATAGTGGGTGTACAAGAGTTCTAAAATTGGGTTTTTGATAATAATAAAAAAAATCACAATCATAGTTTTTATACTAATTTTCTTTCATAATAATCGAATTTGTGAAGTAGGAGAAATTTTTGCTGAATCATAATAAGAGAATCAATGATTGAGAGTCTGGTTGAGGTTGATTTTTCAAAATATATTTTGTTCAGAAATATATTCAAAAATGATATTTTAAAAAAAATATATATTGTTGATATCAGCATATTAAAATATCTAAAAACACACTAAAAAATATTAAAATAAAATATTTTTTTTCAAAAATTTATTTTTAAAACACAATGTCAAACAAACAATAAATCTTGTATCTCCATTTTTTATATATATAATTTAATTAGGTTTATTTATAATGGTGTGTGTTGAATCTTATATTCTTAGTTCCCAACAATATAAACCAAAAGTGTTTTCTCCCGTAGCCATAAATCAATTGATTTTTACCAGCCTGGTGGGTGAATCAGGCTACTAGCATCATTGCTAGTCTTTATCAGGTTTAAAGGTAGATGCAAGGAAAATACATTTTGAGATATAATTGTAATATTTTAAAAATATAAAAATTATATTTTGTTTTGTAATTAAGAATTTTCAAGAGAAAGCTTTTAGCATGTTATGATATATGGTACTTAAAGGGTCGTGGTGCGATAATATGCATAACAAGAGAGAGTTTGAGAGAGTTTATAATATGCATAACAAGTTTCGAATTTGAGTCTGAATATGTATCTTTTATAAAAAGTCTATAACAACTATAATTTTACTCGTTTCACCTAATCTCACAAAATACGTTTTCAAGCCAGCCTTGATCCCTTCCCTGCAGAAGAAAGTGAAGCAAAAAAGGTAAAGTGAAGATCCCACTACAAACTAGGGGTTGCTAATTATAGTTTAAATTCTCGATGGATTAAAAAAGATGATAAAATTTTCATTTTTAGCTTGGAGTAATGGCGGTGGGTACTTGATTTCAAACTTGTATAATTTTCAATGAGAAAAATATATATTATTAAACTAATAGCCTATCTAGATCATTGGTTGCACTATTATTTTGCCATTTTTTTATTGTTTTTGTTTTAATTTAATAATTTTGGTGTTTTTAGATTTTTTGATATTCTACTATCAAAAATAGGTTTTAAAAAAATATAACAATTTAATATATTTTCAAGCAAAAAATATTTTGAAAAGCAATTTCTATCATATCTAACTAAATCTTAATTTTTCAATAATCACTCTTTAACTATGATACATCGTGACTTCAATGATATATGCAAGATATCTTTTTAGATTAAATATTTCTATTATTATATTAAATTTAAAATTTAAATTAACATTTAGTTATTTTATTTATTGTCTTAAAATAAAATAAACAAAGATTGTGAGATAAATAAAAGTTTGCTTCAAAATTATTTAAAAACATGTTTCATTTATGTTTTCTCTACCTATAATTTAATATATAAAAAATCATTTAAAATTGATATATAAATATTACCCGGAGAACTAGACTTAAGTTTATGCTAAGTGGTGCATCCTTGTTTCTTTTCTTTGTAAAAAGCGATATGCGGATGCCTTAAGCGCGTTTCAAAGAAATAAAAATATTTGACTCGAGTTATTGCTTCGATCGTGGCTAATAAGTTAGTTTTGTTTTAATTAGATTATAAAAATAGATAATGATAATAAATTAAAAAAAAACAATAGCTAAAAAAATAGTTTTGAAATTGGTTTAAAAAAATGGATAAAAAAAAAATGAATCTACCTGAGATAACATGATAAACTTATAATCTAAGTAATAAAAGATGAGTTAGCTTGAATTAACATGCAAAACTTGTGGTCCATGTCATGAGATTGAAATAACCAAATAGAAAAGAAATTTAAGAAACCACAATGCCATTTGTTTTTTTTTAAAGAATATCAAGCAATGAAATCAGAAAAAGAAAAATAAAGATAAAAAAGAATATCAGTCTGTGTTAATTTCTCAAACTTGCCAAGTTATTAGACCGAAAACACCATACATGAAAAAACCATGAAATTCAATCCCCATTGAAATCAAATATTTAAGGATAAATTAAAAAAAAATGAATTCTATAAACTGATAAAAAATAGCTATTAAAAGAGTGAGAATAAAAATTAGAATAAAAAAAAATTAGAGGGCAATTACAATTGTTTTTTTTTATTGAAGAGTGGGATTAAAAGAAAAAATAATATTAACAAAAATAACCAAATAAACCAAAAGAACAAGGAAATCATGGATCAAGTTTGAACACAAAAGAAACTTTGAAGTAGTTTTGAAATTTTGGATGGCTAGATATGAAAAACAAGAAAGTAGAGGGAAGAAAAAAAACATGAGGGCTAACAACATCAAGCAAGAGATTTGTTCTAAACACATGTTTGTCTAGAGGTTGAGTGGTTATTAAATGAAATTTAGATATTTTTTTATTATTTAATCATTGAAAGTCATCGCGCACATTGCCTAAACATTGCAAACACCTTTTCATAGGATGACTCGTGCAAGGTGTGCCCCAACAATTTTTATATATATTTATCAAATACTATAAAGCAAAAACATATCTTTATCCTTAATTCCCACCTAAAAAAAAATTAAAACTAACAAAAATATCCCTTGATCTAAGCTAAGGTTTCTTTGACCTCAAAGGCATTCTAGTAACTTCAATGTGTGCTAAATGGTTGAAAAAGGAAGAAAAAAATATACATCCCTATACACTAGGCCTATAATTTATGAAATCATGGGTATTTTTATTCTCTTATTGTTAAAAACAATAAAAATAACATAATCAAGAGAATTTTTTATATCAATAGAGGCTAAACCATAATTTTACTATTCATAATTGATTCTCAAATCTTATAAAAATATGAAGAAAAAAAAACACAAATATAGGTTCAACTCTCCCGACTCTAAAAGCAATGCTACCCTTCCATTAAAAACTATCTACATCCGGAGAAAAAAATAAATAAATATAATCCTCAGTGGCAGGAAGGTTCGAAGGTTTGAAGAGAAAAAAATGCATTGGCCAATAAAATTGCTTTTTTCACCATAATCCCCGTATTAATTTCAACTAAGCATATGATAAAGGCTCCTTCATGGGGTGATGCCTCATGCTCCACTTGAATAATAATAAATAATTATCTCCATCATAATTATGGTACGTATTCATAACTATTCGGACGATGTTGTTTAACGATGATTAGAGTTTGATATAATTAACTATTTTGTAACCTAATGGTTCAAGATTGGAACTAAAAGTTTGCTTTTATTGTGATTTTCAGTTTTGAACATTGTGGTTACTAATACAATGATCATTAAAAATTTACATGGTAGTTAACTTCATGACCCATAAGAATTAGTTGAGGTGCGTGCAAATTGACTCAGACACCCATGTTAATAAAAAAAAAGATGATATAATTAAATGTTGGAATATAATAAAGAAAAACAAATTATTATTTGGAGAGTGTATTATATAATAGCAATGATCAAGGATGATATAATTATGGTAAGCATTCATAATTATTCAGACGTTGTTGTTTAACAATGATCAAGGATGATATAATTAAATGTTGGAATATTTAATAAAAAAAACAAAAAAACAAATTAACATGAGAAACCCAGATAGTGCACTGTAATATTTCTGCGCCTAATAAGTTAATACAGTCATCATCAAGCTACATTTAAAAACTATATTATTATTTGGAGAGTGTACTATATAATATAGTTGTAGAATAATCATTGCATCGAAAAAGGGCAGGTAGAGACACATATATTGTCCATATGATCGTACTGTGTGCATCATTGCAGCTGAAGGAAAAGGACATCCCATCGACTTTTCTGGGCTCAAATTAATTATGAAGAAACATTATTTTCAAAAAGGTTTTTTTTTTTTAAAAAAAAATGAATTTTATTTTATTTTTTATATAGATTAATTTTATTTTTGATATTTTCAATTCTTATTTTTATATACTAATATTAAAAATATTTTTTAAGAAACATTTTAGAAAACAACTCTGACAGTAATGACGCTATAGCAACGTTATGATTACTCGGTTCTTTCTCCTTAGTCCTTTTTCCATACCTCCTCCTAGCCTGATAACCGTGTATATACCAGTGAATTTGATATTGTTTTTTTTTTAATTTTTATTTATAAATATCTTAAAATAATATTTTTCAATTTTGAAAATTATTTTTGATATTATTATATTTAGATAATTTATAAAATATATATAAAAAATATTTCAAAACAGAGAGATAAATCATTTTCATAAATACTTTTAAAGTGATTTCTTAAGCATATCAATGGCCGTAAAATTTGTTCTTTTTAAAGCCTGGGCAGCGGCTCTAGACTTGTGTGATAGTGTGACTAATTTTTTTTTTTTAAATTTTTTTATTATATTTTTAAAATTTATTTTAATATCATCATCATAATGATCTAAAAAAATTAATATAGTACAAAAAACAAAAACAATTTTTTTTTTAATTTTTTCAAAAATAATTTTAAAACACAGTGTCAAACAATACTAAGTTATTGCATTAATGTGCATTTTATTGGATTAATATTTTTATAAAAATAACTTATATATTTATATATATTAAAACATGTTTAATTACATGTTGATTAATCGAGTTATATCAAATCAATATTAGTTTAATTAATTAATTAAATAATCAATATATTTTTTTAATATTTAAAAGAGCAGAAATGGAGATGGGAAATAAAATAATATTAGCTGTAAAAGGATGAGTAGATAGATTCTGCATTCCAATTTGATCAGATTATTCAAATTCTCTCTCAATGTGGTGAGCCCTATTCCTCCTCACTGCACTTTGATTTTATTTATTTATTATTATTATTATTATTTTGAAGAGTCAACCTAACTTTTGTCGCTTTCTCAAACTTAAAGCATAAAGTAAAGAATAAGTATTGGAGAAGCAATGACGTGGAAACCTGAATGCAAGGATATTATGTTATGGGAAAATACCACATGATGTGTTTTTTCACCCACTTATATTTCTGTGAATTAATTATTCGAGTCTTTTAATTTTTTTTTAACTATTACATAATTGTACTATTTTTGGGCCAAATTAAAAGATAATTTGAATTAAATTTCTTTACTAAGAACAAAATTTAAAAAAAATGGAATCAGAGCGAAAAAAACTATTATGCTTTTGTTTTTTGGGTGCTATTTTAAATAGTTTTAAAATTAATATCACTTCCCTTTGATTTTTTTTATTTACCCTTTTTTAAGTATTTTGTATGTATTTAATGTTCAAAGAGATGTTTTTCTATTTCATCTATAATTGCTTTTTGTATGTTTAATATAATTGAAATTTATTTTTAAGAATTTTGAAAAAATATTTTGAATAGTATTTATAATAAGTGCAATCTTATGAGATATTGTTTTTTTATTCAATTAATTGTATGTGTGTATCCTTTTATATTATTATTTCATTAAATAAAAAATAATTTTAATAAACAAAGTTATTAAACACAGTTAAGTAAATATATTATGTTGAAAGATTAAATATTTTAATTTATAGTTGACTCGCAACCTTTTCATAAAAGTATTTAGTTACCGTTAATGATTTTTTTTTGTCCATTTTATGAACATAAATGATTGTTAAATTATTGATTTCGATGTGTGCATAAACCTTTCAATTTACATTTAATATTTTTATGTAAAAAACATGTTAAATAAATCTATATACTTAGTTTTTTCATTAAAAAAAATTCAACCCACAACAAAACGCAGATTTAATTTAATGGAGTCTAAAAAGAGTTTAATAAGTTTCATCATGCATATGATACAATAAAGAATGCAAGCCATGCTTCGCACCAGGTGAAATAAAACAAGGGTAAAACCATTTTTATGACTCTCAATTTCATCTCGAAGTAGTTCATTTTATCAATTGCACCCCCAACAAATTCGTTATTTCTCACTTGGATCATTTCATCCACAATTATATATATATATATATATAAAAATAAAAAACAGGATTTAATGTTCTCGAATCCCAATCAATCAATCAATCTCCCTCTCTCTAACACCATGTATTTGCAAGGTGTACCGCGCGACGCCCGCCATTTCCTCCCGCCTTGCGGCGGTGACATTTTTTTTTTGTTTCATTAGGGTTTAGATTGGCTTCAAATCTAGATATAAAAAAAAAGTTAGTCAATTTCAATTTAGAAAAAAATTATCTATCTTTAAACAAAGTTCATCCCGATCAATTTCAATGCATGGATGGCTAGTGGTGAATATATATCGCAATTGTGTAGAAAAAAAAATTCCTCTTATAAATTCCTCTTAGATTTGACTCTTCAATGAGTTTCCTTGCGTTTAGCAATGCATCCAACTTTCGCCTGCTTTTATGAGAAGCTAGTGTGAAAGCAAGAATCTAAAAGTGTCTTTGGTAGTGTAGTTGTAGTTATTTTAAATATTTTTTATTCAGAAATATATCAAAATAATATTTTTTAGTTTTTAAAAAATTATTTTTGATATCAACACATAAAAATGATCTAAAAACACCAAAAAAAATAATTTAATTTAAAGTAAAAAATAAAAAATAATAATAATTTTTTTAATTTTTTTAAAAACACTTTTAAAATGCAGTGTCAAATACCAATAACCACATCGAAGACACTTCGATCTCACAAACTTAGTTTTGTAATTCATGATCGCTTTCCATCCAACGTTAGAAGAGAAAAAATGTGGTGGGAATATATATGGAGTTGGGCTGTAAAGGAGAAAAGATGCAAGAGAATTTCAACCCATAATGCATTTTAAAAGAGAGAATGATGAAGTATACTTACACTCACTTTCTTGATCAATGAGTTGTAAGGAATGTACACTTCCTGATTGGTTGGAAAAATAATATTAAAAGTACATCAAAAAAATAAAATAAAAACCCTTAAATTTCCATATCAGGAGAAGAACATTCGAGCAAAAGTATGGAACCTCTCAAGAACACGTTTAAATTAGGTTAACCTAGCTAGCCTCATGTTTGATGTCTTTGTCATGGAATTCTAGTGTGCTCGTAGTGTGCAAATTCATGTGGCGAATCCATTTTCCAACACTTGGCAGCCGCCATTTGCTTTGGTGGACTTTGCTGACAAAAAATAAGGTTTTATATATATATATATATATATATATATATATATATATATATATATATATATATATATATATATATAAAATAAAATAAAATAAAATAAAAGTCGTGTAGAATTTAAATGGGAAAATGGGAGTTTCTCGACCAGAATTTAATTTCTTGCTGGGAAATTCGAGGATATATGAGAAAATATTGACGGGCTAAGAATATTTTTGTGATGATTTGATGATTAAAGTGGATTAAGAGGCTCATGAAAGTGGCCTTACTATTTTATGGTAAGATGGTATGGAATCATGCAAATATGAAACGATGGGTGCCAAGAGAATTGACATGAGGCCGGCAGACCTGGTGATTTGAAATTAAAATTAATCTTCAATTTTTCACTAATTATGTTCACCTGAGATTGGTTGAACTACTTTTTCTTTATGATAAAGCTCCAAAATTAACGTTAATGGAGGAAGGTGAAATGAATTTAGTCCATTTCTTGCCAGCTTAGCCTCCATTATATTTGGACTGTGACCGTGATAGTTTTTTAAAATATTTTTTGTTCAGAAATATATTAAAATGATTATTATTTTTTTTTTTTAATTTTGACACTAGAACATGAAATAATCTAAAAATATATAAAAAATAATTTAAAATAAAAAATAACTATCAATGATAAATTAAGAAAAAGGGTTTTTTTTTTATATAAAATCACAGGCTATTTATTTCATAAGTTTAAGGAATTCATTTTTGTATTTGGTGCTAAAAATTAGGAATCAATTAGTGAAAAAGGGATGGGCTTTCAAGATAATAATAATAATAAATAAATAAATAAATAACAGCTGGAGTGGATTGTCTCTTAGTGCCTCCTGTCTCTGTAGAAGAAATAAAATTACGGGGATGCCTGTTGCCTTCAATGGCCCAAACGACAAGGCATTTTCTGGATTCTCCCTCATATTGTAATTATGAATTGGATGTTCATTTCAATAGCAGCTGGTCTCTACTTTCTAGCGAGTTGACGTTGACAAAAAGCAAGCAATTTCTAATTTGGCATAATTCATAGACATTAGCTGTCGAAATTAGATTACAAAACTCAAGTTTGATTTCTGCTTTGAAAATCCTTGCATACCACAAATGGTAGAGATGGGGAGTGCGGTAGAGATTGCGTTTTGAATTATTTTTTTTTATTTTTAAATTTTATTTTTTGGGCCAGCAGGATTATTTAAAAATATTATGAAGGGTGTTTTTAGGTAATAGTGTTTTTGACTGTATTTTTTTCTGTTGATGAAGGGTTCTGTGCGGCCATGGCGGGGGAGTTCCTATCAAAACCGAACCCACCACCATAGCCTGTCTTGGAATTTGAAGAAGACGATCGATCATGCATAAAGAGAATACTTTTCAACTCCTGTCCACATTAGCTTTCCATCTTCAGCTCATGAAATTGATGATGATAGCTTTTCGTGATTGTTTACGAGTGTGGTTGAAGTTGTTTTTAAAAGTATTTTTTCGTAAAAAAATATATCAAAATGATATTTATTTATTTATTAAATATCGTTTTTGACATTATCATCATATATATGAAAATAATCTAAAATTACTAATTTTTTTAATTTAAAATAAAAAAAATAATTTTTTTTAAAAGAAAATGTGAGGGTGAGTGGAGCGATAGAGTTATAAGAGTAATTGGACCCATCATCATGTATGAATACAGCATTTTTGATATTTATGATTTTGATATGTTTTTGTCTGTTTCCCCTTTCATCAACGCAGATATTGATATATTTTTCTGTCTTTTTCCACCCAAAGTACACGAACAATGAGGCTAATTAAATTCATTTTAATTGATACCTTTGGATTTCTTTTCTTTTTTTGTTTAATTATTAGAGTTGTAGGGTGATTTAATTGGTATGTTTATATATATATTATGTCTATTTTTTTTTCTAGATATTAGCATGAGATATACATGATTTCTTTATATATATATAAAATATGGAAGGAAATTAAAATTAATTCAAACATTATTGAAAGAATCAAATCTCCACTTATACTAAAATAAAAAACACAATTTTAAATGATATGATTATAATCATTGGGTGTCTATAAAAGAATCCTATACCTAAGGAAGCGGTCGTACGATTTAGCCCCAGAACAAATGAGCAAATTATAAGTTAGGATATTTTTCTTATAAATTTAGAGTTTAGTCCTTCTAGTTTTGAGAGTCATGTATTAATCCTTAACCGGAGTTGGATTTGAATTGAAAATGTTTTTGGTTATGTATTTTATATTTTAATTCTATTACAAAAGAAATATGAGTTTGGTCTATTTGTATGGGTTTGGTGTCATATTTCTTTTAATTTGGACTCGATTTTGATTGTTTATTTTTTTATTATATGGTCAAAAAATTATTATTTTTGAAAAAAAGAAATCATGTTATTGAACTTTAGAAAATCCATACACTTTTTTGTAGGTGTATTGGGCTGTCTCGATTCACAAAAGTAATAGTTTTTATTTTTTATTTTATCATTAAATGCTAAATTAATTAAAAAAAAGTCTTTGAGTTTATAAATTAATTTTAATTTTAAAATTTTCGATTTGACTTGGAGCAAAACGCGTGTAAATAAACCAGAAATAAATTAAACAAACGCCAAAGGAAAGAGCGGCTGTGGCCTCCACCTCCAGGCACGCGGAGGAACCTCTTGATAAGTGTTAATCTAGTTCGTGTTTCCTTTTCCCTTGCAAAATAAAATAAAATAAAATAAATCCATCGAGCTTAATTAGGTTTAAATTAGTCATACGTAAACCTAATCAAGCTCAATCCAGTTTTGCTTTCCAACTTTAGTATATGAACTTTGTTTAATAGTAAAGAACAAGCCGAACTATAATTTATTTTATTTATTTAGGTTGCTTTTGGTTTTCGTTCTAGTAACAGATAAATACAGGAGAAAAAAGATCTTTAATTAAAAATACAAGGGAAAAAAGTTTAAAATAAATAAATATTCAATAATGATAAAAAAAAAAAAAACATTGTGTTCCCTCTATATCAAATCATAACGTCATGTATGTTTCCATGACAATAATGAAACGCTGCCGTGTAGTCATGGTCAAGTGCGCGTCACTCGCTTCTCGTTTTCAGGTGCAGATAAGTTAAATTCTAGGTTTTGGAAGCTTTTATTCGGACATGGACACGTTCAAGACTTGCTCGGATTGTTTGAGATCCACTTGGACTTTAAGAAAGCTGGAATTCTTTCAGAGGCGGCAAGTGGCCTGCCATTTCATATCGGTTCTGTCTATAATTATTGGTGCGTTGCGAATTTTGACATGGCTTCTCTCTATTTCTTTATTTATAAAAATATTTCAACTTTAATTTTAACATATATATATTATTTTACGTATATGAAACTTGTTTTTTACTCTAATTCAATCTATATTGTTTTAAGATATTTTTTTGTCATTGTTTTTCAAAAATATTTTTGAAAAAAATGAAATTTTGAATTAATTTTTTTTAATGTTTTTTAGATTATTTTCAATGTTAAACAAAACAACATTTTAAAAATTAAAGTCAGTAAATAAAACGAAAGGCATTAAAGTTTGCATCTCGACGTCTTGTCGTCTCTGTTGGATCATGCGTGAGACAAGACAGTCTAAAATACATATAAATGAGTGTGAAAGCCATTTCTAGAGTCTGAAGTGACCCCACAAGTGTCCTTTTACTGCCACCTTTAAAATCTTATGCTTTATCGCAAGTTCATTGTCCCCCAATTATGCTATGCATAATTAAATAAATAGAGTTGATAAAATTTAATAACATATCTTAAAATCATGTTGTAAATCCATTGTCCGTGTCTAGATTCTTTTATGTTTGGAATTGTAGTTGATTTTGTTTTTAAAAGTATTTTTTTAATTTTAAAAATAAATTAAAATCATTATTTTTTTATTTTTAAAAATTATTTTTGATATCAACATATGAAAATAATCTAAAACATATCATTTTTTTAATTTAAAATAAATAATTATTCAAAAATATTTTTAAAACACAATGCTATAATTTAATATTGATATATCAGGTGGATTTTTCTCATTTCTAAATATTTAGGGATAGAGTATTTTTGTCTTTTCATAGAAAATACTAAAATCAAAGTTTATGTTTTTTTTTTTTTTAAATTCAACTCTTATTCTTTTTATTTATCTTTTTCCTTTTGTTGAAGTTTTTTTTTTATTTAACCCTCCAACTTATTTTTTGTAAATGCCCTCAAAGTTTTTTTTTCAACTTTAATACTTATTCTTTTAATTATATTTTTTATATGGTCGATTTTTTCCTGGCTAGATCCTTAAGTGTTTGATTTGCTCAAGATTCGGTCTCACTATTTTTCTATTTGTCATGTATTCAATTTAGTCATGCATATAACAGGTTTTAAGTGTTAATACGGCTATGAATCTTTTTTCCCCATCGATTTATTTTATGATTTATCATTATATATATAATTTTTTTTTTGTTTACCTTCAATTTCTATTCTATCATTCTGTCTCGATCTAATTGATTAGACCATGAGCTGCAAGTTTTTTATATGAAGTTTTTTTTTTAAAAAAAAAATATTTATTTATTTTATCTTGTAAATATAAGTTTTGGTTTGTAAAAAAATTGTTCTTTTGAAATAATATTTCGAGTATGTTCGATCATGCATATTTTCCCTTTTATCTTATTAACTTGGTTTCATATGTGTTTTTATTTATATTATCTTTGATTGATTTTAATAAATAAGTTTAGTGGACATAAAAAACAAATTATCTTGATATATGTCTATCTTTCTTTTTTTCTCTTTTAGTTATTGTTAACAAAAAAAATTTGCATTGATTATTATTTGATATTTTGATAAAGTTATTATTTCACTCTAATTGCTTAGTTTTTTGCCCTTATTTTTTTGGATTCTTTTTTCTCATGAATTCATATTTTGAACATTTGATTTGTCTGGGATTTGGCTTCGTGTAATTTTATCATTTTGCGATTTTGTTTGAAAAAAATATTGGTATGGTTATTATCTTCAATTTATTTTTTTGTTGTCTCTTGGTTATTGTCAACATTGTTTTTAAGAAAATGAGTTGTTATTGATTTATCTAGTTAGATGCTTATATTGACTTTTCAATCCACACTTAATTTTATGTAAAAATACACATTAAAGCGGTATGCATACTTAAAAACTTTTCGAAGAAAAAAAACTCAGGGCGTTAAATGACTCATGTAAGACTATGATATACGGTATGTTTTGATTATTCAAATATTTTTAAATATATTATCCTAATAAAACATAAATTGCATCACAAAAACAAATATAACTCATAATTATGTTAATTATATTGAAGTATAGTCATTATCATGTCTTTATTCTTTACTGATGTTTGCATATATGTTTTTTTTGTTTTGTTTTGTTAGAATTGATGGATAAATCAACTAAGTTGATCTTGTTGATGGATATGGATTTCTACCATATTTATATATAAAAAAAATGACAAAAGGAATCACGACTTTGTTCCAAACAAGTAATTATATTCCAAGAGATTAAATATATAGATAACTAGCCACGATAAATCTCCTAAATTTTCATGGCCACCGAAAAATTGGGATGTTGTGTTGTTTTTAATATATGTATATATTCTAGAAGATGATAAAAGTCTTGAAAAATATATATTTGAAATCCTTGAAAAAGGTCATTTTCTTCTTCCTCTTCTTTCCCGAAACCTTGAAAAATAGTCTATATTTTCATGGGAAAAAAGTGAACTCCCATTTGAATCTTATTAATTTAAGAAAAACATTGCTTGGTTAAGCTTATCAAGAAAATAGTTGATTTCTGCCAAAAAACCAAAGCAAATAAATAAAATTAACTCAATATATATATATATATATATATATATATAACAACTTTTTCGACAAAACAAGCTACAAAAACCATCCTTGCAGCTAGTTCTAATTATTCTTTTTTCTACAAAAATCAAGGGTACATGTTTAAAGAAGTGTTTGATACTGCGTTTTAAAAATACTTTTGAAAAAAATTAAATTTAAATTTTTATTTTAAATTTAAAAATTTTAGTATTTTAAAATCATTTTAATGTATCGATATAAAAAAAAAAAATATTTTTAAACAGAAAATATTTTTAAAAACAACCAACCCGCAAATCACAAAAATCACCTATCACATAAAAGTATAAGCAGAGCAGCTCTCAATCTACACAAGAAATCAAGGCTACCACTCACTCGTGTGTTTAAAAGTACGATTACACATCTAAAATGGAGTAGGTTTCCTTAACAAGAAATAAAAGAACTTTACAGAGAAGAACACTGCATGTAGCACAAAACTCCACGAATCGTTCGCGAAAGTGCGGGCTCTGAAATGAATACGGCCTTTGACAGCAGTGACCTACCCCAGGATAGGACACCGGAGATGGTCCGTCAGGGTAGTCCCATGCCTTTTCATGGAAAGGGGCATGCCGAGAGGGACTTATACGACGACGTGTCACTCTGCTGTTGCCTGACGCACAGTTCTGAAAGTGAAGGTTCGCTTTGTTTTCACCTCCACATTTTGTCGTTTCATCCCTTCATTATTACACTGGTGGGCTTCCCACCACGGAGACACCACCCCCACTTCCTCCACCGCCAGATCTTCGTTCAAGAGTGTTTGTTATTGTGTTTCAAAAAATATTTTTTTTAAAAAAATAATATTTTAAATTTAATTAAATTTTTAGTTTTTTTTTATTATTTTTATATACTGATATTAAAAAATAAAATAAAATAAAAATATAATTTTAATTCATTTTTTTTTAAAAAAAAAGCATTTTTAAAAATAAGAATATAATCACACCCCGAAAAAAGTGTCTTGTCGAGAAACTGCCTCAATGACATCACCTACGACATCAACTGTCCTCATGCTCCAGCACTGCATGTTTCGGCAGATGACTGGTTCGAAATTCGAGGTAGAGATTAGATGGGCCCGATTTAAAATAGAAATCCAAACAACTTGTACTCCAATGTCCTTTTCTTTTCCAAGAAAAATTAGACCACGTCTTCTTTTTAATTTTTTTTTAAAAAAAAAGATCAAACGGGTTCTCTCGATTTAATTCTACATGTAATCCAATCCTGATCATGTTTCAATCATTAGAAAAAAGTTATAATTGTTTTAGAGTATAGTAGTGATGGTGTTTTTTCACTTGAAAATATATCAAAATAATATTTTTTTATATTTTAAAAATATCTATGACACCTGTCCATCAAAATAATCTTAAAAAAATCTGACTATAAGATCAAATCTTATTTATTTTCTTATAAGATCAAACAGATCTCACAATTTAATTCTATATATAATCTAATCGAAATGATATTTTAATTCAATAAATGATTATATCGGTAGCTGAATTAAATTAAGTTTAATAACAATATAATACACTCAAATACTCAGTTTTTTTTTTTTTTTTGCCAAAAGCCTTCAAATCTAGAGGGAATTATACATGAACATGGCATTTTACATCCCAAACACACTTATTTGAGTAAAAGTAGAAGGCAGCGAGGTAAATAAAGAATTAAAATGAAATAAAATTTATGGGATATTCATCCAAGTATAAGTGGCTCTTTTGCCATTAAAAATGAAGCTCGACGATGAGGACGTCGAAGAAGAGATTTGGAGAACTAATAGGAGAAGGTGCCATTATGCAATACCAAAATTCTAGAATTTGTGCTTCCTTTCGTTGTGGGTAGGGAAAACTAATAATATAGCTGCATTAAAAAAATATAAACAATACCATCTTCATCTATATACAATGAAATATTTAAAAAGATAATTAAAAATTCAATTAGTATATCAAAATAAATGATTAACCATCATAAGTATTAATAAATGAAATTAAAAATTAGTGTGATTTAAACTAATCATCTGAAGTTCATCTACCTTCATTAGGTCTTAATTAACCACAAATCGAATTAAATCTAGAAGCAAAAAAGAGAGTTATGAAAGACTTTTAAGATAAAACTTTTGAAATGGCATACTATGTTCATCTCAATCAACTTAAATAAACAAATAAAATTTAGAATCCAGGTCAAAGTACGATCCCATTCAGGCATGATTTTTTTAAGCTAAGTGATAAAAACAATTTCATTGTTTTTTAGTTATTTGAAGTTAAATAAAAAAAATCAATGATAACAAAGGGGGTTAAATTATATATATTTTTTTAAAAAGAAACTTAGAGGGGGGAATGCATTAAAAATCTTATATGTTGTGTCACGACTCTTCGAATCAGTGATTCAAGCCAAGGGCTTGACAATGTCTAATGCATTTTTTTAATAAATTTATGGTGCACCCAAGTAAAGACTTAAAATAATAAATTTACCCATAGGAAAGCCTAGGTGGGTAGGCCTAAAAGCCCAACACCTTTGGGCTTATGAAAAAGCCCAACACCTTTGGGCTTATGAAAAAAGCCCAACACCTTTGGGCTTATGAAAAAAGCCCAACAATTTTGGGCTTATGAAAAAAGCCCAATCACATTAACCTGAAAATCTATTTATCAACCTAAAAACATATAAAAACAACCTTAAAACATCAAATCAAATCAAATCGGGTTGAATTTTTCTTTGTCGACCTTGATCTAGTTTGTCAGGTATATCAAAGCTTGAAACAGCCACCATTCAACTCTTTTCATCAAATGAAACCCATGTATATGAACATCAACCAATTTGGTGCTCAAAATATGCGAAAACAACTTTCTTTTTCTATAACAGAACTCGGCGAAATTTCTCACTCAAAAACCAGACTTTAAAACAACAAAAAATGGGTTGTGTATCAAAATGAATTTAGAGAAACATAAGAGATAAAAAAAAGTCCAATATTTTAAATTGGGGGATTAAAATATGTTTTTTTTATGCAAATTAAGCTATCCAGTCAAGGTTGTGAATACCGTTCCGGTTTTTCTATTGGAAAAAAACATTTTGGTTTCGGAGCGTTTCGGCGTATCGTTTCAGGGTTGTATTATTCATATATAATTATATATATATATATATATATATATATATAAAAAAATTGAAAATATTAATTTAACAAATATAATTTAAATTCAAGATAAATTAACTTTTAAATTATACAATACAAATACAAAGTCAAACAAACATAATCTCAAAATTAGAAACATCTCTAAAATTCCAAAATATTATGATAATAAAATGTTCTAAAATAAAAGAAATATTATGATTTTGAGCCGGAACAGTACCGAGGTGTTCCGGCCGGAATTTAGCCGGAATTTCCGGAACAGGGCCGGAATTTTTAATGGCACGGAACATTCCAGTTATTCCAGCTGAAATGGAACGGAATTAACAAGCCCTGTTCCAGTTTCTTTCAATTTTGTCTCTAAAATTGATATAGCAGACACTGAAGGAAGGGTTCACGAGATGCAGAGCAAGACTCTAAAGTCCAAATCCCAGACCCACATCCAAGAAAAGAAGAGTAAGAGTGACCCATTAATCAATGATTATGCCTGAAAAGGTGAGTTTTACTATATCAAGCTCTGAAAAGCTTGCCACTCTGGAGTTTTTAAGCCTCGACAAGAAGAAAAAACTTACAAACATGCTATGAGGATGTATCGATCAGCGATGTCGAAGCCAGTGGCCAAAAGAGAAATGCTAAGCTATTAACATGGTTCAACCATTCAAGCCTATCAAGAAGACATACGCTAGATCAAAGTAGACACCTTGGCCCAATTTCGAAACAGCAGACACAAAAACTCCCATTTTATGCAATCTTTGCCCCTGAGAAATCCATCTCCGGATGCTGAAACGAATCAAAATCAAATGACAGGTTAGCTAATGAAGTGATGAATGAGGTCAAGTGAAAACTAGGGATGCAATGGAGGGAAGTTCAAGAGAGTTGTAGTTTCACCTCAGCCATGAACTTCTTCAGAACCTCCTGTTTCTGCATCTCATCACTGGTTGGAAGGCCCATAGACTTCTGTCTCTGATCAAACTGCACAGAAAAAAGAGGAAATTGAAACATCAGAAATCACAAAAACTAAGAACGTCATTTTTTCACAACTACCAAGCAAGAGGATGGACAAGCACAACCAGATGCCATGTCAATTAAGCAACTATAAGACCTAAACTCCACTGATCAAGATAGAAGAGCTAGGCACCAATGCACCGTCAAGAATGGAAAAGGCACAAAACCTTACCATCATCTTTTCAACAGTTTGCCGAGTTTCACCATCCAGATCAGATAGTTTGCTGTTTTCAGGTTCCACTTTCTGAGTATCAATTTTTGGATCTCCTTTCACCAAAGATTCCCACCAATCCATTTGGTCATGCTTTGTCAAAAGGATTGAGATGGTATTCTGGTCCTCTGGCGACAGTGAATGGTATAAATGATGAATAACTCACAATTATCTGACAACTCTTGATGGGGCAACAAAATTGAAAACAATGCACCAAGGAAAAATGCTCAATTGTTTATATACTTCAGTTTTTGCTACGAATTTTCAAATATTGTCTTTAGCCATGAAGATAATTCCATTAGTAAATTCACTGACTGGTGTAGTTAGCATACCTATGCTCCAATAACAATCATCAACCTTGACAGGCTTATAAAGCTCTCCCTGCAAGTATTTGAATACAGAGTTATGACAGAAAACTACCTGAACAAACCGAAGATAGTTCACCAGGGGACAATTCATAAAAGAACAGACAATTGAGCATGCAAACTTACCTCAATTATTGGGGGCAGATCCTTGAGTCCAACTTTTAGATGATTTTTCTTTATGTCACATACAACAAATCTTGATTTAGTTCCAGAAGGAACTGGAACTTGTATAGTAACCTCTTGCAAGGTCTGTGTCCAGGAATATTTCTCCAGATCAAGACCATTTCCCTTATTTGGAACTGCCCATTATAAACAAGAATCAGCAAGGGAGATGTAAAACAAGCAATGAACATCTTTCCTTCAAACTTCAAAGATATCAGTAATAAAGATGTCTAACATGCTCATCTTCATTTAGCATGGAAGTCCTAGATATTTGAAGCAATTAACTTAAATGGTTCATCAGCCAATTGGGAGCATATACTCGCTTAAACATGTAATTGCAAAATGCAAATCCTGCCATTCATGTCAAAGCTACAGAGAACTACAAACTCAAAGCTGGAGTATACCAACCTGCTACGCATAGACTTGCGTGAAGTCTTAGATAAAACATATATCTGGATTGCAAGGAAATAGGCTGCAGTTAACTTAATTTATCAACAAACTCCTATTACAGTACCTATCAACCATTTTCATCAACTACAACACCTTCTTTATAAACGGACACTTTCAACATAAGATAATTTATGTTCTTAATGTTCAACAAAATATCATTTAATTACAAAAAAAAAAATCGAAATTAGTAACTGGTAATTAGGCAATTTCACAACCATCACCGCCAAGCAAATTCACAAAGAACTGAACAACTGACTATAAAGAAGTTGAATTACAATACTTATCCGAAACAAATGGTTCAAAACCCTAGTCTTTTTCCCTTCAATTCTCAACTTTCTACAACATTAAGAACACCAAAATTCACTGCATTCACAACAGGAACAACCCTTCTCCTTCAAAATCTTAAACCCCATTAGAAAAATACCAAAAAGCTCAGACTTTACTCTCCCGACCATTCCGAAACTCCTACATTTCAATCCTTTACTTCTTCAAACAAAACTAGACATAAAAAAATTACAAACTTTAACAGATTAACCAATAATAATAATAAAAAAACAAGATACGCAAAACTAAACAAAACCCGTTTTTAATTTACCTCTCTTTGCACTCTGCTCTTTATCCTCCCCCTCCTCTATTTTCTCCTCATTTACCTTCTCCTCCTCCTTCTTCAACCTCTTGTTCTCCCTCTTCACCTTCGCTTCCTCCTCCGCCTTCTTCCTCTTCTTCTCCTCCACTGCCCTCTTCACCACGTCAAGGATTTCCTTCTCCGCCGTGTCCTTCTCAAGAAAATCAGTCTCTTTCGCCACGAAGTCAATAACCGTCTCCACAATCCTTATGGGGTTTTGAGGATTAAATGTTGCCGTAAACGTCGACGTCTTGGGAGAAGTACAGGGTGACGACGACGACGATTTTTTGACATTTTGGTCTTCTTCGTAATCAGAGATTATTGCCATTAATGGGTTGTTTTTGCTCTCTTAGACTGAGTTGACTCGGTGAGTGTGAGACGAGGAGTTCTCTTTCGTTCGAGGGTTTTATTTTTTTAGAAGTGAAGATAGGAAAACTAGAAAGATCGAGAAAAAGAAGTTCCGGTGCCCGCGCAGTGACATGGGATTTATATTGTTTTTCTAGTAAAATATTTTTATGTTGCAAATATGTTTTAGTGATAATCAATTAGACAAATTAATTTTATTTGAATTATATTAAAACAAAAGGAGTAAAGATAGCAAACAGGAAAAATATAGATATAAAAAACTCATTAATGAGGGCAAAAAAATAATAATACACTATTAATTGGAATAAAAAATAAAATAAAAAAGAACAAAACTTATACTTCAGGTTTTTTTTTAAATATAAATATAAATTATTTTTAGTATTTTCAAATTATTTTAATGTCAAATATAGATTTTAAAAAATAAAAATAAATGTTATTTTAATATATTTTTAAGCAAAAAATATTTTAAACAATAACTTAAGTAGTATTAACAAGACTCAAGCCTAATTCCTATTGACGAGGAGCCTGGAGCAAGAAAATAAGCTCGATCCTAATAAAATTTATTATGCTTCGACTCGACTTTAACTAGGCTCTTTTAAGTTGTTTACGTGCTAGTTGATGTTGTTTTTTAAATTGTTTTTTTTTCTTGAAAATGCATCAAAATAATATATATATTTATTTATTTTTTAAAAAATTATTTTTGACATCAACACATGAAAATAATTTAAAAACACTAAATTTTTATAATTTAAAGTAGAAAATAAAAATAACAAAATTTTTAAAATAACTTTGATATACTTATGAAAATCTTATACAATGGTAATATTATAAAATCTCTTATAAATACAATGTACCTCTTGTATATTTAAACAAAATATACTTGTATTTCCTTTTCTTCATACAACAAACAATTTCTTATTAATATTTATTTTATAAAAAGAATGTTTTCTTATTAAATATTAACCTAGTTTATTTTATAATGTTTTTCCTAGAGGGGAGAAAATTTGAGGTTAGTAGGGGGAGTTGAGCAAAGGATTAACATAAACTCATTACACCTTAACAAAAAAAGTTCAAACCACCCTTAGCAAATCAAGTTTCAAATGGATTCTACAAAGCATCTCAATGTTTGGAAATGTATTGAAATTTATTTTTTTAATCTTTTTTAGTTTAAAAATATTTAAAAATTATTTTATTTTTATTTTAAAAAAATTATTTTTAATATAAACACGCTAAAACTGTGATTCTGAACTCGAATCGATAACATCGATCTTCTGATAGATTATTTCACCGGGAAGGATCGAGTTCTCTAAATCATCAGAACACCATGTTTAATGATCTCAAGAGACTTCTCTAAATCATCACAGAGTTCATGAGGATCAGGAATCACATCTGGATCAACTGCTACGACAATCGTCATTTTTCTGCCGTAGCTCTGGAAATGGATCGTCAACGCCTGCCCAGTGAGAGTTCATCATGAAATCAACAATAAAAGAAACTATCCTTCTGCTGGAGTTTGCTTGGGCTACTTACATGGGGGCTTCCATAAACACTCGGAGCAATGTAAGCCACTGGGTGTCCATAAAAGCTAATTTCTTCCACCGGACCGACCACGTTTGAGAATGCCAGTGTGGTGTTGGAAACAACTCTCCGGGCCATAGCAGCAGACGCCTGCTGACATTGTCAGAGAATAGTCAAGAACTGCAGCGTAAGAACTTGACAATCTCTGCTAGAAAAGAATATATACCTTGGCCCCGAATAACTTGATCACTAACATGGCACTGTGAAATGAGAAAGTAGCTTCCAGCGATAGCTTCTTCCGATCAATCATGGCTTTCGCCTTTCGAATGTGTTCTAACGGGTCATCTTGGAGGCCAATGGTGAAAGGGAGGATGATGTATCCGATCCGATTACCCCATCCCCATCTGGGATTATTGGATTCGTTCGCCATCAAATCAGCCAGAGCCTGCTTGTTAGAAAAATAAGATAATTAGAAAAGAAAATAAGAAAAATCATTATGCTCTTAGGGATATTATTTTTCTTCCCAGTTTCTACAAAAAATGGATACACTGACCTGGATTCCTGGAGTAGGTCTTACATTGACCAGGACAGATGCTCTGAGACGTATGTTCTTAGGGATGTTGTTTTTCTTCCCATTTTCTATATCTTCAATCTCACTCTGATCACCTGCTAATTTGAAGCCCACTTTTTAAGACGTTGACCATTTATTTTTGCTGCTGAAACTCAAAAATATCAGAGAACACACCCCTACAGAACTTGTCACAGCATAGAACTAGTCTATCGACCACCATTTGCATGATAGGAAAAGGTTGCAGACTTTTCTTTTTATTGGATGCGAGAAAGTCACACCCTTGAAAAGTATATTTTATGAGTCCAGGTAAACGAGTTAAATCCCGGCTATCCCTGACTCGAACTCGAGACCTGCTCCTGGAGAACTGCACAATTACTAATTCCTTGAACAAAATGAAGAAACACTCACCGTATTTTCGATTGAGGTATCGTGAAAGACCAGCTTGTGTCACTCCCATTATAGCATCATTGATGGTCTACTAAAATCCAACAACAAAAGGAAAATTAACGTAGTCTTAGCTATAAATCCTATGCCAATAAGAAGGGGGGCTACTTACCATGTTCATTGCATTCTTCACAAGCTTAATGTCATCCAGGCTAACTGTCCGATGTACAAATCTCTTGGGCTTTAGCTCAACCCCATACGCACCTTTTAGAGGAGTCTTGGTGTCTTCCAGATATAACATTGTTGCCACAAACAAAACCAAATCAACCAAAGTGTTCCAAATCAATCTCAACACTGTCCAAATGGCAAAAAACAACCACCAAACCCCCCCTGAAAAATGAGATCCCGCCCGCTGTTGTGCCGGGATACTAGGTAGCGCGTCCGGGTCGGAAGTTTGTCGGGTGCAAGCTAGAAGAAGAGAGATCAGTGATGCACCATCACCAAGGGAATGGTGGATCCTGAAAACTGCAATAGCTTCAGCATCCAATGTTTTGACGTTTAGGATGTGCATTTCCCATAATGGTTTTGAGAGGTCCAGAGGAATGGTGCTAAGGTTCGAGATATAGTCTTCAACAAATTGGTCAGGTGAGTCCATATACGGATCCAGATCTGGCTCGATAATATGATCTTCTACATTCACTGCAGTACTTTCCCATTTCAATTTCGAGCCACACTTGTTATCATCAATCACCTTTATTTTCACATTGAAAGGAGAGAAAAAAAAAAAACCCAACACAGAGATCAATATTTGAACCGAGTAGCACAGATAGTCAATTAACCTAAGATGGAGAGCAATTTGTCGGAGTAATTCTTGACCAGTCATGACGACCGATCAAATTATTTCACATGAAGAATTTGTAGCCTAAGAGGGAAAAAGAGGGCGGCAACACAGATAAATTTCAAATCTATGTAGCAGGTGAATCAAGCAAACACGGGATACAACAACTTTAAGAGTAGAACAAGATCAAACCAAAACAAAAACTGGGAGCAGCACATGAAACAGCATGGTCTGTAAATCTTACCAGTTTTTTGGAGAAACGAGGATGCTTCATCAAAGTCTGCTCCAAGCCCATCTTGATAACACCAGGATTGATGCTAGTCTTGCATCCAATAGCTGCGAGAATAGTACAGTTGAACCGTGGTGCATGAAGCAAACGAGCTGCCGGACTAAGTGGTTCTTGGGAGCCGGTCGATTCCTTGGAATCCGCCATATCCATTTCTTCTCTGGTTTCCCATTTTGCAGAATCCTTTGTTTTAACAGACTCAAGAACAGGGGGGACAAGAGTTTCCTGGTACGGTGCTTTTCTTGATGGCTGCATAGTCCTGAACCTTGTTCAGAGGAGGGAGGGAATTTTGGTGATGGCCAGACGTTTTCAGGCCCTGTGTTTCTGGTTCAATGCTTAATCTGAGCTTGAAGCTTTACTTCCTTCCATATAAATATCTGAAACAAGTTGGAGATGAAAGGTTTTGATATGCAGTATTCAACGATGCATCTCTTTGTTATTTAATTATATATGATTCATTGTGTGCTGTGCTGCTGTGTGCTCTGGTTGACCACGATTTCCAGATCATATATCTCTCTGAGTTGTGACTATTTTTTGTTAAAAAAATTAATTTTAATTTTAATTTTAATTTTAATTTTAATTTTTGTTTGATTCCCAAGTCACGTCTCACCAACTCACATTATTTTATTGCCGGTCTAGCTTAGTATTTCCTTTTTGTCATTCTGTTTGTCAAGAGTGTTTTTATAAAAAATTGAATTGTTTTTATTTATTATTTTAAATTAATTTTTTGGTGTTTTTATATTATTTTTATATGCTGATGTTAAAAATAATTTTTAAAAAATAATAAAATATTATTTTGATGTATTTCGAAATGAAAATCACTCCAAAAAATAATATTAACCACACTGCAAACATGCACATAAAATTGAAAGTTTTTTTGTTGATGATAATTTGATCTTTTCTATGTTCTATTTATCATTCAAATATTGTTAGAGAATATGTATGTTTTTTTTTTCATTTTTTAATTAGTAAAGTTAAAAGGTTTTAAAATTGTTTTGTTTGTCTTTTCATTTCATAGAATATAATAAAAGGATATTTGTTTTTCCAATAAAACATGTGTAAAGAGGCATTTTAGTATTTTTAAATAGTCTTCTTGTGAATTCTAGTTCATGGAGGTTTTTTTTTTTTTTATATATATATATATATATACTAGATAATTAGTTTTTATTCAAAAAAACCACTAGCTAACACGTGCTAATCATGTGGGAGGCATCATGTGACAATGATTGATGTATAATTTGTTACCGATAATTTTTTTCTTTTATTTTCTCTCTCATATCTAAAAAGTACATGTTTATTCCTTTTATTTTTGATATTTTTAATTCTTTTGATTTTTTATTTTCCTTCTTAGATTTCTTATAAACAAAAAAGTTGTTTTCAATTTAGTATTTTTACATAGTCTTGTTGTGAATTCTCATGGAGGTTTTTTTTTAATATATATACACTACATAATTAGTTTTTATTCAAAAAAACTAGCTAACACGTGCTTATCATGTGGGAGGCATCACATGACAATGGTTGATGTACAATTTGTCACTGATAATTTTTTTTATTTTCTCTCATATCTAAAAAGTATATTTTTGTTCCTTTTATTTTTGATATTTTTAATTCTATTGATTTTTTATTTTCCTTCTTAGATTTCTCATAAAAAAAAAAATGTTTTCAATTTAGTTCTCCAGCTATAATTTATCATATATTATTTTATTTTTTCTAATTTGATCGCTATTATTTTGATTCTTAAATTTTTCCTTGATTTTTTTGATAAAGTTTTATAGGTCTTCAATTTGATCATCTTTTATGGTTGGTTTTCATGGGATTCAACTTCATAATTTTTTTAATTGTGGTGTTTCTAATGCGATGACATGATTCCCAAATTTGAAAAGTTAAATGTGGTTTGAAAAGAATTAGGTAATTCTACTTCTTAAAGAATTTGAAAAGAAGAAGATACAATTAGGTCAGCTATAGAACATGATTTAACAAAACCAAGAGCACACAAATATCCTTCAAAATTCAACATTATAAATTATATTTATATTTACATCAATGTGATTATCATTTTCTTCGTACAAAAAATTATGAGGATATTTTAAATTCTATAGATTGTGTTGCCTATAAATCGTTAAAAACAATAATCTTTCAAGTTTTAAGAAAAAGGTAAGAACATTTTCCTGGTCTCGTTGCCAAGAAGTTCATTACTTTATATATAAATCTAACTATTGTCTTGTTAAATAATCGTAAGGGGGTGTAGCTCATATGGTAGAGCGCTCGCTTCGCATGCGAGAGGCACGGGGTTCGATTCCCCGCACCTCCATTTGTTTTTTGTTTTTTGTTTTTTTGAAGTTTATTATTTTCTTAAAAGCCAAGTCCATTTTTTTCTAGCTTGATTTAATGTTATTTTTTGTGTGTTTTAAATATGTATTTTAAAAAATATTTTTTTTCATTGTTTCAAATATTTGTTTTTATCTTTTTTAGATTATTTTAATGTGTTAATGTCAAAAATATTTGTTTTTAAAAAATTAAAAATATTATTTTGATGTATTTCCAAACTCAAATTACTTTATAAAAAATGAGAAACAAACACTACCATAATCTCAAACAACCATCATCAATATTTTACACAGATCCAAATCAATAATAATAATAATAATAAAAATATATTCCAAAATGCTGAAGAATGCACTCAATAATATATATATATATATATATATATATATATATATATATATATATATATATATATATATATAAACTTCTCTCTTGTGATGCCTATTACTATCATGTTGGCTAGGAAGTAGGAACTGGTTGCGGGTTTATTTTATATATAGTGATAGGCATCACAATTCGAGAGAGAAGTTTATATACTTGTTTTTAGTGCAATTAAAATTATTTTTTATTTAAAAATATATTAAAATAATAATTTTTTTTATTATTTTTTAAAAGATAATTTTAAAATATTAGTACATGAAAATAATTTAAAATTTTAAAAATATTTTAATTTAATATAAAAAAATATAAATAAATAAATTCTCAATTTTTTTTTAAAAAAATATTTTTAAAACACAATAACAAATAAATCATATGACTTGGCCTCATCACCATCCACCTCCAAATTTAGCCACCCAATCTCTCCCACAGTTTCACCATCTTTATCTACCGAGCTAGTTCTATAAGCATTGGTTCATCAAAATGGACTTGCCTAAAGCTAATGCTCGAACCTTCCCACCTAATTTATCAAATGATCTTGCCTTGGGCTAATGTTTTTGCATTTATTATATTTTGGAATTGTGACTATTGTTGGATCCAACTCAATCACTCTACCTATAATTTATTACCATCATAAAAAATCTATTTTTTTTATAAACATTAAAATTATTTATTTTATCTCAACTTCAAAAACAATTAATACAATTCAATTTCAAATATAATAAATGCTTAGTTTTAATAAGAGTCCTTTGAACTCTCATCATCATCACTCAAGCACACATTACAAGCTAAATAAAAAAGTAAAAAATCATTTAAAATTCCATAAAAAGGGTTTGTGCCTATTAATAATTTGTTAGAAAAAGAAAAAGAAAAACTCAAAATGTCTATCCATTTCCTCCAATTTCCAAACCCTAATAAAAACCTATTCATGTATAAATAAATATAAAAAAACTCAATTTTCTCACCACCATTAGGCCCCCCTCCTCGCATGAGAAGCAAGCGAAGATTAAGAGAATTAATGGCTAACAAAGGCACTTTGCCTCAAGAAACCCTCACTGACATCCTCTCAAGACTTCCCATCAAATCTTTGACCCGTTTCCAATCCGTTTCTAAACCCTTCTCTGCTTTGATCAAGTCCCCTGCTTTCATTTCCGCCCATCTTCGCCGTTCTTCTCGCCATTTCTCGTTTTTCGTCCGTCATTCTAACCCATATGGGTCTGACTGTTCTTTTCTCCTAAACAATAACCAAATAAGTGATGTTGAAGTTCCTTTGTTGGGCTGCTTGACTAGGTTCCCAAAAATTGTTGGTTCTTGTAATGGTCTAGTCTGTCTTGATATCTCTTCTTGTTATGCGAGAGGGTTTGTTTTGTGGAATATTGCTAGAAAGCAGTATTCTTGTCTCCCTAGTCCAAGGATCAATGATTCTCGTAGACCCTTTTGGATGGTCTCGCCTGGGTTTGGATTTGATCGCAAAAAAAATGATTACAAAGTTGTAAGAATAGTGAGTTTCGGCTGCGAAAAGGATGAATCGCCTGTTGTGATGGCTGAGGTCTTCTCATGGAGGACTTTTTGTTGGAGAGTGATTGAAGCACGTATTGGGGCTTGTGTGACACATGAAGGACAGAATGGTGTGGTTATCAATGGAGGATTGCATTGGTTAGCTAATAGTGCTGGGAAATCAGGTATTCAGAAGTTTATTGTGTCATTTGATTTGGATACTGAGGAGTTTAGAAGGATCCCAATACCAGACTTTCCGGCCGGAATTTGTGTTAAAATCATGGGGTTTAAAGGGTCACTTGCACTGGCATTTTATCCTTCAAAGGAAGTGGATGTCCATTCAAGACATGGAAGACCTGGGGTGGCTGATTGGATTGAGTTCTGCGTATGGGGGGATGATAGTGATGGTGCTGATGGAAAGTGTTGGACTAAATTGAGCTCTATCCAATTAACTACTGTTGGATACCCTGTTGGCGTTGCAAATGAGACTGGATTGATAATTAAGAAGTTGATGGAGGGGCAGGGTGCTCAGTTCATCTTGTTTGATCCTAGTAATCAAAATTACAGAGGGATGCATATTTGTGACGCTAGCTACTCATGTGATGTTCATAGTTATGTTGAAAGTTTAGTTCCCGTTAATGGAGGAGGGCATGATCAGGCTATAGAAGAGGAGCTTAGTGAGGTAAAATTGGAGTCTTTTTTTCCTCCACTCTAGTTGCTGGCTCTTTCTTTCCCTCAGGGTTATATATATATATATGGGCAGGATTAAGTTATCTACTATTATCTAGTGATCTAGTAGTATAATAACTTAGTTCCTTTTGTGTTTCTTAGGGGCTAGTGTAATAATTTTGACTTGCTTACAGTGGCAGCTGACAAATAGCCCATCATGCGCTATGGGTTGCTCTTTTTGGTTGCTTGATGCATATATAATACATATTGCTGTTTTTTATATTTGGCCATTGTTTTGTCCTGTCTGGTTCATTGGATCTTGGTGACCTGAACTCATTGAAGGATATGATTTTCTTCTCTGCTGTCTCTTTTTTTTAAATATAATTTACGAGTCAATTATATATGCATTATACATAAAAAACAATGTTTTATATAGCTTCGTTCCTCATTGGTTTTTAGTTGATATATATGTTTGGATTGAGTCGACACAAGCAATTTTAAAAGGTTTGATTTATATGTTTGGATTGGTTCTAGCCATATAAAACTAAATCAAAAGTTTATTGTGCACTGCTCACCTGAGCTCATACACGTTGAATTAATCTTCCACCGTGCTCATGAATTTTGTATGGATGCAAACAGGCCCTTGACGGCCATGACATCTGTTAACGTGTTTGGGAGAAAGCAAATGATTAGCAGAGAAACGCAAACTGCCAGCAGAAGACTACTCGAAAAGATAAGAATTCAAGAGACAACTTCTTCCAAAGTCCAGAGAACACTAAAAGATTTTTTACTTAAATTACTGCATAAATTGAAAACTAGAAATTACTTGTTAATATGATCTCATTGAAAACCCACTTTCATAGCCAACCATCTTCAAGATTCAATCAACAATCCTTTACTCTTCGTCTATTATGGCTGGGGTTCAGGCTTTCCCGCGTCAACCCAACTTTAAACAGGCCTTCGTGATAATACATTCTTGCCCTTTACATCATTACATGATTTTTTGCTGCTTATCATAGCTTAGTCTGGTAAAGTAGCAAGTTTAGACAATAGAATCTTCAGTGATTGTGGTGAAAATCGTATTTGGTCGAAATCATTTACAATTTCTCGGCTATTTCCTACCTCCGGAAAGTCAATTGTTATATGGGGCAATAGTGAAGTTATACTTCAAGATGCTAATGTTTATGATGAGCTGTTCTTGTATGATTTGAATCAGTTAAGGGTTAGAAGTCTTCCAACTCCTGCGAGAATTCTCTCTGTCAGGCCCTTATTTATACAGAGCTTTGTTTCTGTCTAGCGAGAGAGCCAGAGAGGCGTCAGGATCTTCATGCATTAATTGAGATGTTAGTCGCCATTGCCATCATGTTACCTGGCTCTACTTTTTCACCAACATTTTAATTGTTCTTCGTTTATCTTAGAGGCAATGATTGTCAGAGAGCAATTTTTTTTTTTAAC
The DNA here is from genome assembly GCA_029228465.1 of Salix viminalis. Lineage (NCBI taxonomy): Eukaryota > Viridiplantae > Streptophyta > Magnoliopsida > Malpighiales > Salicaceae > Salix > Salix viminalis. The sequence continues at coordinate 9,490,756 of CM055437.1, forward strand.
GAATCCTTTTCTTGCTGCTTTTCTCTGCCACCACTTTCAGGATGCTGCTGTATGTTCTTTTACTGGCTGCTGTTTTGTGTGTGTTCCCACCCCGCTTAAACGATCTTTGAGACTTGTATGTGTCTTGTTCGCTTAATATATGCCCCAAGTTATCATGGAGCATTCATTAAATGGTGTTGCCTTTTTTTTTTTATTCGAGGAAACCCCAACTCTGGAAAGCATACTTTGTGGGTCTAAGTGAACGAGTAAAATCCTGGCTGTCCCAGACTTCTACAAGAGGTGCACGTCCTGACTCGAACTCGAAACCTGCTTTGCAAATCGCAAATCACTTGCACACTTTTTGTTATGCTCTAGCTAGTGATTGCATCCTGCAGATTTTAAGTCAGCCTGTGGGATTTTGGTTATCTTTATGGATGAGGTAGGTCGGGAGGGCGTTCTTGGTGATCTTTCTCTTTGAATCTAATCATATCAGAGTTATAGTGTATGGCAATATATGATATGGTGCTTTCATTCTCCATGCATAATAAGGAATTCCAATGGATTCCATAATAAGTTATAGTATTTATCTACATTAATATTATTTAATTAATTTCCATTTCGTTTCTATCTTTGCATGGAGATGAAGTCTTGTTCTTCATGGTTAGTCCCAGAACCAAACACTTGCTCGTATAAAAGCCACTGACAGATGCTGTTACAGCAAAAGGAATGTGGAACCGTGCTTTCTTTCAGCGTTCATGACCAGGAAGAATCTCCATGGATACCATTGCTTTCTGATATCGAATTTAATTATAACCCTCACTTCCCCTGAATTTTCTGATAGATCATTAATCTAATGTTGAGCTTATATAAGAATAATTATAGATTTGTGCGCTGTTAAATATAGTGAAGTCAAATTAAAAATAATCTGCTAAATATTTTTAGGCAATTGAGTTTTTAGTGTATCTAATAGAATGTAGATCTTCACTGTATAGAGATTAGAGAGTTATTAATATTTTAGTGATGAACTAAAATGGAAATACCAAAAGGATAGGAATGTCAAAAGATATGATACAAAAGATAGCTTGTTACCTATAGATATGATCATGATCTCCAGATTACACGTCTTGTTTTATTCTCATTCCGACATTCCATCATCAGAGAGAAAATAAAGTTAAGGTAGAGAAAATCAAATGACTCTTAAAGAAGAACATGTTAATTTGGAAAGTCATCCGTACAACTCTAGAGAGTGACTTTTAGATATGGATTCAGGTATATTTATACTTAATTGTTTAAGATAATTCGATAAGAATAATTCTATATATTATGAAATTCAAGTCTTTTAACATTTTCTTGAGTTCATTTTATGTTACGCAGTGAAAGAGATGAATGATTGCAGCGAGCTTCCTCAGCATTGTCGAAATTGCGTGAAATCAATGATGAACGTGCCATTTCTTCTTATTTTTCTTGCCAAACATAACTACATGAGATTCTGGAGAAGCTAAAACGTTGGATTCAAACAATTTCTCTTCTGGTATGAGAATTTCCTAGCTACAAGTGTTGTTCGTTTTTGAGGGTTTTTTTCCCAGCTATTTTAGAATTTCATAACTCTTTTCAAAGCAGATTTCTTTGGCAAACTAACACTCAACTAATCAACTTTATCTTCTGGAATGAGAAGAAAAAAAACAAAAACAAGATTAGGGTTTCAATCTTTATTTCCCCCTTTCAATCCTTGTCAATATTCAGGTTGTCACTGTAAACCTGTAACAACGTCATCTTTCGTTGTCCTCAGTCATGCTCAGCTGCAGAAAGAAACCATCAACGAGAAACAGTGATAGCAGTGAGGTGGACTGTGGATAACTGGATACAGCTTCAAATGTTGTCACGATACGAAGTCCCTTCCGAGCTTACAAGACGATAAATTAAATGAAGGCTCCACGTCATCGTTTCGAGCACAGTGAAATCCATGTTCATATCAGCACGTTGAATGGTGTGTTGTTATTAGCTGTCACCCGTAACCCGTTGTGGTCTGGATAAAACAATTTATTGAGAAAAAAAAACAATGTTTAGACTATGTAGTCATGTTTTAACAAAGAAAAAAAAATTAAATGAAAAAAAAAGAAATTTTTTTTTTAAAAAAATGTAAATTTGTGTTAGTTTCTTAAGTCTATGACACAAGTTATTTGATCAGAAGCTATAACTAATAAAATATTAGATGATAAGAAGATAAAAATAAACATACAAAACCATGGGAAATAACAATTATAAGCCAAAAAAATTTAAACCTTCCCGGGTCAGCCCGTAAAAATTTTAAAATTGAGATAATCTAATAAATAAAAATTAAAAAAAAATCATGAAATCCATTTATTTTTTTTTAAAAAAACTTATATCGAATCATGAGATGGGAAAAAACAAGTAGAAGATAAAAATGATGACAGCCATTGTCCTGACTTTTTTCTTTCATCGGAAACACAAAATATAAAAAAACTACAAAGATTAATTCTCAAGAAATCACCCATTAAAGGATCTCATTTTTTAAAACATTAACAGAATAAAAAGATCCAAAAAAAAAGTAATTAAAAAAGAGGACATGATCTTGTCCGGGTTAACCTGCATAATACACAAATTAAGTTATGAGATTGAGCTAATCTTATAAAAAAAATCATGAATCATATTTTTTTTTATAAAAGAAATCAACATCGAGTAATAAAGGTTGAAAAGGAAAATAAATAAAAAAGAATATGTGAAACCAACTTTATCTTGTAAAACCCATGACCCAAGACATTTGATTAGAAACATCAAATATGAAAAAAAAATCATGAACTCAAATTTAAATAAATCAAATGTCAAAATATAAAATTGAAGAAAGATTCATAAAAAATAGATTCCAAAGAAAAAGATAACAATTAAAAAAAAAGAGGATGGATAATTGGATGGAAGAGCTTAATTAAAAAGAAAAATCAATTTCATAAAAAGGATTAAAAGAAGAAACCACCAAAAGATTGACGACAAAATTTGAAAAAATAACAAATTAAATTTTTTTGATTAAAAGATGGAATCAAAAACAACAATTATTTTATAATACATTATAAAATAAAAGATATTATTGTTCTTTTTAAATCTTGAAACAATAAAAAAATCATTTTTAAATTACCAAATTACCCAAATACCATCATTTCCTGTTGAAAACACCCATTTTATCCTCTCTCTCTCGTGATCTCTTGTATTTAAATCTCACTCTTGCCTAGCTATTTAGTCCGATAAACATCAAATCAAAAAAGAAAAGTTTATAGAAGCAACCTTTCCACAGTGAGTTATGATTGGTAATTCACATTGCAACGTGCAAGAAAAATGTTGTCGTCTGAAAAGCTGTCGTCAATGGCCAATAATCAGCTAAGAACTACAATCCATATACATGGTGAGTACTGAGCTGTGACAGCAGCAGCAGCCAATCATATATATATTTTTTTGAATTTAAATAAATTCTATTTCTTTTTATGTATTTTTTATCGATTTGAGTTAAACAAGTAAAATTTTAATTATTATAAATTTTTATAAGGTAAGTGAGTACTGAGCTGTGACAGCAGCAGCAGCCAATCATATATATATTTTTTTGAATTTAAGTAAATTCTATTTCTTTTTATGTAATTTTTATCGATTTGAGTTAAACAAGTAAAATTTTAATTATTATAAATTTTTATAAGGTAAATATATACTAACTCGAACTTGAGATCTGCAAATCAAATTTTAAATTTTTTATCATCACATCACGTTGCTTAAAATTATAAATCCTTTTGCTTTACTCTTCACGGCAATTTTGCTTCACTTAAAATTTTATAATATTTTTTTATTTTTAAAAATTATTTTTAACATGAATATATGAAAATAATCTAAAAACACTAATTTTTTTCAATTTAAAGTAAAAAATGAAATAAAATTCAAATTTTTTCAAATTTTTTTTTAAAAAATAATGTCAAACATGTCCTAGATGTTGAATATGTATCAATCATTGTTTAAAAACAGGAAGCAAGGTTAAGTTGATGACTAGGAATGCATGTTGACACTCAACTTTCCTTTTCAATTTGAAATAAAGTTGCTCTTGCCAGCTTACAACATTGATTAAATCAAGATTTTGATAGTGATATTCTTCATGTAGCTATTAATCTGGACTTAGTTGAATAGGTTAATCCTGATTAATCTGAATTATTTTCTTAAGGGAAGATTAGACACTGATTAGTACCAGTTGAACTATTACTCTTAGTTGTTATATATATATATATATATCAATTAAACCACGTTTTTCTTAGCCTTGCTAGGCAACTAGAACCCCTGGAAAAAAGAAAAATTTACAAAGATTAATGACAGATGATATATATATAGGGCCTGTTTAGGAGAGCTATTGCGATAGCTTTTCAAAGTGTTTTTTGTGCTGAAATACATCAAAATGATGTTTTTTCTATTTTTTTTAATATTATTTTTGATATCAGTATATCAAAATAATTTAAAAACATCAAAATAAATTTATTTAAAATGAAAAAAAATTAATTTTTTTAGAAACTGCATTTGAAACGGGATCCCAAAGAGACTCATAAGCAATAATTGTTTGTTAAACCAACGAAGCAAGATGTGAAGTCTTCACCCCAATTTCCAAGAGAGATAGTGGCTGGCTGCTAAAAGTATCTTCCATGGAAAACAAGTTGAATCACGTGACAGCCTAACCAATTCTCACGGGCCCCACGTCACTGCCTCTCTTTCTGTGAACTTTCCATGCTTTAAGATACAAGTGATCGTGTACTACACGTACTGTCAACAGTCGAATAGGTAGGGAATCAAAACGAGATTGGGTTTGATTTTTTTTTATTTTTATTATCTTTAGTGAATGGACCAGTTTGCATTTACTTAGATTGGAGTTGTTTGTTTCGTTTTGTTTTGTTTGAAATACTCAAAATGTTTTGTACAATTTAAAAAACAAAACAAAACAATATCATTTTAATTTTAGTGTAAATTCTAGATTTTTTTAGTTAAATATCGGTCGAAACGTTCTGATTTCGTTTCGTTTATTCTGTTTCGGTCAAATAATATTTTTTTAAATGATGGATAATTTTACAATATCAATCATATATTTTAATCCAACCTTTAGATTGAGATGGAATTTTATAAGGAGTTTCTTGATATATTTATATATATTACGTTAAAATTTCAGAGCAATCAAAGAATATATTAACCTTGCGAGATTGATGATGACATTCTCGTAATATTATACATGTTCATAATTTTTTCAGAAAAATCATTTTATTGTGTCTTTTTTAGATCAAATTCTAAATAATTTTATTTTTGGATTTGAACTTTTTTTTAATTAATATATATATATATACATAAACAATACAACCCCGAAACAACACACCGAAACACTCCAAAACCGAAATATTCCGTTACAATTGAGAAAAAAAGCACCAACCGAAACGGAATTGACAACCTTGACTTAGATTAATTCAACGCGTTCTGAACTTAATGACCATATAAACTTCCAATGATCAGTATATTAGCAACCACAATGCTTAAATCTAAGATCACGTGAGAAACAAACCTCTTAATTCTAAATGTTTACTATTAAACCATCTATTAGATGACTATTGGGTTTCTTTATTGTTGTTTATGAGTAACGTGTTAAATATTATATTAATTCCCCGCCCCCCCTATGTTCCCTCCTTTCCAAGTAACGAAGGATCCATTTTCGTATACGATGAGCCTTAACCATGTGTAGCTCAACATCTTTGAGTGGTAGATTTACGTATAATGATCGAATTTAATTAATTTTTAAGGAGATAATGTTGGAAATTGAATATGGTGTCGGCAAGTTCCATCAATTTGAAAGCTTTACACATTTATTTGTCCTCATAATGTCAATTTTTCTCGTAGCCATCAATGTCTTGTTTAGGGCTTGTAATGAAAAAAGTTGGCTACTAGAAACCGATAGGACTGGTTATTAATTGAAATAGTTTGATTAATCACCATCCGATCAGTGGTGGTGCTGCGTTTTGGACCCACAAGATCTACCTAGCAATGGTCAAATGACACACTTCATCTCGGGACTTGGAAAAAAAATGCCTTGAAAAGATTGGAATCACAAATGGCCCCCAAGTCATATGTACACCTCATGCACGTTTTGGACCTACATCGAATAATACAGCAACATTAATTTATATCATAGGTTAATATTCTCGCGTTCAAAAAAGAAAAAGAAAACTTAAATTGTTGGGTTTTGTTTTTGCTTGTTTCAATGCAAACTTAAATCAAATACAAAAAAGAAGTTAAGAACATCAAGAAGGTTATCTACTTGAAGAATCCCTATCTTATTGAACATTTATGCATTTGCTTCAAATATAAGAAAAAAAAACTAATTTGTTTTCTATTAATAACAAATAACTCTTCAACTAATTAAACTAATCTATAAATTATTAATACAAAGATGACTTAGGGAGTGTTTTGCATTGTGTTTCAAAACTGCTTTTAAAAAAAATTAATTTTTGTTTTTTACTTTACATTAATATTTTTTTGATGTTCTTATATCATTTTCATGTGCTGATGTCAAAAATAATTCTTTAAAAATAAAAAAAAAACATCATCCTGATTCATTTCTGAACAAAAAACACTTTAAAAAACAACTGCAACCACGCTCAAAACAAACATTTAAAAGAGCCACTTGGACAATAACCTAAGACCTCTACTTAATAAAATAATAAAAAAAAAGCTAACAAGAGAAGCCAATATACATATCTTGCTTACAAAAGTCTACAAGGTTTTTTGGTATGTAGCATGGGAAACAACTATATAATCATTATTTAAACTCATTAATTAAAGAAGAATATTTTCATAGGAGCATGCACCATGCATGCATGTGTTGATGTCCATATGAGGAATAGCATTAGTCAAATTCAATGGTCAAATCCTCATCTAAATGAAACCTCGACCCCACTGGCTACTCAACCAGCTCACATACAATTTAAAACGACAAGTCACAATCTTTGGCTTGAAGTTTCTTTTTTCCCTCTTAGTTTTCCAATTTAGTATATGTTTAAGTAGAAAATATGCATCTAGTCATGAAAAAACTTAAAAAACAAGAAGAATTGATAGTTTGATTCAATCCCAAAAGCGAGCACTTGATTATAAATTTATAGCTAGCAATCATAGTTCGAAAGTTATAGAGAAAGAAAGGTTTGTAGATGATCTGCAGTTTTTTCTGCTAAAGAAAGTGCCGTTGAAAATCATCAAATGTAGGCTAAAATAAACTTTGCGGCCCATTATCAAGAGATCGTGCCTATATAGGCTGCTGTATTGTGGATTTATTTAAGATTTTGAGAAGAAAATCATGATGTCTGAAAAGTATATATAAATAATGTATGTGCATGTTGTCGTAATGTATTAACATTTTCATCGTAGTATCGTAATAACAAAGAGTTTATAATCTACATAACAAGTTTTGAGTTTGAGTAAGGATGTACACTTTTTACAAGAGCGGAACAATCAGAGTTTTACTTGCTCAACTAGACCTATAAAATACATTTTCGAAAATAGAATTTACTTAAGCGTGCCGTGATAATAAAAAGCTTGTGATCTACACAACATATCTCGAGTTTAAATCAGGATATACACCTTTTATAAAAACCTAAGACAATCAAAATTTTAATTGCTCAACTATACCCACAAAATAAGTTTTCAGAAATAGAATTTACTTACATTCACAAAAAAAAATCTGCTTTCATGAAATGTGGTGCGCCAGGCAAGTGGGAGGGCAATTGTTGAAGAACAGTGTTTTGAAGGATTGACAGTAAACAGAACCCGAAGGAGAAGACAAATATAGAAACGCAGACAATGCTTCTCAAAATCATTGCAATCTGCAAGTGCATATGTACAGAAGTTGCCCCAGAAAAACTTCCAAGGATTCCTGGTTTTTTCAGATGGGCTATATTAACACAGTGTGCTGATACTAAATCAACTCTTTGATGCATTTAAAAATTTAGATTAGTATGATCTATACTTTAATTTATAGCTCTGTTTGGTTTTTAATCCTCAATCTGTGTGTTTTTTTGCCTGTTCTTCGTTAAGAGTTCACCTTAAAAACAGGTGCCGAACTTCACATTGGCTTAATTTGGAATCTGATTGCTATCTTGATTCTTCTATATGAGTGGTGGTAAGAGATTTCTAGGATCGAGACGCATAATGAAAAGTCTAATCATGAATAATTTGAAAGGGAAAGCTCATAGAAAACATTGAAAAGTCTCCAAGTTGAAGATGATAAGACACTACTCTAACTTTGAGCACTTATTGTTATCAAAATTATTTTTCATTTGGTTAAATTTAAATATTATCTGTAATTGAGTTTTTTTTTTGTTTATTTTATATACATTACATGAAAGCACACAACTTTCAATTAGGGAAGTATAATATTTCCATATATAGGAAATCATGTTTCTAAATGATTAATAGAGCCTGTATTTAATTATAAAGTGATTAATTATGATGATTTTAAGATGCTTCATGCATTAAAATAATAATAATAATAATAAATGATCTCATTGAAATAATCGATCAAAGTGGGATTTCAAGTGCTCACGTTCAAAGGAGAAAGTTATGAGAAACATTAAATTATTAACACCTCATGAAGTTCGAATATGAGCATTCATAGACTAATTATAATAGATTTGAATGAAGGATCAAGTGGATTATGGCGTCTTGCTTGGCAATACGGTGGGTGCGTTATAAGTTGTCGCCCATTTTTTTTATAAAAAATATATTTTGTGGACTTATGTAAACGAGTACAATCTCAGTTATTTTAGACTCTTATAAAAAATATATGTCCTGACTTGAACTCGAGACCTGCTGTACAGATCTCAAGCTCTCAATCATCGAGCGAGCGGGAAAATCACAATTATATATTGCATTGTCAAACAAACTAAGTCAAAATAGTTTGGATATTCATGCTAGATTGATTAGCTGAGGTCTTATATATGACAGATTAATAGAAAAAAATATGCAGACTGATGGTATTGAAGATCTACTGGTATCATTTATAATTTAATTTGCATATTTTCTCTATTAACCTCTTCATTAATCACAACTAATCTTCTTCATTAATCTACCAAATCTGCAGATCTTCAATATGTTACGAGTTTGTTTCTGCTATACAAATCCTGTTCTCAATTCTACTAGTAAACATGTAACTTTCAATACTCTTAGTGTTGCTTGAACAATCATGATGAAGATTATATTCCAAAATCAAGAAAGTGATATCGATCCAATGGACAAATTGCTGCCAATCGAGTAACAGATCGTGTGATGCGGGCTCTGGATAATTGCTTGGTGTTCCCCACCACACCAGGCAACAGGCACCTTTGCACATGGCTCTTAAATTATGTGTTGCTTTCACTTCCGTTCATTTTGTGGGCATGCGGCCGATCTCTTTCACTCATTTTCATCGGTGAAATTGTTTTTCTTTCATTCTTGTATGTGAAGAGAAGAGATTGGATCCTTTGAATTGTGTGGCTCGCTGATTACTGTTGTTTTCTGCATCGGAATTTGTACATTCCATCAAGATAAATGTACAATTGAAAGGAACTCAACTTTTCATACATATATATATATATATATATATACTAGCTTCATTTAGAGAAGTATTTACAATTTGTACTGTAGAAATACATATAATAAGGTGTTATAAGGATTGAATTGTATAGATGTTGTTTACAATTGAAAAAAAAATCAAAGCAATATTATTTTTTCTTAAGAAAAAAAGTCAACCAAATTTGAGGATCAATTTTGAATCAACCTGTGAAATATCGAGTTTTAATAATAAGATAAATTTTCTTGCAAACCCTTTTTTAATTAGAAAAATATAAGGATAGATACAAATTCTTTTATTTTTATGGAACCAGATTAAACTATCAAATTTTCACTTAATTATACTACACTATATAAGTTGAGTGATGTTAATGATAATAGATAAGAAAAGTCAATTAGCAAAATTAAGGTGTTTTTGTCATTTAATAGGTTAATGATGACTTTACTTAATTTCTTTTGGGTGGTGAAGATCCATGATTAGAAAGAAAAAAAAGAAAAAAGAAGGGTAGACGTATCTTCCTTAATTTCAGAGAAATTCACTCATAGAATGAAAGAATCTGAAGAGCTTCAACCTCTTCACCACTTTACTGGCGCAGGACCATCATGATAACCAAACTTTAGGCCACTTAATTGTCTGATTGTCTTTTTTTTTTTTTAATCGGGATGTCTAGGCCAGCTTACACGCACCACAACTAATCTTTATACTCACTGAACATCCTGCAAACCCAGTGAGCATGTAAGTCACCGCGGGGTGACAAACATGTATAGTGAAACTTAAATCCTGGTGCAGAGGAAGGAAACAAAGTCCCTTCAACCACTAGGCCAAGATGCCCACTTGCATCTATTGTCTTTATTAAAGTCCCTGGTAGGTGTTTATTAACGTGAGAGACGTGTGTATGACCTTCACGGGAAAAAAAACTTAATCAACATGTAATCATGTCTGAAGATATATTTGATCATCAAACATAAAACATTACACATTTAAAGATGTCATCGAATTTACGCCAACTACGTACATGTTATAATGTTTTTTTATTGTCTTTACCAATCAACACAGTGTTTTGTCGGTGGATTTGAGTGGATCCATCTTGCTTAACCGTTGAAAATTGCCTGCCTTAATCACAATTACATATGCCCTAGCTCTAGCTCTTGAAAAGTTGCTTCACGACAACAAATAGTAAAATTAGTGACAACACACTTAAATTATTGAATCAAAATAATTCTTACAACAAATATTGTTGATTTAATGACAGTGCAAAGAGTTTATGAATGACTAGCAGGGACAACATAAATATAAAAGATCTTGGAGATTTGCATAACATGTCTCGAGTTTGAAGCGTGCATTCTTGTAAGAGCTTGTGACAGCCAAAGTTTTATTCATTCATCTGGGCCCACGAAATACACTTTCAAAGAGGTGCGATTTACTCGGATCCAAAAAAATATATATAGCTAATATCGTGACCTGATTAAAGAAAAATATACAAATTTAAAGAACAACATCGATTTCAAGTGAATAAATGAATTAAATCATGAGTAAAATAAATGAATTAATACAAACACAGTAATTAATTGAAGGGTTTCATTCTCGATGGGAAAGCTTGCTTGCAAGGTTTTAATTTATCTCACATCATCTAATTTCTTAGCTCCTTTATAACCGACAGTTCTTTAATCTTGCTTTAAGGCCTTTTCTTTCTTTCTTTCTTATCTAGTAGTTTACTAGATGACAATTACACATGTCAGCTCAATTAACTGTCCAGAATTGCCCTTCCTTAATGACAATCACATTTTTCTTTTTCTTATATATATGCCAACAGTTCTATCTTCTTATTTTTTATATAGTTTTTATTTTCGTGTTTATATTAGTTATTTATTTATAATATTTATACTTATGTGTTTTAAATTGGACCGACTAATTCTTATATTATTTAACTTATAGTAATTCTCAGTATTTACTGAGCATGTTAATTACGTTTGAATAATCAAATTAAAAGCACATAAATAATTGACACCAACCGATAATTAATTTTAGGGTTTTATATCACATCATCTAATTTCCTCCTATATATACAACCGACAGCTCTTTAAACTTGCTTTGAGGCTGCCTTTTTTTTTTTTTCAATGTATAAAGCACGCATGTCTTTCTCATGAAGTAGTTTACTTCGATGATGAAACCGAAAGATTATAGAATGAAATCAATCCTTTTGTGAGGGTAAAAGCTGCCACCACAAGGCTAACTCTTTCTGTGAAATCCCACTTGACGAAGCAAACGGGAGATTTTTTTTCCGATGTTATAATCATCGCCTTCTGAAAGTATATTTTATAGTCCATATGAGTAAGTAAAACCTTGATTGTTCTAAATTTTTATAAAAAATATATGTTTTGACTAGAACTAGAAATCTACCATATAAATTGCAAACCCTAACTTGAACTTCGAGAATTACTTGTTAAGGAACCAACTCACCTAAGAGCTTAAGCTTGTAAGTGAGTCTCCATAATATGATTTATATTATTCTCTAATACATCCACTCAAATGAAAGCTTTTTGGACTTGAAACTTGCACAGACCCATATCACCTTGTGCTTGATTTTTATCAAATAGAATGGGGGTGGTGAGATTCAAACTCGTGACCGCTAGATCAACAAGGCTCTGATATCATGTTAAGAAACCAACTCACCTAAAAGCTTAAGCTTGTAAGTGAGACACCATAATATAATTTATACTATTTTCTAACATTACTATGCAGATTACAAACTCTTCGTTACTACGCAACTTTAGGGACAAACGCAACTTTAGGGACAAACGCACCCTTAGGGACAAACGGGAGATCAACTTAGAGCAATCACATAAAGCAAAAGAAAAGGAGCTGAGTCCACGCAAAGGTGAGGAAAAAGAGAGGCCAGGACGATGAGTCGAAAGGAAGCCATGGCTGGCAAAAATCCGATTATATTGTGCAGAAAGAAACAGGAGGAGGAGGAGGATGAAGCAGACGTGTGATTATTTATTGTTAGAAATCAACTCGAAGATAATTTTAACTTCAACTTTCAAAAACAACTTTACTCACTGAATACTTAGTGGGTGTTTGAAATTGTAGTTTAAAAAACATTTTTGAAAAAAAATTATTTCAAATTAAATTTTTTGATGTTTTTAGATCATTTTCATGAGCTGATATTCAAAAATAAAATTTAAAAAATAAAATAAAAATCATTTTGATGCATTTCAAAACAAAAAACACTTTAAAAAACAACCTTAACAACACTCACAAACCATCCCTAATACTTTATTCGGCACTGCATTTCAAAAACACTTTTGAATTATTATTTTTTTAAATCAATTTTTTAATATTTTTATATTATTTTCATATGCTGATGTAAAAAATAATTTAAAAAAAATATCAATTTTAATACATTTTTAAATAAAAAAAATATTTTCAAAAACTACCGCAAATGTCATTCCAAAGATCATTACAAAGAGCAACTAAATTTTGATGTCTTTAGCTCTCGACATATGTAAAAAGCAACGCGTGGTTGCCTCTTTTCTTGGGACATTAATTATTGGGATAATTATAGTTTCCTACTAAAGAGGTGGAAAGGTCCTACCTTTCTACAATATTTACTGAGCATTAATTAAAAGTTGATCATCAATCACCATTGTACCCTATTATTATTAACATGTGACATAATTATGAATTAATTAATTCATTTATAGAGTGATGAAATATAAAAAAAATAGAGTTAACCATGTTAGTGCTCCTTTTTTCTTTTTAATTATAGGATTTAACCTTATAAAAGACTAGTGTGCAAAAGTGAATCCTTGATCTTAATTTAAAATAAAATAAAAATATATTGAAATTATCTCATTATTTAAAGCTTATTTCTTGTAAGTAGGTCTACCTTGCGATTGCATACTTGATTATTTTTTTTCCTCCCGTAAAGCAGGTTTGAATCACAAGAATTATATATTTATTTGATTATTATACAATAAGGAAGAGTTATTTTTATTGTATAGTCCAATGTTAGCAAAAATCCCAATGAAAAGAAGAAAAAGAACATAAATTAATACTTTTTTTTAAAAATCTTGGCTATGTATGTTGTTTTTCATGTGTGTTTACATAAAAAAAAATTTGATTGAAAAATCAGTTGCTTTGTCCAAAAAAACTAAAGGAGACACAACTTTCATTCATTTAGACTACAAAAAAACAAATTAGTGAATGATACATTGTTTGCTTCAACAAATGATATGTCATCTATTTTAGTTTTTAAATATAAAATAAAAGGTCGATGACATGTTATTTACATCTTAAAATTCATCAATATAGCAAGGCTAGATGTGTGGGCCTCACTCTCAGGCCCACACGTGCATAACTTGCTACTGAAAGGTTAAGTGTTGTTACTTGATTTTTTTTTATATGTTTTTTCTCTTTTTTGCACTGATTAAAAAAAACTTACCAAGTTTATTCACTTGCTTTTCAATTTTTATGTGTTTTTTTAAATAATATTATAAATGTTTAATGGAATTTTAATAATTTGTTCTTTAATTATCATGTATCTAATGTGAAAATTAAAAAAATACATGGAAATTAGATTTAAACTATTTTTTAGTTTTTGAAGTTTTTAAATAGATTTTGAATATGATCTTAATAAATGTATGATTTTTTGAGCTTTCAATCACACATTACATATGGATATAATATTTTGAAACCTTTTTATAACTTGTTTTAACAGTCATAAAACATTTTTTTAATAGAAACAATGATTCCAATTTAAGATTTTGTATTCACTAAAATAAACAAGAGATGTTAATAAAAAATAAATCTTAGACTTGAAAAAATTATGCTTTGTGATTATTTAAAATGACTTCCATTCTTTAAGAAAAAAAAACTATTGTCCTATAATTAGATTAGAAAAAATTGAAAAGCTACATGTGACATGATATTACATATCTTATTATATATTTTAGATAAAACAAATATTATTATTTTTCAATACATACAAGATAAAAAATTATCAAAAACAAATCCAAGTATATATACATTTATATATATATATAATTAAAAGTTTTTTCAATCTCCCTATAGCATTATAACACAAAGGGTCTGTTTAAGAGTATGATTGAAGTTTCTTTTCAAAGTACTTTTCGTATAGAAAAATATTATTTTTATTTTTAAAAATCAATTTTGACATCAGCACATCAAAATGAACTAAAAACACTAAAAAATATATATTTTTTAATTTAAAAAAAAAAAATTTTTAAAACACAGTAATAAACGAACACGAAAATACAAGCTAGAGCCAAAGGATTTAATTTTGGATGAAGATGGGTCCAGCTGGCTAGCTTGATAGCTACGGCAACCAAACAATTCTTCTCCTTGTTTTTTTTTTTTTTTTTCCTCACTATACATAGCTTTTTCTAATCTCTTGGCTACACTTTATTTCATTTTTTTTCCCACACAATTTGAATCCCATTAACTATTGATCAAGAATGTAGTAAATAGACATAGACCAATATTTGTTCCTATGGATTGTTTTATTAGCTGACTTCCTTTTTGAGAGTTTAGTGGATGCGTGTTAGACTCTAAAAACTTCGATCATTATGTTATTTAATCAATTATTTATATTAAAATAATCATGATTTATCTTTTTTATATATAAAAAACTAATTTAAAACTTGATTTAAATGAAGTTTTAGTTCCAATTTCACGGATTAGTTCACGGGATTGACAAGAATTTAATAACTACAATTTATTCTATCGACAAAATTAAAATAAAAGAAGAGAGCAACAAAAGCACGTATATATATATATATATATATATATATATATATATATATATATATTATTTTTTCAAAATGGAGACTTGACAACCTTAAAAAAAACCCTGTTGTTATTAGTACAAACAGTACATGTGAAGGTGGAAGAAAAATCCAATAATCGAGCAAAGCTGGAAAGTACTTTATGTTTCATAATTAAAAAACAAAAAAAACATTACTTTATGTTACGTAATATTACGATGAATCCAAAAACTGTGTGGGGCCTAATAAATAGTTGGGCATTTGCCTTAGAACCTAAAATAACAATATTATTACAATTTATTAAAAGATGAAACCATTCTTTATGATTGCTTCTAAAAGAAGTTAGTAGACTTTACAAAGATTTTTTAACATTACGTTAGATAGTTAGTTGATTTCATGAAGTAATCATTTAATTCGCACCGTTGATTTCGGGTCAAGTTCGGCTATGACTTCTTACGGTTCGATTCAATTCGGGTTCAATCATTATATTGCTACATCCACTCTACTCAAACTCACTAAAGCTGAACATTTTATATTTATTTTTAAGAGTTTCTTTTTTTTTTAATTTAACTTGAAATTCAATCCAAAATTTGAGTAGTAATCTGTCGGGTCAATTCTTTATATAAAACTAGTTTTAATAACGATGCTTTATTCCATAAAGGAAAATTAAATATAGTTGAAGAAAAAGAAGAAAAGCAACGAAAACTTTACTCATGGCGAGCAAAGTAAAAAAAAATTGTGACTTGTAAGTCAACGTTAAGAAAATCCAGTTGTAATTAGTACAAACAGGACATGTGGTTGTGGAAGAAGAATCATAATCGAACGGACTTTATGTTTTGTAATTTATATTTTATTTTTATTCTATTTTTAAAAAAGCAGTACTTTATGTTATGATGCACACATATCGCGTAATGCTGCGATGAACCCTAAAAATATGTGGGGACCTTATAAATAGATGGACATATGCCTTCGAACCTAAACTAACAATCAACACTATCTAAAAGATAATACCATAATTATTTATGTATTTTTTTTATCATTTTATTCGACATTTAATTGATTCCATGGAGTAATAATGTAATTCGCACCATAACATTTGCCATCACTTTTGTTTTCTAGTTACCGATGTTATGATCTGGAATAAGTTTTGGATTAATTAAGTAGATTAATCATTTTTTTTAAAATAATATTTTTTAAAATTCTTATTTAATAAAATTAATGATTTTTCAATAAGGTTCTGATCATTTGTTTTTGTAAAACTTGAATTAACTCATACCCCGACTGAATTTAATAATTATGGTCAATGCCTCCACTGAAATCAATCAAATTGACCAATGCCAAACATTAATGAAAGGCTAGCAAGCTTGCATGGTCCCTCTTGTTTACATACTTTATAAAATAAAAAAAACTATACTTTTGAACGGGGTGAAAAGAAAAAGACTTTTCTTCCACAGCAAATACAATTAGAAATCCTTCATCCAATCATATTATATTTCACGACGGGTAGCTATGAAATTGGACTCACAAGTAGCAGTATTCAAACTTACTACCAAGATTCTACATGATTACTCAAATTGTTGTGTTTTACTCTACGGATTCCATGGATAAAAAGCTGTGTGTATTTGTCTTTTGTCATCTACAATACAGATTCTTCAGTGGCACAGAAATTTGTGTAGAGATTATACCTAGGATTAGAAGGATCTCAGTCTTCAAGGATGTTTTCTTCCTGATGGGCATTAACAATGGAGACCCACCATCTCTTCCTCAACCCTCTCTTATTGCATGAACAAATAAGATGACAAAACGCAAGACATTGTAGGAATCAAACAAAATAGAAGAATAGAACATGCAAAAGAAAGGAAAGTCACTTTATATAACTTTTTTTTATGCGAGCAAACCCCTATCTTTGAAAAATGTATTTTGTAAGCCCAGATGAACGGATAAAACCTCGACTGTTTTAGCCTCTTACAAGGGATACACATTTTGACTCAAACTCGAGACTTGTTGTAAAAATCATAAACTCTTTATCATCACGCCACACATTCACGGGACACTTTACATAACATACAATGGGCAAGAAGTGAATGAATGGAAGTAGAAGCCAGCTAATTCTTTAGATATAGACTTCACACCAAACTCTATTACTCACTTTCTCTCTCACACCCCCCACCTCCTCGCTACTATATTTATACCCATCTATCTCCTATACAAACACACCCACACTTGTTCATTACAAGCTAAACCCACTTCTCATCTCTTCTTCTCCGAAAAAGAAAAGGGAGGAAAAATAGCCACGTTTATCTACTTAATTACATGCATGTAATTTTGCAGGATTGCGTAAATTAGACCTCGGTTTTTTTAATTTTATGCAAAAGGGTCCTCGGTTCTTGTTTTTATTTTTATGATAGTCACCTCCGCGTTCTCTCCAGTCTTTCTACCCAGGCGTTCACTCCCTGCCACGCAAGAAAAAATCTACTAAGCCAAAATGGATTACGGTAGACTCGGGCGAACAGAATCAGACCAGAGAGAAGGATCCGGCAACTCATCTTCTATCAACCAACCAAAGCAAGCCACGTCACAGGTATCCCCAACGAGAAAAAAGAAAATCATCTTCCTCACCGTCCTCTCTGTCGTATTGATCGCCGCCTCCGCCGCCTCCGCCGCGATCCTCCTCGGGGTCCGAGCTAGGGCTTCTGGCCAGACCGACAGTCTTACTCACAGGAAACCGACCCAGGCTATCTCCAAGACATGCAGCAAGACTCGGTTCCCCAGTCTCTGCGTCAGCTCGCTCCTCGACTTCCCTGGCTCAATGAGTGCGTCCGAGTCGGACCTGGTTCACATTTCCTTCAACATGACTCTTATGCACTTGGATAAAGCTCTGTATCAATCCTCGGGAATCTCCTTTGTCAACATGGAGACACGTGAGCGGTCAGCATTTGATGATTGCCTCGAGCTGCTGGAAGACTCCATAGACGCTCTCTCTCGGTCCCTCACCACCTTCGCACCATCCTCCGGCGGTGGTGGATCGACGGAGGATGTAGTGACGTGGCTGAGCGCGGCGTTGACGAACCAGGACACATGCAGTGAAGGATTTGAAGGAGTGATCAACGGAACTGTTAAAGATCAGCTGACGGAGAGGTTGAAGGATTTGACGGAGCTGGTCAGTAACTGTTTGGCGATATTTTCAGCGAGTATTGGAGGCGATTTCTCTGGAGTGCCGATACAGAATAAGAGGAGACTGATGACAGAGGATTGGGGATATGTCGGATCAAGAGGAGAATTTTCCGAGCTGGTTAGGGAGCAGAGAGAGGAGACTATTAGGCCTGCCTGTATCGGCCCTACAAGCCGATATTATCGTATCGGGAGATGGAAGCGGAACGTGCAAGACGATATCGGAGGCGATAAAAAAGGCGCCTGAGCATAGTAATCGGCGGACGATAATTTATGTGAAGGCAGGAAGGTAAAGTTCGGCAAAACATTAACTACTTTTTAAAATTGTTTGGGTTTTGTTCGCATTTTCAGTTTTTAACCGTTGCCGTTTTGTGCTAAAAAGACAAAAATACCTCTACAAGTTTGGACAAATTGACTCTCGGTCTTTTTTTTTAAAAAAAAAGAAATTGCAATGAGATGGAGGTGATTGAATGATTGACTTCATCGGGAGCAATAATTATGCGAAGAAAAACAAATGTCATGAGAATATAATTATGTGAATTAAAAAAAAAGTTATTGATGTGTGTTTTTTCCTTTTCATGATTTGTTCTTCAAAAACAAAAAATCCCTTCATCTATTCATAATGTTCGATCATTGGTTTGATAATCAAGATCTTCTCAAGTATTTATAATTAAGATTTTTGTTATAGAAAAAAAAGAGATTTATTTCATTGCTTAATATATAATGCTTTGATAATTATTATTTTTTCAAATTAAGTTTAGAAAATGGACTATATATATATATATATATATATAGTCTTTAATAATTGGTAGAGGAATTTTTTGAAGGAACAAATATTCTCCTTTGGGGGAGTGGGGAGGCATATCATCTTTTGGGGAGGCATCATCTTATTGATATATTCTCTTACTTTAAGCATTTTGCAAGGGTAAAGAGGGTAATTATATTTTGTTGATTCTGTTTATGCTAACCCAGATATGAAGAGGATAACTTGAAAGTTGGGAGGAAGAAATGGAATTTGATGTTCATTGGGGATGGGAGGGGAAAGACAATAATTTCAGGGGGCAAAAGTGTTTTCAACCACCTTACGACGTTCCACACAGCATCCTTTGGTAAAATTCTATATTCTCTTTTTAATTACTTTTATTTTACCTCAATTAATTCGTCTCAAAATTGATTTAGGCATTGTTTCTTGGCTTTTAGCTAAAAAAAAATAAAATTGTGGGGTCAAAAACCTGTTGTCCACGGCTGGGATAATGCTAGCAGAGCCGTCCGTTTTCTTTTTTCCCATTTTTTTCAGATCATAAAGTAGAATAAATTTGGTGATTTTCAACTTTTGCAGCAACAAGTAGGAAGTCTTGCTTCAAGCTGTTCTTATTTGTTAATTATAGTCTCCTTGACTGACTTCTGAAGCATCCAAATTGATTTTTCTACCCCTACCCGTATTATTTAATATTTAGTGAGTGTTTTGTTATTTTTTTAATTACAAATATATCAAAATAATACAATTTTTCAATGTTTAAACCGTATGCTAAGAGCAGCAGCCCTAGCTAGCCATTGTCAATATTTAACCCTTGATTTCATGTTATTGATTAATTAATAACTAGGGTTT
This sequence comes from Salix viminalis, assembly GCA_029228465.1. NCBI lineage: Eukaryota > Viridiplantae > Streptophyta > Magnoliopsida > Malpighiales > Salicaceae > Salix > Salix viminalis. Next base: position 9,510,917 of record CM055437.1, read on the forward strand.
TTACTTGGATTCACAAATAAATGAAAAGAGCAAACATGTTTTAATTTTTAGTTTAATGAATCATCAAATTAGAAATGGATGATTCCTTCCTATGCTGCAAAATCATGGACACATGTTATCATCAAGTACTATATGTTTGTTCCTAAGAGTCCTGCGATCTGTATAGCAGGTCTTAAGTTTGAAATCAGATATTTATTTCTTATAAAAACCAGAAAGAACTACGATGTTACTCACTCATTCAAGCCCATAAAATATGATAGATTTCCTCGCATGAAAAATATATTATCTGTTTGTTTTAAATACTAACAGCAGCTCATAAAATACTGTCCGAAATTCAAGTGATGAATAACAATACACTAGTGGAGCTAGCTAGGTGGGTCATGGCATCACATGACGATGATTAAGAGGTGGATTCTTGGCGGTGACATTGCAAGAACCAATCTTTAATAAGATAATGAAAGCAAATAGTAATCAAAACAGAGCCTGTGAACATCTCTGATATTATAAAATCTACTGTTTTATCGTATTAATCATTATTTCTGTATATTTTTCAACTCTCCAGCTGCCACCGGAGCTGGTTTCATCGCTCGTGACATGACATTTGAGAACTGGGCCGGTCCCAGCCAAGCACCAAGCCGTGGCTCTCCGAGTCGGCGCCGACCACGCCGTCGTCTACCGGTGCGACATCATGGGCTACCAGGACACCCTCTACGTGCACTCGAACCGCCAATTCTTCAGGGAATGTAACATTTACGGGACCGTCGATTTCATTTTCGGAAACGCCGCCGTTGTGTTGCAGAACTGCAGCATCTACGCCCGTAAACCAATGGCGTCCCAGAAGAACACCATCACTGCCCAGAACCGGAAGGACCCGAATCAGAACACGGGCATATCAATCCACGCTTGCCGGATCCTTGCCGGGTCGGACCTCGCGCCGTCGAAAGGCAGCTTCCCGACGTATCTCGGCCGTCCATGGAAAGCTCTACTCCAGGACTGTGTACATGCTGTCTTACATGGGCGATCACATCCATCCGAGAGGGTGGCTAGAGTGGGACGCGTCGTTCGCGCTCGACACCCTTATACTACGGCGAGTACATGAATTCTGGACCTGGTGCGGCGGTCGGGCAGAGGGTTAAATGGGCGGGTTATCGGGTCATCACATCGACAGTCGAGGCAAGTAAATTCACGGTGGCTCAGTTTATATACGGCTCATCTTGGCTACCTTCTACTGGCGTGGCGTTTTTAGCTGGACTTTCAGTTTAAAAATCACTCTTTTTTTGTATCATATACCTCGATATAAGTGTTCTTCAATTGCCTTGAATGGGTATAGGCTTCTCTACTCTAATTGTAACTGTAATTGTATGCAAGAATTAATTTTTTCTATATTATTTCTCTTCTTCTGATTTCTAATTTATCAAATTAATTTAGAAGAATTTGAATATGCAATGTCCAATGGCTAGTTCATAACTTTGTCGATCAAATGAAAACAAACCCGGTTGATTTTTTTTCATGGTCACCATGATCATGCCACCTATCAATTCTTAGATTGGATTTAATAATTATGACCTCAACTATAATTTATCATGATTTTAACCTCGAGGTAAAATCGTAAATTGTGATCATTGAGATATCCATATGGGTAGGGCATATTTTTCTCTAAGTCATGAATAATTAGAAAATCAAAATATATGGACAAAAGATTATGTTAGTATTTGACCTTTTGACATTTGCTTTCTTGTACTGGCTGGCGGTTGTTGCTTGGTGGGAGTGTTCTATCACTTTTTAATACTCGAGGAACGTGAGGCTATGATTTTTTTATTGAACCTATTCGTGTCGGTGGATTTATAGATATGAAGTGTCCTACTCATATTTTTATTGTGAAAATAAAATTAATTTAATTTTAATCAGTTGATTTCATTTTGTTTTGGCGGCTGAAATATTTTATATTAATTAAAAAAATGAGATAAAACGATATAGTTTTTATCTCATTTAAAATTTTGATTCGTTACTGAAATTTTACCCTAAATTTCTGCTGGAATATTCCGGTTTTATTCTGCCCGTTCGTTTCAATCAAATAGTGTTTTTTATTAAATAATAAATAAACTTTATAATATTAATCATATCTCTTAATCCGACCATTAGATTACGATAAAAATTTTACGAGGAGTCTCTTGATATATTTATATATATTATGTTAAAATTTCAGAGTAATCAGAGAATATAATGACCTTGCGAGATTGATGATGATATTCTCGTAATATTATACATGCTCATAATTTTGTTAAGTAAAAATTATTTTATTGTGTTTTTTTTAGATTAAATTGCACAATTCTAAATAATTTATTTTTGAATTTGAACTAATTTTTTTTGAATTAATGTATTTAAATATATATATATATATACACACACACACATAAACAATACAACTCTAAAACAATATATCAAAACACTCTAAAACCAAAATATTCCATTCAAAATTCAAAAAAAAACGAAAGCAATCAACCGAAATGGGATTTACAAACTTGATCTTTAACAAAATAAAGAAAAAAAAATGCAGAGAACTCCAAGATCTGTACCCAGGTGGACGCAGTATAAGCCACGGGTTAAAAACACAGGAACCCAACCCAAACCTGTCCTCCCACTGACACCCTCAAGCTCTGCTGGGGGTCTGGTTGAACAAGAACAAGTTCCTGGTGGCTGATCTCGTTAACAGTGAGCTTTACACATTGGATCTGAAAGATTCTTTTTGTTTTCTGGTTCATATCCTGCTTGATTTTTCTGTCTTGATTCTTTTTGTCTTCTGTTTCTCCTCATGGCAGTATCTGAGTCAGATGACCCGACTCACTCGCTAAATACCATTGTTGTTAGATCCGAACTGGTCGGCAGGCTGACTTGAAAAAAACACTGGACTAGCTAGTACCATGATTTGTCAGGCCATGCTTAGCTAGCAATATCCATGCAGAGTTTTTCATTGCGTTATTTGACATAAGAAAATCATAAACTGTAAAAGGTTATGGTTATGGTTATAATTATTAATATTATTTTTTGGAATCAATGTTTCATTTAATAAAACAAGCATATAAAAGCGACTCCTTAAAATTAAAATTAAAATTAAAGACAGATAAAAATATTTTTTGCGAAAATTATGAGAAAAATGAAAAGGTATTAGTAAACCAAGTAAAAATTAAATAATATTTTATTAGAAAAGCAACATGAAAATATGTAAGAAAAAGAGAAAAGAAACAGTAAAAATAAATAAATGATGAAGTTGAAAGGGAAAAAAAAACAATAGACCTAAAAATAGATGGGTTGCCTAGTTTGCCTGAACTGAGATTTTTTATTTTATTTTTTCAAGGGATAGATCACCTTTTGTCCGCCCTATTTTTTTTATTTTTAAAAAAAACTAAAAGGATTTAAAAAAGAAATAAAATGGAAAATATAAAGACAAACCTAATTTTTTTGCGCAAACTTTGAAGATGGCACCAAGTTTTGCTACCTTTTCCACTTCAAACCCCAATCTTTTAGTTTTGTTTTTTCCCCCAAAAATCAATGCCAATAAGCCATCAATTTGGAAAAAATAAATAAAAACTAAATAGAAGAGAAAAAGTGATTTATGTTTACTATTCCGCACTACAGTGTGTGATTGTACAGACAGTACTCAAATCATATCAGTCCTCTCTCTTCTTAATACATCAAATTGGAAACGACAGCTTTTGGTGTTCAATGCCTGCAAAAGTAGGTTTGGTTCAATCCCATTGCTAGATTTATCCGATCCGATCCGATCCTATCCTATCCTATCCCATCCCTTCGTCAAAGGCATCCACACACATAATCTCTTGCTTTTTTTTGGATGCTGTAAAAACCTTCGGAATACTGAAATTAACTACTGATGTAAATCTCTAATATGAAGTTGGATTTTCCTTGTGATAAAATGGAGACCACAAAGAAAAACATGTGGTGTTGGCTAGGACAGAAAGCATTGAAGTGAAAAACGACATAGTACTGAAAGTAGATTTTGGGTTTAACGCTGTTTTGAGTCAACAAACGTACGTGGTGCCAGCTGGGTTGGCTCCTGTGTGTGTGAGAGTTAGGCAAGAAAGGACATTTTCAGGCCAGCTTTGATTGGATGGTCTCATCCTGTCAAATCCTTCAACAGTTCGGTGGTGTGTTTGTTTTTTAAAAGTTTCAGCTTATTTTTTATTTATATTAAAACAATTATTTTGGATTAATTTATTTAATATATTTAGATAATTTTAACGTTTTAATATTTAAGATATTCTACTGGCTTCCATTATTGACCCCACTCAAAACACCATCTATTTTGCCCTCTCCCACGTAGATGGTCTATCAGTATTACTATGCTGATACAGGCATGCTATTACTGTACCTTATACATAGCTTAGCAAACATTTTTATAAATCAAGTTTAATAAGATATTTGATTTAACTTACATTATGCATGACAGATTCTACCGGCTTTGCAGACAGACTTAAATTAATAACGGTTGTTTAAAAATGTTGTTACAATTATTTTTTTTTAAAAAGGTTATTTTTAATATGTTTAGAAGATTATTTTTCTCATTTTTCGGTTTTTAAATTCTTTCTACTATCTGATTTTTCCTTGTAAAAATCCACCTAAAGCTTATTTATAGAAATGCAATCCTATTTTGTGAGGCAAGCAATTAAAGAGAAATTTAATCAATAATAAAGTTACTATTAAAGCTCTTGTTGTTGAAACCCTTTCCCAAAATTATGTTTTCCTTGTTCATTAAATCCTAATTAACCTAGGTTTGGCTGTCTCGTATTACCTCATGCCATATGAGTCCATGCCCGAGGTCAAATAATAACCCCCAGGCGACAAATATTTACAAATATTATCTCTCTGAAGCTTTAAGCCGCAGTAGATTTTTTCCCATAAACAGCAGCGAAGTGCAAGAAAATATTCAAACAATACAATGTTTTGAAAATGAAGTCGAAAATGAAATCCTCAGAAACATCTTTTTCATGTAAATTGTCAAAAGATATTTTCAACCAGTACAGGGATGAAGGACAAGCACGAGAGACAAGAGACTTAGGTCAGATGTATGAACAACATGAAGTAAGTGATGGCGCAACAAGTTCCAGCAAAAGCCATTAAAACTTGGATGAAGTTCCATCATCCATACTCCATGCATGGGGAAAATAGCTAATGCACACGAGTAACATATCTACAGGTTTACTAGGGACTCACAGCTTATCGAGACGACGATCCATGATTAGTGATACAGCTTCAAGAAAGGCAGCCTCACTGCTTCCTGGGAGAACAACATCACGAGCTTCTTGAACAATCTGCTCAATCACGGATTCCTTCTTCAATGTTTCCCTGCACATGATGCTTCCAATGGCAAAGGGAGTAAGGCCTCTCTCTACTCCTTTCTTCAGAAGCATGGTGGAAATGTGAAGGGTGCGAGCAACCTCAGGTGGAATATCCCACCCATGAAACTTCAGAAGTGCGATGTCCTGCCCGGCATCCAGAGATTTGATGTACTCGACAGTGTCGGGGGAGTAAGGATGTTGAGCTTGAGGCCAGTAAAGCCAGTCAAATGTGCAATCCTCAAACTGCAGGGAAATGGAGCAAATATGAGAAGTAATAGGCGTGGATTTGAAAGCACTAAACATGGGTTGAAACAGGAAAGCATGTGAGACAGTACAGATAAGCCTTTAACCAACTCATACTGATGCTCAAAAATATAAAGCAACCAAGAGAGGAAAAATTCAGCTAAATTAATGGAGTTTGGAACTCATTCATTAAGCAGTCAGAAGCACAAAAAAAATAGACATTCTTCCATGATAAAAGTGGTAGAAGTGTAAGTAAATTGTTATGGAAACTCCAGCAATTTACATAGGATGACAATTTATGAGAAAAACATGTGACAAGCATATGCTCCATAAGAATCAAAGAGAGCTGAAGGCCAGTCATACAGAAATATCTAGCATACACTCATTTATAAACAAGTATTGAATGGTACAGAATGAGGACAATCAGCACACCGTACTTGAAATCTTCTCTCCATATTTATACACAATTATATTTTTCCTGGTTTTGGACAAACTTTATTCCTCGCCTAATTGTGTAGCATGATAAAAAAAATATGAGTTGCATGCTTTGTGAAATATAAAGGGAAATAGTAGAATCTTTCTAGGACATATCCAGCACATGTACATATACTCAAGGGATGTTGCTAAGAAGGAATGGTCAGAGAAGACATCAACATAAGAAATTGAGATAGCAGCATTGACACTGCACATCAAGAATAATACAACGTGGCAGAACAGAATGAGACAGTTAAAAACAAGAAGAAAAAACAGAAGGTAGAACTTACATTTGTAGGCAAGCAGTAACCATGATCAATTGGAATAAGCACAATCTTGCCACGCTCACCATCTTTGCTGACCAATATGTTCCCAGCATGCCTATCTGCATTTGCCAATCTAATGTCCAACACAGAGATTTTGTGCACCTCAGCTACAGGGAAAGCTCGAGGACCCATATCTTCACAACTTCCATTATTCTCCATGAACATCTGCAAAGAACCAATTTTGATATTCTTGGAATCATACTCATAACCATCAGGATTATTGAATCCTCTGTGGAGGCACTTGACCATTGCTGTGGGTGGAACCCCAGCAAAGCCCCTCTCCTCACCAGAAAATGAGCGCGGTCCACTCTTTGGATGATCCAGAATGTAAGCTGCAACTTCCCGCAAAGCACCCTGCCCTACTCTTGTGCCTTTCTTCAATCCTTCACCATCAACTGACAAGGGTAGCCCCTGGGGATTATTTACAGCCATTGGCTCCTCATCAATTGGCTTAAAGACAGAAACATATTTCAGACCAGATGAATCTTGCATGAAATAAGCTCCTCCAGATCCCTCAGAAGATCGAATTGGTTCATTGCCCCTCTCCAACCCATTTAAAGTTGACTTGATTAGCTCTCTGATAACCAATGGCAGTTGAATTTTGGTATTAACAATTAGAGGTTCCAGTAAGAACTGTCGTGATAGTGGTTTCCTCTCTATACCCCTATATCCCATAGATAAAGCACCCTGTTTGTGCTCTCTTACATTGTCAACTTCCTTATCATTCAAATCTAATGCCTCAATACACAATTCAAAATCTTTCTCAACAGGTTTTACCCTCAATTTGGCAGATTTCCGAATGAGCAAATGAATCACAGAATCATTACTCTTGCAAATATCTGTAATGAGCCTCTGGTCTTCAAGCTCCTCGCCGTCACATATCAGTTCTTGTTCAACAAGATCAAAACCTTTCCCTTTCCTAGCAATCTGCTTCTTAACATAGCCTACACTTCTACCCCTATCAACATGAAACTCATACACTTTGCCACATACAGTCCTAACAGTTATAGCTTGGAGATCCGAAAGCCTGAGCACCAGATGCAGAACTTTTCCATCTGCAACACCATAATCTCTTACTTGCGAATTGCCCCGTGCTAGTTCCCTCCCTTCAAAAACCAATTTTTGCTTCTTCACAAAAATACCTTTGGAAGCTTGAATCCTCAGCTTCACCGAAGCAATTGAATCTGACTCCATAACTCGCATTGGGATGACTGACCCCCCATCAGCAAGAAATATTACAATAGAGTCACTAGAGCGCAGACCACCCAACCAAGGGAAATTGCAACGAGAATCTAAAGACTCTTCATACACAGGACTAACAGCTACAACAGCTACCGACATTGTTAGTCCTGTAAATCTAAATCCTAGCTTCTTACACTACTATGAAACTCCAAAATCCTAAATTTTACAATAAACCCCAACTTCATTCCAAACCTCCAAACCAAGGGCAAAACCCAAGAATAAAATCCCCATTTTCAACAAAATCTGGGTAGACACGCATCAAAACCCAAAGAAACACAAGAAACAATACTTTCACCAAACTATTCAAGCTAGAGGTTCCGAAGTGTGGACCTATCACCGGATTCTCTTCTTTGTGAAAGATCAATACTTTCGTCAATCACTTCGAAATAATCCCTACAAAAAAAAAATTCAATTAGAAACAATAAAATTCTATATCCTCATCAAAACCTATAAAACCCTAACTGTTTAGTTCCATTCGAGTATTATTAAATTAATGAAAAAAATAAAGAAAAAAAATCTAAATTTGAATCTTTATTTTCTCAATTTCCTACATTTTGAACCATAAATCAAACTCATAACCTCAGCAATACAACAAATTACAAAATAAAACCATAAATAAATGAATATTACTTTCTCAATTTCCTACATTTTGAACCATAAATCAAAATCATAAACTCAGCAGGACGATAAATTACAAAATAAAACCATAAATAATTGAATCTACATTCTCTCAATTTCCTATTTTTGAATCAGGAATAAAGCTAACAACCTAAAAAATTCAATTAAATTAGATTTCTCAAAACCTTATCGAATTTCTTCAATTTTTCTCGCATTTTCTTGGTAACCAAACAGATTACTTAATACACGATCGTAACATGAAAAAATCGAATAAAAACTCTTATTCTATCTCTAGTTCGTAAATGTACTTCGCGTTTTCTCATTAAACAAAAAAAACCTAATAAACATAAAAAATCAAACCAAAATTGATTAAAATTATAAAACAGATCCAATAATCATCACCTGAAGAATCTGAAATCGAAGGTGAAATGTAGATGATCAAAAGAAGAAGAAGATGAGAGATTTAACATATTTTAATTTTTTTCATCGTTATTTTCTTTCGATTTTGAAAATTAAATTCTGTCTTTTCTTCTACTTTCTCTGTACTTCACTTCTTTAAAATGTTTCTAGAGAGATGTACAGTGTTTTAAGCTGTGGGGTATTTATAGTAATGGAGACGGTGGCTTCTAACGGAAGACCGGGTGTACTAACGGAGCTAACGTCTTAAATTTAATGTAATTAGTTGATACTTACAAAAAGGAAATTCTTAAGTGTTTTTTTTTTTTTTTGATTAGCTGATTTGTCTTCCAAGTAATTGATTAACTACTAACACCCACCCACTCTATGAATTGAAAAACAAATAATCATATATGTATTTTTAATAAAAATATAATTTTGATATAAATTTATTTATAGATGTTTAGAAAAAAAAACTTAAAATAATCATCATGCATAAAGGCTCAAATTACTATTTATTATGACAATTTAATTATCACTTTTCACTTCAAAAAAAAATCATCAATGGTTTTGATATTAAATGTATTTTAATATTTTATAAAACTATAAATTTAATGGGTTAACTCAGGCTGATTTATTTTTTATTTATTTATTCATCACCATGTTAATAACTAAATATTAGATAATTTATTAAAAATAAATAGCAATCGTGGGTTTAAAGTTGGTTAACTATTGAAAAAGTTTACTACGTACCAATATATATTTTCATTTGATAATGCCTTGGAACTTATTTAGAAATATTTTTCGTTGAAAAATATGTTTGATTAAAAAACTAAAAATATAAAATAAATATGTTTCGAGAATAATTTAATAGAGATGAAGCGAAGAATCATTTTGCAACACTACACGAACAAGAAAGGCATAGTTATATCATTAAATGCAAATATATATATATATATTTGGGAAAAAAACAAATGAAACTTTTTTGGTTTATGATACTACAAAGAGAGAAATAGAATAGTTTGATTTCGATGAGATCATGATATATAATTTTCTCCTGAGCTCTTGAGACTTCATCATCATCACTTCAAGCAGGAGCATTCTCTGGTTCAAAATTGTTTGGTCCATCAACCGGGACTAATTAACTAGACTTTCCACATAACAATCCATATTATAGGAGCTGAAACTGGGGCTAAGAGAGTCACAGATTATCTCTTGACTAATCGGATCGTAAATCAAGTGGTGGCGATCCTGTTTTCCGTTGATCATCACTTTCATCTCCCCACGTAAATACTTGATGTAGAGTTCCTAAAAATGGTATGGTTAACAGCTTTGTCCAACTCTCTCCACTGCAAACGCCGGCTCCACTGTCATCTAAAACCCAAATATCAATGGTTAAGGACGTGGAACCATTGTTGGGAAACACAGAGCATGCAAGTGAGTCCTTGATCCCGCCGGAGATCAAGCTCACCTCCACCGGAGTTGAGTACTGGTTCCACCGGGGAAAATCAATGGTTCGGTGATTGAAAGAGCCGTCCAATTTTCACCAGCACGTAATCGTTCATCTTACTATTATGCCCAAACCCATCCAGTAAAATTTTGAAATTCTGCCGAGGACGTTTCGCGCATATGAAGTTTCTTGTAGCAGGGTTCCACAAAACATATATAGTCTATTCGAAGGTTGTCACAAACCTTGCTACAAAGCAAACCACCAGTAGAACCTGACAGAGTAAAGGAAATGTCTGGATATATTTCTTGGTTTAAAAAAGAATTTCTCATGAAGGTATAATCATATATCAGGGATTGTGGTATGCGTAGAAAATCAAAAGTTGTGGACGTATCTCCGTGGCTTGTAGGGTGTTCAGTGGAATCCAGAGATTAGTTGTTGTGGTTATAAAAAAAAAATGTTTATGTGAACATTCACTACTGTTGCCATGCTAACGTTCTCATGATCTACCAAAAAAATGATAATGCATGGCACTGGATTGTGTTTGCAGTTGTGAAATGGTGTGGAGTGTGCCTTTGTTGCATTGCTGTGGTAATCTGAAACCTTTTCATTTGAACCTTGAGCGTCAGAAATTTCATAATGAGCATTAACAGCAGAGATTTGCACAACTTTACTGACTGTCAATTTTTGTATCTGTCGACATAATCACTCAGGACCACAAAAGGCGTGGTGTGATGGCAAATAGCTTATAAATCTACACAGTAGGTCTCGAGTCCAAGTCAGGATATACATCCTTTGTAAAAACTTGAGATAACTGAGGTTTAACTCGCTCACCTGGACCCATAAAATACACTTTCTGGAAGGTAGAGTTTTCTCGAATCTAAAAAAAATAATATAATCACTCAGGTTAACAAAGTTTTGGATTTGTATTTGCAGTCTTGATATAGATAGAAGTCTAGCACCTCATATTCAGCCAAGAGCTAAATGACTACAAGTTACTCGGTTGTGAAATCCAACCTACATGCAACCTTATCATAGCTCGACGACTATGACCTTAATAGCAATATTTCTCTTCAGAAATTGAAAAATGGGCCGAAATTTTAGCATACACAGCTCGAAAGTGAAAATTGCATTCTACGACTTTGATCCCAGCTGAATGTGAAAATGCTAATCAATTAGACACAAATCTCACAGCACATATAAGAAATGCACAGTACAGATATTATGCATTGAAAGTTGCTGTTACAAAGGGATCGGACACCAGATTTTATGATTTGAAAAATATATATATATATATATCGAGGCAAAAGAATGCAGAATTTTTTTCTAGAACAACATGAATCTATAAACAAAAATTACTTCATAAACTTCTCTGTAAGAACTCCCAAATTCTCTCTTCCATGTAAATTCGGTCATTAAGCTGGCGGGGCATGTGCCGTTCATCAGGGAAAATTAATAGTTCGTAGGGTTTTCCGGCTGCCACGAGGGCGTTGACAAGCCTTGCAGTGTGTCTAAAATGCACGTTTTCATCAACCATGCCATGCACCAGCAACAACCTCCCTTTTAACTTGTGCACATGATGCATCACAGAGCCGAACTCGTAGCCCCTTGGATTATCGGAAGGCAATCCCATGTACTTCTCAGTATAAAAGGTGTCATATCCATCCCAGGAGGTTACAGGTGCACCGGAGACAGCACACCGGAATACATCAGGGAACCTAGCCAAGATCATAGCTGACATATATCCACCATAACTCCATCCATACAACCCGATGTGGCCAGCTTTTGCCAGTCCTTGTTTAATGAGCCACTCAGCTCCCGTAAGCTGATCATCTGCATCAAAGCGGCCAGGATTTCCTTTCAGAGCACCTTCAAACTTTAGCCCACGGCGAGCACTTCCTCTGTTGTCCAACTGTCAAGGGAGAAACAAAGAAGGACTCAGGGTAACGAGCTTTCACTTTAGAAATAGGTGAGATGTTAATATGAGGCATAAGCTGGTTTCTATTTTCATTATAATCCATCAAGCAACTAATCTTTAAGCTAGTTATAAAATGTCAGTACTATGAGAACTCTCCAAATTAACATGCATTTACATCAGTAAGAGGACAATTCCCGGTCTTTTTGAAGCTCGACTTCCAGACGTGTTAGATTTCTGTGCATGATCACTGAAACATCCACCAATTTCAGTTTTGACAACATTCCATCTCCCACATTTTGGGGACTGAATGAATAACAAAAGAATCACAAAAATGTGAGCTTCCATTCGGCAGAATGTTCAAATAGGGAAAATACTTGATCAGGGATCTGAACAGGCAATCATCTGAGGGGACGTAAATGGCAGAATTGAACCATTTATGTAATTTTAGGGAAGAAGGTAATGAATATACTCATTAGTATGGCTAGACAAGGTATTAAAAACAGTAAAATAAAAATCAAATCGCGTATACAGTCAAGATTTCTAAGTTGAAAATACTAACCTTCCACACTAAGATGCCTTGGCTCCGAAGATATTGAGCTCTCATGTCAACTGTAGCTATCCAAGAATCATTTACGTACTGTACACCAGGGCCTCCATACACACTGATCATAGTTTTGTATGGTGGTGGTCCAAATCTTGTAGGGTCGGGGTCATATAAAGCCCCATACAATGTGGTCCCATCATTTGCTTGTATTTGAACTATCTTTGGAGCCTCAAGTTCCTGCCTTTTAAATCTTGGAATGGTGAATGACTGCTTAAACAGAGACATAATTTCTCTTCCATTGATTAGGGAGCAGAGTGAAACTCTAGGGGCAGAATCAAGGGAATCATGGATATCAACAAAATTCTGCAAGTGGTGATCAAGGACAACCGAGTGTTTCCCTTTACCGTTTGTTAGCCTCACTGGAGCCTGCAAGGAATTGTTTTCAACTGGGTACAGTTTAGCACGGTAAAGATGTGATTCCAAAGGCCCATCTAGAGTTGCAGTAAAATATATGATCCCTGCAGCCTCGTTTACACCGGCAATCTGCTCAACCATCCATTCACCTTCAGTAATTGGTCCTAAGCATGTCCCATTGGCATCATGCACATACAAATGCCTAAATCCTGACTTTTCACTCGCCCAGATGAATCCTCCAGAATATTTAGTGATTCCTTTGTCCAGAGGAATGAAGCAGTCATGTAAATTAATCCATGGGAGTTGTTCTTCTACATGCAACACTTCTTTTTTCCCTGTCTTAATATCAAACTTAAGAAGTTTTAATTTTGAATGAGACCTTTTCAAAACTTGAGCTATGAGGACATTTCCTTGCATCCAATTGACTCGGGCCAAATATTCATCCTCATTATCTGGTTCTTCTGTTCCTCCACATAGAAGATCCATCCAAGTTATAGAATCACCATGAACAGAAACCACCCCAAGGCTAACTTTGACATTTGAAGCTCCAGCAAAGGGATAAGGATGGTCTTCCTGAGCTTCTGAACCTACAGAGCTTTTGCCTTGGTGCATAATTCTAAAAGGGGGTATCTCAGATGAATCGACTTGTGTAAATGCAATGAATTTGCTGTCAAGTGACCACCAGTAACCATTCTTCCGGTCCATCTCCTCCTTCAATCAACAAATTAAAAAACCTCAGGTAAACAGTTTAATTTTACTCAGATAAAAAAAAACATGGAATCTAATACCATTATGAAATCAACCAATCAACTGAAAAAAAAGTAAATTAAGTTATGCTGAAAAGTAAAAGTATTAGCAAACCATCAGTTTCTAAGTTAACATATAAGTGGAGATGGATAAACAGGGTAAGGATGATGTTCTCACCTGAGCTATATATTCAGCAAGGCCATGAGTCTGTAAAGCAAGTAAAAAAAGGAAAGAAAGAGAGCAATGTCATATTCAAATCAGAAGACTGATGCTAGAACAAATAAAAATGAAACGAAAAAAAAATTGTCAATTACCAAAACCAAATATTATTGTTTTGTCATGAAACTTTTCATTGTTTCTATCTTTTAGTGGTGGCCTTATTTCGAGTCTGAGCATGATGTAAAGCTATCAAAATAATTCTTTTGTAGAGAGGAGGAGAAAACCAAAGCTGGAAAAACTAACAATTTCTATTCTGTCCAAGGATCTGATGGGATAAACTGAAAGAAGATAATTAATTAACAATGATAATGTCGGATACGGCGGTAGATAGAGATGTAGGGGAAAATGCACGAGCAGATCCCACATGGTTAGAACTTCAAATTGAAAGCATACATTGAGTGATAATTATTCTGTAATCTCGATGTGTATATCAAATTTAAATCCCTAAAACAGTTGAAGAGAAGTTGATAAATTAATTTTAGACAGCTCAATGATGCAGTAAATAAAGACTGATGGATACATGCGATCATAATGATACTGGTAACTCGCAAAATCATATATTACTCTATGGACAGAATCCATAACTCTAATGATTAACACAAGTCACTGATAAAATAAAAAATCATGTGACCTCCAATGAGTACAAATAATTGGAAACTTACCACTGTATTTCCCTGAGCACCATGTGTTAATTGTTTGGACTTGTTGTCCAAGAAATTTAGAACGTGCAGCTCACTGTCCCTTATATAAGCAAGCATGGTGCCATCAGGAGAAACATGAGGATCAATAATAGGGGACAATGCAGATCTGGGAAGCTTGAGCTCTGGTTTTGAAGAGTGGAATTCCTGTAGATAAAGCTGTGCATGTAGAAAAGGTCGTATCATCAGCACAGCTGAATAATTTTAACTTGCAGCATTGCTTGTAACAGTTGAAACTTTGGTTAAATTTGATGATCACTTCTGATCCATATGCTCTCTATACTCTCATACCTAGTTCTAAAACCATCAGGTTAATTGAACTGGCTGGACTGCATTTGATTGTATTTAGAACTCTTATACTACCCTGATTCAATAGAAGAGATAATTCCGGCAATAGGCAATCTATAAGATCAGAAGACCTAGCAAAATGTACAAATTTATTTGGAAGTCATATAAAGTGAAAAGTAAAAGAAGTGAAGGAACAAACCCCAGCAGGCAGTGGCACCATAATTGCTTTCCTCGTCGAACCTGTCTTCACCCATTCATACCACGTCACTCCGAGCCCACGTTCCCTTAACCTCTCCCTTCGCAACTTCTCTTCCGATGATATATTACTCTCATCAAGTCCACCATCAGGGGGGCCAAAAAACAATTCTTGCCTGCCACTCTTGAGATCAAAAGCAAAAACCTTCCTACTCAAGGTGTGATCAGGACTAAATAAGTAGGTAACTAAACTATCATCAGCACTGAAACTTATAGAAGTTGGCCCCACATATCCAGGCAATGGGGATTGCACTATCTCTTCAATAGGAAAAAGAATACTGTCCTCAGCATTTTGTGGGATGGTGTTATCAGTCAGAGGCATATCGTAATTTAATGATCTCAAAAGCCTTAACTTCTTGTTCTGGCTCTCGTTCTCATCTACTGATTGCATCCCATATGAACTAAAATCCTATCAACAAAATTGCAAGGCAGCGTGAACCTAAGCAACCAAAACAAAAAAAGGGAGAAAAGCAGGAAACCGATCAAATAGTATTTTAATAGAACTGGTTAACATAATCTAAGCTTCTGAAACAAATCAACTTCGATTAAAACCGACACTTTTATTGAAACAAACCAACACTGGATACAAAGTAAGACACTTTAGTACTTGTTAATTTTAACCCCCATTTTCTCGTCACTCAAAATGAAACATAGAGCAAAACCCACTTTAGAAATAGGCAGCATTAGTCAAAGTTCCATTCTTTTTATCATTTTCTCTATATTTTCTCAGCAACCAAGCAGAGGAAAGAAAATTAAAATAATAGAAAGAAGAAAGAAAAATCATTAGTCCAAATCGCCATCACCCTCTATGAAACTCACTGATTGGTCCACTATCAAGAGAAACAATCCGGTGGATCCAACCACATGCTACTAAACTGTACTCAACAACCATCATCAAAATCAAAACTTTTTAGCTAAAACAGAGTTTTCTTAGAATAATAAAAAATCCCAGAAAGAGGAAATAGATTCTACTATTTACCTCAAAAGAGAATTGATTTCATCAGCCATGAAAGTGAACTCATATGAGAGAGAATTTACAGATTTTGATTCGTGGGAAACATAAAAGTTTTAGCTAGATTGAGAATCTTGAGTTCTTAGAGGAATTGGATTCTCCTTGTAAGTTTCAGAGAGACAAGAGATCTGTTGAAAAAACAGAAGTTTTTTTTAGTCGATATATGGCAATGAATTCTGGTAAAATAGTTTATATGAGGTTGTTACACGCGTTAACTGCGCGTTGTGTTTAGAGAATGATATTTCCATCATTGAATGGGCGTTTTGTTCCCACTTTCTATTAAAATAATAATGATTCATTTTTTAAAAAATAAATCGGTGACTTGTTCCTATTTTGAAATATTTTAAAGTATTATTTAAAAAAACATATATTAAAATAATATTTTTTAATTTATTTTTAATATTAATATATCAAAACAATATAAAAAAATTAAAACAATTAATTTAAAATTTTAATCAAATTTCATTTTGACTGCAATATCGAACACTTTCTAAATTTAATTAATTAAATTATTAAAAAAAAATAGTTCAAATTAAATTTTAAATTTTAAATTTTAATAAGCAAGAATGTTTGATGGTTTTGTCCAAAGACGGGGTTAAGTTCAATGAAAATAATGGAGATGAGAGTTGAATTTTTTTAATATATAATATAAAAAACTTAATGTGTATAATTGGATAGAATTAAAGGTGTCATGCTTTTTAGCTAATTTACCAATTTGACCCTCCCAAATGGAAAAAAAAAAAAACTGGATGTGTAATTTTAATTAAAAATTTGGATTCTTTTGATTGTTTGGCTTTCTATTTAAGAAAAACAAATATGAACTATTTAACCTTTTCATGCCATGTATGATATAACAAACAATATTAAAAGAATAAATAAGAAAATACTATTATTATAGGAATAAATAAGAAAAATTAAGCAAAAAGAGATTGAAGTGATTTTTATCAGGCACATGTGTGGAACATGGTTTCTCCCTCTTTTTCTTTCAATTCTTACATTTTCACTCCCACCTTTCTAGTTTCCAAACACATTGTAGATATCAAGGTTTTTTTTTTTAAAAAAAAAATTATATTTATTTATATTTACTTTATTTATAAAAACGGATTTTCTCATAATTATGAATCTTTGAATTAGCAGTTGTTGCCTTTTGAATTATGAATATTTTTTTCTTTATTGTATATGTTATTACAGAAACTATAGAATATAATTGATAAAAGACTAAAATTGTTGACAATTTTAATGCATGGATTTCAAATAATTAATCCAATAGAGCGTAACATATCAATTGTTTTTCAATATCATCCCTGAAAATATACCAATGATGTTCCTCTTGTTTCAAACATTTTCTCAATTATATTTCTCCTTTTGTACATATATTTTTACATTTTTCTCTAGATTTCCTTAAAAACCACTATTTTCTGTATAAAATGTTCACATTAACGGCCATGGACAGGCGGACCCAATTGATTAAATTTTATATATTAGGATGAAACTGGGAGTTTGATAGTAAATTAAAGACCAAAATTAAATATGCTTCTTATAAGAAGAGAGAGAGAGAGGGAGAGAGAAAAGGCACGACAGACAAACAGAATCTTAGGTATATGAGAGCAAAACAGAAGTGCCAGTTGGCGATTCACTTTCCGTACGACACGTGTATGCCTACATGCTATAAAAGTCAAAACGTAGCTTTTTGTTAGAACGTATAGATTAAGGGCTCCATTGATGTGGACCCCTGATCAAATCCTTTTGTGTGTTAAGGTAGGTGGACATGTCTTGAACTGGCCAATCAAGGGTTGCCAAGTGTCATATTCATTGTGTGAAGATGGCACCCGCCATGGATGATTGCTTTTTACTGTTTATTATTTATAAGATCATAATTTGGATTAATTTAAGTTTTATATCAAACTATATATTATTGAATATAATAAATTTGATGAATTGCTTGCAGTTTGTCAATAAGAATTTTTTTTATATATATAAAAAAAATCATATTATCTTAATTTTAAAGAATCTTAAAATAAAATCATGAGATACAAGTATTAGATTGGATCATGAATCAAGTGGGGTTTTATAATGTGATTTATGGGTGGCAAAACTGAGTTGATGATGAATATTTTATAATTGATTTTAAAAAATAATTAATTCATGAGGGAAATAAATCGTGGCTTGATGTTATAACCAATACTGATTTTTTAAGCTTGATGCAAGTAATTGTTTGAAAGTGTGGTTGCAGTTATTTTTAAAAATTCTAATATTTGCAGACGAGATTTGATCAAGAAAACAACATTAAAGCATAAGCACACAGTTCAATGAGTTAACAAGCTGTGATGTTTAATATTTTTTTCGAAATCAATTTATGAGTTAATCAAAACTATTTTTTGTTTATTTATCCATTTTAAGGGTGGATCCTAAACATTAATATATTGGATTTACCAAGAAGTTTGCTTTTTTTATGATTGTTAATATAATGATTATTAAAAATTTACATGGTTATTAACTTCAGATTTCATGTGATTAGTCGAAATGAATACAATCTGATCTTGGAGAGAGGACCAAAGCCAGGGACAATTTTAGGGCAGGTGCTGGAAAAACAATAGGGTCAAAGCAACCATTACTTTTCTCCAGGAAAATAGCATCTGTATTTATCAGCCTTTCACTTCTTTTCCTGTAAATTATAGCCCATGATCATCTCATTTAGTCCAGAAAAGATGGATAAAATATTTTTTTTTATTTTTTCATATATATATATATATTAGAAATATATTTATTAAACACAAAAATCTTGTTTTATTTACAGTAATAATTATTATAGAAATGAATATATGAGATTAGGAGACTATTATTTTTACAATGAACAATTTGAAAAATGATTTTTTTTATTTTATTTTGTAGAGAACTGAAAACAATTCCCTCAAACCCGCTAACTTTTCCGAGATTTAGTTTCCATAAGTTAGATATTATTTTTCATTTGTTTCTACACTGTAAGGTCAAGGTGATGGCCAGGTAGGTAATATTTAAAAAAAAATAAAAGTTAAAATAAATTATTTTAAAAGATTTTTTTATAAATAAAATAAGAAGTTTTAATTAAGTTTTACAAGATCAAAAGTCAAATCAGTGTTTGACCTAATCAACTCCTGTGTTTCTTTTTTAAATTTTAAACTAAATTGATCTATATTTTATAGAAGTTGAAGAAAATATTAAAAGTTTATTTTAAAAATCTATTTGGTATTGTGACAGAGGTTATTTCATATAGTGTGTTTCACTTGAAAATATATTAAAATATTTTTTTACTGTTAAAATTTTATTTTTGATGTCAGCACATCAAAATAATTTGAAAAACACCTAAAATATTAATCTAAAGCAAAGAATAAAAAATAAAAAAAAAGTTTTTTTTAATATTTTTAAAACGCATAATTCAACGCTTGCTCCTATCTGATTAACTCAAGCCCAGCCCATAGTGTCATAGACAAGTCCAGTTCCAAAAAATAGGCCCAGATATCAAAGCTGGACCGGAGTTTCCTTACTTTTCCGAGCCCACCAATCCTGTTATGGGCCAATCCATCTTAAGTGCAAGGCTATTAAAGCTACGATTTTAATACAAAAAACGAGGAACAA
The DNA here is from genome assembly GCA_029228465.1 of Salix viminalis. Taxonomy (NCBI): domain Eukaryota; kingdom Viridiplantae; phylum Streptophyta; class Magnoliopsida; order Malpighiales; family Salicaceae; genus Salix; species Salix viminalis. The sequence goes on from CM055437.1 coordinate 9,530,727, forward strand.
TTGCATAATTGGTGAGCAGAAAACTACACCATGGTTTTGGAGACTTAGATGTCTCATCTTTGTCAACCCATTTCAGATTTTGACACAAAACGGCATCGAATCTGAGCAGATTTTCTATACAAAAATACAATGCACAAATAGAATGTGCTCAATAAGCTAGCAAACCATAGTTTTCAGACCCGGATGGGGTCTTACCTTGTTAAGGTCCAAGCCATTGGGTTATCGGGTCAACCACGGGTTATAGGGATAAACTTGGATCGATTCTAAAATGACTTTGTTTCGACACAATTAAGAAAAAAACAACATCATTATTTTGGTAAAAAAAATCCTTGGAGTTAACCTAGTCGATCTAACTTAAATTTAACTGAATAAACATGATTGTTGTTTATTTATTGGATAAAGCGTAGCATGATGATAAAAAACTTGCAAAATGAAATTCACGCCACGCTTATCATGCCGATTACTATACAGCCTATAATCTCCGTCTTATGAAAAGCGATGTAGTCGAATTTGAGATAACATATTGTTATGAGTAATTGAGTGTGGATTTACCACATAAACATTATATGAATGACCTAGTAAATATATTTATGGATCAATAGAACAAGTACAAGTCCAAAAAAAAAAATGGTAGCTTCAATTTTAAATAAAAGCCTAAAAATATCAAAACTTTTAATCAAAATGTTAGATTATACTCTTATTTTTTTCAGAGTTTCCCAAAAGCTATTTTTTTTTCTTCTAAAAGAGCAACTTCTAAAGGGGCTGATTTTATCAACATTATTTTTTAAAGAAAATAAAAATGTCAATTTAAGTTGCTCATCAAATTTTTATCTTCTGCGTTTATTTTTGCTGTATTTAGCTTCCGCTGCATTAAGGTGTAGTATGATTTCCTGCGAGATAGGCTTGCTCAAGAAAAATAAACATGGGATTTAACAGAATTCCTTCTATATCATACATTAATTTGAGAGAAACTGAACCTGCTTGAAAAACTTATTTCTTGAACATTTATGATCACAAGCACCACCTTAAACATTTCCGAAAAATGTTACCACAGAACAGACATTTCTGCTGCTGCAGAACAGGATGTATTTGGTAAAGTATCACAGAGACATCTCTATTGACAAGCCTCCTCCTCCTATTTGACGCAGACAAACATCAATTTCAACAATCAAAAACACACACATCAGGTTAAAATCTCCACCCCCCCTCCTCCTCCTTTTCTGCTTTTCCAAGCAAGCTAGTGGCTGAATCAGTATCCATGTTCATGTAAGATAAGGTACTGGCAACTAGTTTGTGCAACTAAAATCACACTTTGCACCTAATCTCATCCTCTTCGAAACATTATAAAAACCCTCATTATCCTCTCCCTGGGACATCGAACACTTGAACAAGTATCAGTTGCATTGGCATTTTTGCAAACATTCCAAGCTGTACAGAGAGCTAAACCTGAAAACCATAAAATGAAGAACCATTTTTCAGTCTTCTTGTTTTCAGCTATCCTTCTCTTCCTCCACTGCAACCAAACTCTATCCCAGTCACCTACAGCAGCACCAGCAAAAGCCCCTGCTGCGGCCTCTGCGCCTCCACCAGCAGCAACGTCATCGTCAGCGCACAAGCCTCACCGCCTGTAATGGTTCCTGTACAAGTTTCAAAAGGTCCTGTCAATGTCATCAAAATCCTCCAGAAGGCTGGCGGCTTTGCAGTCTTCATCCGCCTTATAAAATCCACTCAAGAGGACATCCAGGTATTCTCCCAGCTCAATGACTCGCGAGACGGCGTCACCATCTTTGCCCCTACCGACGGGGCGTTTTCGGCCATTATCAAATCAGGTGTTCTTAACTCCCTGAGTGATCATCAGAAGATTGAGTTGGTGCAGTTTCATATTATACCGAAAATTCTTACGACTGCCAATTTTCAGACTGTCAGTAATCCTATAACAACTCTGGCAGGATCCGGTAGCCGTTTCGCTCTTGATGTGATAACCACAGAAAATATGGTGAATGTAACTTCAGGACTTACCAACACAAGCGTGTCGGCAATTGTATACACTGATAGCCAGCTTGCTATCTATCAGGTCGACAAGGTGCTACTTCCTCTAGATATTTTTGCCCCCAAATCTCTTGCTCCTGCACCATCACCACCAAAGCCTAAAAAGGATGATGGTGCAGACACTCCTGTGGTTCCAAAGGATATTTCTGGTGCAGTAAGCTGTGTGATGCTTAATACTATGCTTATCTCCGGAGTTATCATAGTTGCTGCAGCTTTTCCTTTGTGACCCTGCTGTTTTGACAAGGTTTCACTTTCTTCATCTGTGGTTCATGATTTTGCTGGTTATAATGAACTGTGGTGTTTAACAGGTTCATTGCTTTGAATAATTGTCATTTCCTCTCAATTCTATTTGTGTTCTTCCAAGTTTGTAAACAACTCTGCCTTTGATTTATTTTTTTCTCTTTTTCTGCTTTCATGTATTCTGTGGAATTGTAATCTATATCAAAGAAAAAGAAATATAATTTCGATGAGCTTTGATTTTTCAATCCTACATTAATTTGTAAGCAATCAAATTCACATCTCGAAATTCACATTTATATTATAAAAACACCTCTGTATCTCCTCAAACAATGTAACACAAATAATAATAAAAAAAATCAAACAGAAGAGACAAATCATCAGGCGACAGCATCATCACCAAAGGGTCGAGAAGTCCTAGCACCATAAATGATTAAAATCCACTTGGAGGAGCATAAAAAGGTTTAAAGATGAAGCACATTAGTGCTACATGACATGAGCTTAATTATCCAAATATTACAGAAACAATTGGAATCCATAATCTTTTTTTGTAGACATGTTCTTGCTGTAATTCCTGAAGAGTACAATGTGAAGTTCTTCCTGATGAAAAGAAATCAGATAATCTAACGATATCAAAATACATGATTGTATACATGTAACATATGAGCAGTCATTACATGAACCTAGTCCATTGGACAACAAAGCCAATCATATTGTCTGGATTTGCAGCACCGACTGGTTAAACTGTAAGGTCCACTGCATGAACTAATTAAAGTTGTTCTGGTCCTATGAACAGGATTCGTGTAATAATTTATCGATCATAAATGATAAGTTTAGCAAGACATGGAACTAATTGTAGGCAATCTGCATCCAGCTAAAGCTGAAACTATTAATTATGAAAGCTGCATTATTGTTCACAACGCATACTCACAATCTGCATCCAGCTAAATCTGTCTAGTTCTCTTTGATTGTTAACAAAACCATGAAGACAACTAGCACAAGTCACTTAGAAAATTTCTTGGCAATCAGTAGGATCATGCCACTGGTACTAATTTTCACCGTAAATTCTCAAAAAATTAAAATCTTGGATTGAAATAGTGTCTTAGATCAAGTATTTGCAGCCATTAACCTGCTGGTTCTAACTGCTGAGGCTAAGAACACAAAACGCAGACATAAATTTGGTCATGGTCACATTGATCACAAAATTTTCTAGTGATTTTTTTTCTTCACATTTATCCCCTGTATACTCATCTCAAATTTCCCATCACTTTGCAACAAGTTGTTTTTTTTGTTCTATCCATTATTTTTTCCCCTGGAAAACATGATATATTTGGTGAAGCATCACACAGAAAATTGATTGATAAAGCTATCCTTCCTGTTTGACACAGACAGAGCTCATTTCACAATCATGCACATCTTAAACACAATCTCCCCTCCTCCTTTTCGAGAAAACTAGTTGCTGCTGAAGTAGCTGTTATGTTTGTGCAACTGAAATTACACATTTCACCTAATCTCATCCTCCCACAACCATAATAAAACCCCTCACTATCCTCTCTTTTGCACATCAAACATTTGAATAAGTGGTGTTGGCATAATTCTATTAGCAATTTTGCATAGCTCCCAAGCTATCCAAACAATACAACCCATAAACCACACAAAGATGAAGAAACAAGTTTCCCTCTTCTTATTTTCACTTGTTCTTCTCTTTCTCCACTGCACCCAAACACTATCTCAGTCACCTACAGCAGCACCAGCAAAAGCCCCTGCTGCGGCCTCTGCGCCTCCGCCAGCCGCAACCTCGTCAGCGCAAGCCTCACCGCCTGTAATGGTTCCTGTACAAGTTTCAAAAGGTCCTGTCAATGTCATCAAAATCCTCCAGAAGGCTGGCGGCTTTGCAGTCTTCATCCGCCTTATAAAATCCACTCAAGAGGACATCCAGGTATTCTCCCAGCTCAATGACTCGAGAGATGGCGTCACCATCTTTGCTCCTACTGACGGGGCGTTTTCGGCCATTATTAAATCAGGCGTTCTTAACTCCCTGAGTGATCATCAGAAGATTGAGTTGGTGCAGTTTCATATTATACCGAAAATTCTTACGACTGCAAATTTTCAGACTGTCAGTAATCCTATAACAACTCTGGCAGGATCCGGTAGCCGTTTCGCTCTTGATGTGATAACCACAGAAAATATGGTGAATGTAACTTCAGGACTTACCAACACAAGCGTATCGGCAATTGTATACACTGATAGCCAGCTTGCTATCTATCAGGTCGACAAGGTGCTACTTCCTTTAGATATTTTTGCCCCCAAATCTCTTGCTCCTGCACCATCACCACCAAAGCCTAAAAAGGATGATGGCGAAGAGACTCCTGTGGTTCCAGAAGATATTTCTGGTGCAGTAAGCTGTGCCATGCTTAACTCTTTGGTCATCTTTGGAGCTGGTATGGCTGCTGCAGTTTTTCCTTTGTGACCATGGAGTTGAGGACAAGGTATCTTGCGATGAGGTCTCTTCTTCACCAGAGGTTCATGATTTTGCTGGTTCGAATGGACTGTGATGTTCAACAGGTTATGTGCTTTAAATAATTGTCTTCTTCTCTCAAATTTGTTTGTGTTTTTTTCAAGTTTGTAAAAACCTTCCATTTAATCTTTTTTTTTTATTATTATTGCTGTTGTTATTGTTTATTCATCATTTCTTCTTCTTTTTTTCCCTTTCTTTTGTGTGTTATTTAATGGCGATGTATATTAAAAAAATAAATTTTATGCTTAGCATGCTTGGAATTTTAATCTCTGGTGTGCTGTATGAAAATTGCTATCAACTTCTTCGAAGAAAAATAACAGTACAGATAAAAAGAAACATGACGCCAGCAGGGTCTTGGCCTGGTGTTCAAGAAGGGCTTCTCCTTTCCTCTCACTCCAGGTTCAAGCCTTGTCAGGCACGCTTGTCACCTCCACGGTGTCTTACATGCTCATTAGGCTTACAGGATGTTCAATGAGCTCAGGGATTTAGTTGTGGTGCGCGCAAACTTGCCCGGACATCCCAGTTATCAAAAAAAAAAAAGAAACATGACAGATAAAACTCTAATTATCTGTCTGAATGGTCGACCGGTTAGATCTAATTGTATAAGGTGGTCGATAAGGTAAGCTAGATAATTGGAGTTTTACCTTGTTACCTTAAAAAATGTGACAGACAACAATTTGCTATTTCGTCGAACTTCTATATTAATTCCCCAATTGTTTTGATTTTTGTATGCTAATACCTCAACTTGTCCCTTCAAACATATATATGCCCAGCATACATTTTCTACTTGAGCGAATGGAATTGGTAATAAGATTGAGATTGAAAGAGAATTCAGGAAGGGGTTGTAACGAAAATAAGCTCAGAATGGTATTCTTGTGCTAGGACGCCTTGTTTAAGGTAGTCCATTACCATCAATTATGTATCCAGCAACTTAATCTTACATGTATATTTATATATTGATGTAGAACAACTGGCCGATGAGTACATGTTGAAGATAGAAAATCCGGGCAATTGAATTCCAGTAGTTCGGGTATCGAAGTCAGAATGATGTGAAAATCACATAATTAATGTGTTTCGGCATGTCCGTCAATAGTCAAAGTTGTGCTATTGATGCATACCCTTTTTTAGCCGAATTCTATCGTTTAGACCCTGAAATCGTCGTTTTTGTCATTTTAAAAAAAAAGTTTTTTGTTTTAGCCATAACTTTTGATTTCCAAGTTCGAATCGACTTCTGTCAATTCCGACTTGCTCTGGATTTCTAGCAGTTTTAATTTCCGCAATTATCTCAGTTTTGGTAATTTTTAGTAATTAGTTCCGTTTTCTTGTCCGATAAGAATTAAGGCTAGGTTATCACTTTAAATATGCTTGTAAGCCTTTTTGGCTGAAATCAATCAATTATTCAATGAAATTTCAAATTTTCTTAAGAGTTTCTCTCGTTTCTAGTGGACTCCAGAGTAATTTACAGAATATTGACGTGGGTCGTATTTTTTTGTGTGTTTTCCTTTGCGTCATATATAAAAAGTACAACGCATGAAACAAGCTAAGTTTGCATTTAAGAACATAACCAAAAGATTTAAGATGGTTAAAAAGCTGCACCCTGATGCAATTCTGAATCTTCGAATTCAGAAGAAACAAGGCTTACATCATGAAAATTACAACCAGGATCCACCATGCAAGCCTGTGATTAACGTTCCAGATTTGCTCATAACCCATCTTAAACTTGCATATCCTGATCAGCCATAGCTCAATACAAAGATAAGCAAGGACTTAACCTTAATAAGGAAGGTTCCATTGATGGTTTTTACATGCAAGGTTAATCCTTCTTTGATCTGGCCTGTCCAATCTAAATTATTTTTTCGTATCTCATAATAAAAAATCTGAAAGAAAGGATTTCTGCATATCCCTTTTCTCTGAAAGTAACTTTTCCCTCACTCGTCTTATCAAACATGCTTGAAATCTTTATCTATATCATATACAGAACATGTTAAGTGCTAATTCAAAGAAAAATACAGGTGAGAACACACTTATTATACATTTTATACACACATTGCAAAATTTGTGATGCTGTAATGCACTGTACCATGCAAAACGTGAGCCGAACTAAGCTGTACCAGTTCTACATTAGAAAAGTTTGCGATGGCAAATATGCACCTTGTGGATCACATCTTGGTTGCACTTATGAGGTTATAACCTCGAGTCGTCTAGCTCTTGTATTGACATGTGAATTCGAGCATCTCTCAAATAGAGTTGATCCAAAACGAGCATGTTTTTTTTTTAGATTCGAGGAAACCCTATCCCCCGGAAAGTACACTTTGTGGGTCCAGATGAGCGAGTAAAACACTGGTTGTCCCAACCTTTTACAAGAGGTGCACGCCCTAACTGGAACTCATTATTGATATCTTTTGCTGGAAATGACATGATTGATATCTTTCTGCTACACTTCTGAATCTTCAATTTCAGTACTTAACACGAAGCTGGGAAATGCCAAGGTTATATCCCTGGAAATAGAAAAAATTGCAAAGTCTGAAGTTAAAACACTCGAATTGCAGAGGTACATTATAGATTGGTCTTACTCAAGTAATAACTGTAGGTGCAGTGTGCCTGTGCGCAATTTAGAAAATGAGTATGGAACTTGCTCCTCACTTTAAATAAGGTAGAGTCATGTTCTTTATAAGAGAAGGGTTCTTAGACACAAATTCCTTCCACTCTTCAGGATCAATTTTCCATCACCTTTTAAATCTGCATCACAAAATGTCTGGAAAAAAAGAGGGAAAACAGAGAATCATTATCCATATAAGCATGAAACAATGGAGTTTGACAGAGCAAAACCAAACTGTACCTTGTCCACAATTGTTTCTACAACATCGTCGGACAGAAATAGATCCGATTCATGCAGAAGTGCCACCACCATCTCCTTCAACTATTGAACAACTTCAACTCGTGAGGCAGAATATACATTCGGAAACACGTGTGTGTGAGTGGTGCTGGTAATCATCATTTTATTTTTTCATCATATTCCCCTTAATTATCTCATGGTATAAATTGTCAAACTTGGCCACTTCTGGAATCATATATTTTTACTCGAAGAACAAAAAAGCAAACCTTAAAAAATGTCTGCAATTATCAGCTTGCTGCGTGGTATGGCATGTAAGAGAAAGATATGAAAAGGAGAAGAATTGCAGAACTCACCTCCTCTCGTTCAATGAAGCCAGTTTGCCTTAAATCATATAATCTGAAAGTAACTGCAAGAAAATACCCCCTTGATGAGTAAATTATTCAGGAGTAGATGCAAAAAACAGTCAATCGACATGCAGAAAAAAATCCTGTCTGAACTCAAGCCCCCTACTTGTATATCACTCTAGAGGAAAAACATTAGGCTTACAATGGATCTTGTCTTCAACTGGTGCATTTGGATGAAAGACACCCAAAGATCGAACAAATTCTCCAAACTCAATTACTCCATTGCGCTTGACATCAAATAAATCAAAAATCTGCAGAATTGAAGCAAGGAGATGCAACTTAGAAAGAAGGAAAAATGCCATGGTATCAGGTAACCATTGCTATATTATACGAAAAGGCTGCACTACATACCCTGTCTGCGAACAGGTTCCTCCTGTTCTTGTTCCTGAAGAGTGCAAGCTGAAGTTCTTCCTGTAGAGTAGGAGATATTTAAATGATATTAATACATGTTATTAATTAAGTCATGATTATAAACATAATTAGATTAACATCCTTAGATTATATACCTTGTGAATAAGCCCATCATTAATGACTGAACTGCTTAATTTCTTAAATAGTTCGTATAAAGCCTCTACTTCGCTAACAGTAACTGCAAAAAAAAAATTCGAATTTCAACAGCCAATCGCATAAAATTCTTAGGAACAGGAACTAGCTGAAACTCAAAATAATGATTTGGAAAAGCAGCATTGTTTTCCTTTCTTTTCTTTTCCACGACAACATGACTTTGATGCTTCTTATGCCCAATGGATTTGTCATTGTTGTAGTGACCAACCACACCAAAGGTTGGATTCACAAACCGTTCCATGTATTGCTTTTCGAGGTATCGTTAGAGACAGTGGAACAAATGAGAAAAGACAAAAAAATACAACTAGAGAAAATTGTATTTGGTAGTAATGTACAAGATAAGGTGAAAGTCTATGTATTCTATTTAGTTACTAGTCACTTGCTCACTTGCCTTGTGTTTTGCCGCTGCCAGAATTATATTTTTTAAAATGTAATAAAAAAATATTAAGAGTGAGAATTTTTTTTATAATGCTATAAATTTGGGCACAAAAATAAATCTGAGCAGAATTTTTATGAAGCGTAAGTTTCCAATGAAATATATAAATTTTCGATCGATATTAAAAAACAATTTAATAGGTTTCAACGAAATTATCAGCACAAAATTATCATTACCATTATTTATTAAACAATGAATATTATTAAATTGCCCTGAAGAATTAAAAAAGCAAAACACTTCAACAAAAGAGCAAGCAAGAAAATAATTAAAAAAAACCGATCACTAAAATTATCATCATCATTGTGTAAACAATGAAAACCATAAAATTATCTCAAATATTAAAACAAAAAACCCAAAATTTTTAACAAAAGAGCAAACAAAAACAACAAAACCAAAAGACAACTAAAATAAATATCATTAGCATAAAAAAATTCATTTGATTAGAAGAGCAAATAAAAATAACAAAAAAACTAAAAAAAAAAACAGGAAAAAAGAAGAAATGTCAATTTTAAAATGATCATCAACATAATTAAAAATTCAAGAGTGAATTGAAAAACAAAACCCCAACAAAAGAAAAAATGATAAAAATTAAAAACCAAACTAAGAGTATAGATACATAAACACGAACACAAAATAGAGACCGACCCAAAATGAAAGAAAAAATTAACAGACCTAAAACCAAAAATAAAAAGAATATGGGCCAAAATGAAAAACAAAATATATGATCAATTTCAATTGGAGGATAAAATTCAAACAAATCAAAACCTCAGGACTGTAAAACTTACAGGAATTAAAAACAAACTAGAAATCAAAAGAATAAAGGTTGAAATGAAAAATAACATATATGATCAATTTCAATTGAATAACAAAATTGAAATAAACCAAAACTTTTATAAAAGAAATCAAGATGAAAAAACAAATCAAAAGACCAATGATTGAAAAGAAAAACCCATAAACAAAGAGGACTTTTATGTATTTTCGGCTGCATGAGAGAAAAAACAGGTAAAAAAAGAAAAGTTGATCATCGGCAAGTCTCCGACCATCATGAGCCGCATGCGCACCACCATGTGGAAGAGTGGAAGAGGTCATGGCGGCGCTTCCAGTGAGATGGCGGTTGGACATTTTCAATCGCCGCATGACTCTTCACGTGCCACTAACATGTGTAGTGGAAAAGTCAAAAATACCCTTGAGGCTGACAATTAATTTTTATGGACTAAAGGCTACATTGGTAATTACACTATTAAAATCTACAATAATTTGTGTCTAGGGTTATAGTGAAAGAGCAACTCATTTTTATTGTTTTTTAAACAGTAGATAAGACTAAGAAAAAAAATTGACCCTTAATATGTATGGTTATTAAACTTACATATTAAAAAATTAATATTTACTTTTACTTTAGTTTATATTGAGTATTAAAATTAATAATATTATAATAAATATAATTATATAATCAAGATTAACTTAATAGGTTGATCTGAGACCTGAATTGGTCAACTCAAGATAGAATTCGGGTTAAAACACCATGATTTTTTGAAAAAATAAAATAAATTTTTTGGATCATTCTAGTTAACTCTCCCTAACCATGACCAAAACCTTGTATCGGGTCAATTCCTGAATTGGGTTTTATATTATGATAATAACTACTTTTATCAATATGATAACTCGAATCATCATGTATTGACCCTCCCGGTTGTCCCGAGTCTTGCCCCGGTTGACCTCTGAGTCAAATTTTAAAATTATGATAATAATAATTTTTATCCTTACATTGACATGTGTTGACCCTCTTGATCTGTGACTGTAACCTGGCCTCGAGTTGACCCTCCTAACCTGGTCTTGCGCCAATTAACTCCCCAAGTTTGAAACTACGATAGTAATAACATTTATCCTTACAATTACTTAGGTTTACCTTTTTGATTCATAATTAGGGCATTGACCCTCAAATCAAATTTTAAAATCTTGATAATAATTATTTTTATTTTATGTTAATCCGAGTCAACTCAGGAAAATCCTCCCAATAGGTGACCCAAGTTGACCCTCAAGTTGAGTTTTAAAACTATGATAATAACAATTTTTGGTTTTATGTTAACCCGGATCAATGTTCAACAACACTAATGACCCGGGCTTTGCCCCATATTAACTCCTAGACATGGTTTTAAAACTATGATAATAATTATTTTTATTTTTATACTAACTCGGGTTAACCCGAGTCAACCCAACCCAACCCATGACCCTAACCTTGACTAGTGAACTGGACTTTGTCTCAAATTGATCTCCGGGTTGAGTTTTAAAACTATTATAATAATTATTTTATTTTTACATGTTTTAATTGGATAATTTTAGAATTAAGAATTTTTTATAAGGATATTTTAGGATAAAAAAAATTAGTCTCTTGATACATATCTTTTTGTACCTTTTATTTTAAATTACATAAGTTTACTTCAAAACTATCTCAAAAACATATTTATTTTTATATATCTATTCCTGCCTTTTTAACCAAATACATTTTCATCCTCACTTTTTCCATCCGTTCTGTCCCAAAACAAATGCTACCTAACAAACTTAACTTCATGCCTGACAAGTGACAACTAGTTTTAATATAACACAATATGCAAAACTTCTCAAAAAATAGCAGGAACACATTGAAGAACAGCTAGGAAGTAAGCAGGGCAGGTTACAGCTAGGATTTTGCAACAATGAACCTTTTGATAAAGCATACTCACAGGGTGTTTCAGCAGCCAGTACTGCTGGCTCCTCGTACCCCCGCGTCTCTTTAGTTCTCTTTGAATGGTAGCAACCCATGAAGACAACCAGCACCAGTCACCAATAAAATTTCTTGGAAATCAGTGGGCTCATGCCAAATGATCTATTTGAAAACACCAACTGGTAATTTCACAGAGTGTAGATTGATTGGTGACCGAGCTTGAGTATCTGCTGCCTTCTACCTGCTTGCAAAGATAAGTGGTCAAATTCCAACCACAGAGACCGTGAACACACGACGAAGACACAAACCTGGTCATGATCAGGTATCAATTGTCTTCAAAATTTGAAATTTATCCACTATTTTCAAGAAAATTTACTGGTATAGTAGCATCTAGGGAGCAGATTCTAACCGTCCAATTAACCAAGAATATTTGATGAGTATAGGCAAAAGCTGACATTAAAATTTAACGCAGGGCAATTCTATTATAGTAAATGCGAAAACGCTTCATGATCTCACCTTCGTCTCTGCTCGATCCAACTTGCTCTACCATTATTTTTGGTTGCATGTGTGTTCTTAAATTAAATGAAGACATAACTGATTACTAGTATAAATTGACTACTTCAGACGTCAAAGATAAGCAAGATTCTCTTGAACAGTTCAAGATTCAATGAGATGATTTCATAGGCCAACAGGGTTTATTCATAAACTACCCAAGCTCATGAAAAATGTAGCTATAGCTGTCATTGCAGAAATGTCTTTAATAATAATAAAAAAAAAAAGGCAGAAAAGCTCATAATACTATGAAAAGCATCTGCACAACACTACAAAAATATGTTTACTAATTCTAGCAGAATGTATTGTAATGGAGACACGAAATTATAGTATTTTAGCCAATTCCTTATGATCAGGCCACATGGTGTAGTTTAGCCAAGCAACTGGGAAACATTTGATCTAGACATCAGACCTACCAACACGCTCTCTAATGTCCATGGCCACTTTGAAAGCTTTCTCTAGCTCAAGAATATGGGAATATTATAGCACCTAATACCAACAAACCTGCTCAAGCATGTGTGACATTTTCATACTAAAAAAATATGGAGATGATTTGGAAGGGAACTATCAAGTTGTAGTTTAAACAACTATTAACTAAACAAGTATGCTCTTCTGAGGTCTTCTTTTCTGAGGGAGCTTCATTAAGCCTAACTATGCTTCCCAAATTCCATTTCCATACTATCCCAGCTTGGTTTGAGAGCTCTGATTTTCGCAGCTCAAAAACTCTCATGTCTTGTTTGTAATTACATTTTAAGAGTATTTTTGAAAAAAATGAATTTTTTATTTATTTTTATTTTTACTTTAAATTAAAAAATATCATTTTGATATATTTCTAAATAAAAAATACTTTTAAAAAAACTTCAACCACAATGCTCACTACAGAAGGCCAAAAAGAAAGGCATCGCTAGACCAAAAGGCCATGATTGATACCTTAAGAAAATGATTCTGGCATTTCAAATGCAAACTTTTTTCCTTTCATTTCAGAGACTTAGATTTCAAGCACTAACTAGGGGTGAACATATCTTGGAGAAAGGATAAAATATTCTAATATTTAATTGTTTTCCATAAACAATGCAGAAAAACAAGCAGGGTAAAAAATTATTTAAGAAAAAAAAATGTCTTCGTTATCTGGGATCGCAGGCATAAAACAACAGCATGACCTGGTATGAATTAATCTAATCATTTACAGGGGAGCGACAATGATAACTCAAAATCTCCATATTCTGGTATATTCCTCAGTTTTCTAATCAAAGTGGGAAGGAAATGAATCTGGTCAAAATGTGATTTATCTCCATCTATTTAGCTCAAAGTCAACTTTTCTGGTGCTGGGTTCAAAAGTTAGGTTATGAAAATCAATTTTTAGTCGATTCTCTACCAAAAATGACAACGAAAGATTCTTTCCAAGACTCAAACTTATGAAACTCAGAAATCTCATCCTTTTTGGTTACTGAGAAAATGTAGAAGTGGTCAAGAAACTCTAACTCTTCTTCCTTCCCTAGATCTCCTCTCACAACAATCAGAAGCGAAATTCGAGAAAACTCAAGAAAGAAAACATATACAACAAAGGAACCAACCAACCAACCAAAATCCCATTATCAGCACACAAGCCATGCAGCCAAAACGATAAATAAGAAGGAAAGACCACACCCAAAAGAGAGATTTCAGCAATGAAAGAGGAAACTACTCTACTAACCTTTGCCGGTGTCTTTGGTGTCAGCTTGGAAAGTGTGAACGACAGCACTTTAATCTGTCTTTCTTCACTTTAAAGTTATTTTTTGTAGGAGGAACAGCCCAAGATATTCAGGATCTTGTGTTTTTTGTAGCTTTAGCACTTAACTTTATCAGCTTCCCTCGATCTATTTTATACATGATTTCTGTCTCTGTCAGTGCATTTTAATTATTTTAGCTCTCACCCCTCGCTTTCAGGTCCCTATTTAGGTGCGTTGCATCTTAAATTAAGGGAAATAAATAATATTATAAAATGATTATTTTAGAAATAAAACAATTGAGGTATGCATGCCAAATTTCCTGGAAAAATAAAAGGTGTCCAAACTCCAACTCCAACCCCTTATCAATTTAACATTAAACCTTGTAAATTATAATACTTTTTTTACAAAATAATATGTCTGATGAGGTGATTTAAATAAAGAATTGGATGATGCTAAGTTGATTGTATGAACTAGAACTGTTTTTTTTTTAATTAACGTGGATGTCTAGATCAGCTTATGTGTATTTCGACTAATTTCATTAGTCCTAAAATTAACGATTATATAAATCTCCAGTGTTATAATATTAACAATTATAAGACTTGAAATTAAATTACAAGAAAACTAAATCTTTTAGTCAAAAATAATATTACTTTTTGTTTAGGAAGCATGGTGTTTTTTTTTTTAAATAAAATTGATAATAAATTAAAATAATAAAATTTTATTTTGTAAAAAAAAATATTAGTATTAATATATTAAAATGATTTAAAAACATGATTAAAATTTTAATTTCATTTAAAAAAACATTTTTTAAACAAATGTCCAAATAATCACTAAATGGAATCGTGTCGTGTCGGCAGACTGTCATGTTTTCTGTTTGTATTATATAATAATGTAAAGTCAGAACTTTGAATGTTTCTTTACCCCTTCAATTTTTTTTTCACCTCAGATGACGACGAGGGCTTCATTCTTGATTTGATCAACTTGTAATAAAAAATAAAATAAAAAAGAGTGTTAGGACTGTATTTCATAATATAAAAAAATTATTCATGTTGAATTATTAATAATGCATGATAATAATTAAGTGGAAATATATCTAAATTCATATCTGAAAATAGTTCTCTAGAATCATGCGGATGATTTTCCTTATTAACATATTTTTCTTTAAGAGTCATTTGATTCTCTCTACCATAATCTTATTTTCTCTCTGATGATAAAATGTTAAAATAAAAATAAAGCAGGACATGTAATTTAGAGACCATGATCATATATATAGATAACAAGTTACCTTTTGGTATTTATGTCTTTTGACATTTCAATCCTTTTAGTATTTATATTTTAGTCCATCGTTAAAATAGGAATAATTCTTTAGTCTCTACATATTAAAAGTCTACATCCTATTAAATATCTAAAATAACCTAATTGTCTACAAATACTTAACAAATTATTTTTAATTATATTTTATTTTATTTGATAGTTCTAATATACATAATTATTCTTATTTAAACTCAACATTGAATTAATGATTGAGAGTTTTTTTTTAGGGGAATACACGACCCAAAATCAATCGTTGACCTTGTACTAAAATCCCTAAGTCACGTACAAAATCGACACTGACAAGTCAGTATACTATTCAAAAACTTTGTATCAATTAGACGCAAAAAAGGGTATGTATGCCACTCATGATCTTATCTTCATCTGATAAATTAGTTCACGTGTTTTTTTGTGTCTGTAATCATATGTATCATTCTAATATATTTTTCTTTTTACTCCTTATTATATCCTTAGAATTGCTTTTGAATGTTTTTTTTTAAATATAATTGATATAAAAAAGTAGCAAATTAGTATATATTTTCTTGAGTTTTTCCGAGATTTTTTTTTAGTGTTTTAATAAAAATTGTTATATTTTTAAATAAAAATATCTTGCAATACAATCTCAAATATATTTTTAACTATTATCTCGTGTGAGATGCATTTCCCCCTTAACTATATATTCATATATATAAAATTCTTTAGATACTTATGTTAGAGAATAATATAAATTATATTTTAGGATCTTATCTAACAGCTTCAATTTTTAGATGAGATAATTTCTTAACATGGTATCAAAGCCTTGTTGACCCAGCGGTCACGAGTTTGAATCTCATCACCCCCATTTTATTTGATAAAAATCAAGCATAAGGTAATGTGGGTTTGTGCAAGTTTCAAACTTAAAGGGTTTTCACTTGAGGGGGTGCTAGAGAATAATATAAATTATATTATTGGGTCTCACCTGACAGCTTAAACTTTTAGGTGAGATGGTTTCTTAACAACTTACTCGTAAAGTTAAGTCAAGAAATATAGCAAATTTTCTTAATTCTTGTAAAATTCATAAACATATATATTTTAGATAAGATTCAAGATCTCTCTCTCTCTCTCTCTCTCTCTATATATATATATAGAAAACCTTTTGATCATCAAACCAAACTCTTAGGATTGCTTAGACTATGATATTAAATCAAATAAATTAATAAAGGGACTGCGTATGATACATTATTTAAATTCCTAAAGTCCAACTTCTAAAAAATCCAAAGATCAACATAATAATAATAATAATAATAATAATAAAAAAAAATGAATGACAACTACGTTATTAATAGAAAAGGAAACTCATACGTGTCCTGATAAGGAGATTAATTTCTCAAATAATTATATAATATCACGACGGGCCATGTATGGTGTGCGGTCAATAAACAAGAACTTGGGTCGTTGTTTAGCTGATTTTATAGAAACAGCATAAGCCAATTCCCTTCTTGCACGTGACACACAGACCATATTATTTAATTAAATCAAGCTAAGCCAGACACGTATACATCAAACTTTTTATTTTATTTTTTTCTGCAAGTTTTGTTAGCTGTATTTGGATAGAAATTCAACCAAGTCAATAAAATAAACAAGATCAAGTTAAGTTTTGTTACTTGCACAGCTGGTGTCAATTTGTCGATGTCATATTGTTGTCTTGTTGAATTAGATAAGCAGACTTCACGATCAAACTGTTGCCATATATATATATATATATATATATATATATTTTACATATTCCCCTCTTATTTTTTATTTTTTTTATGCTTCTATTTTTTTTTCTAGAGAGAATTGAGTTACATAATTTTAAAGTTAGTGTTGTTGTTGCAATCATAGAAGATATATTGCAAACAATCTAATCACACGAAAGATGAGTAATAAAGTTTTAATAAAAAACGATTCATCATCGACAACAATAAAAAAAAATTATTATTTTTTAAAGTGTTTTAACAAGTGGTATTCCTGTTTTAATTTAAGCATAATTAATTTTATTGTTAATATGCATGCTAGGTTTTTTTATTAAGGAAACGCAAAAATCATTAGAAAATAAATTTGGTTATATCTTGATTGGATTGAACAATACACTATAAAAGAATAAAGGGTTTTCAAGTCTAGGGTTATATAATATAGTTCTGTTTGACAATGTGTTTCAAAAGTATTTTTGAAAAAAATTAAAAAAAAATACTTGTATTTTTTACTTTAAATTAAATGTTTTTGGTGTTTTTAGATCATTTTTATGTGATAATGTTAAAAATAATTTTTAAAAAATAAAAAACATCATTTTGATATATTTTCAAATGAAAAAACACTTTAAAAAACAACATCAACCACACTCTCAAATAAATACTAATAAATAAGCACTAACTATAAAAAATATTGCTGTGAAAACTCTGATATTTGAAAGGTTTATTTCATAAGATAACTTTATGAAAAATAGTATATTTTTAAAAACAATAAAAATATTTTAATTAGTAAAATCATGTTGCCTTGCAGTTCAAAAATAAAACTTGTCTAATTGATTTTACCGAACCAATGAAGAAGCTACATCTGGCCAAAATGATAAAAGTTATGATATGAAAATCACAATTATTTTTGGGATTAGATGGCATTTATAGTTTCTTTATCAATGTAACAAATCATCTTGTGTTTTTCCCCAATATTAAGAGGTTGTTTGGGACGGCGGTTATGCAGCCGTTTCTCCAAAATTTGATTTTTTTTTATTTTAAATGATTTGTTTTTGGTGTTTTTAAATCATTTTTATGTGCTGATGTCAAAAATGATTTTTAAAAAATAAAAAAAAATATCATTTTGATGTATCTCTAAATGAAAAGCATTTTCAAAAGCAACCGCAACCGTCCTCCCAAACAGACTCTAAATTGTCTCAACAACAAAATTCGATAGCTTTTGTTGAGTCACATAGTTACTTTGCAGTCCTTTTCTCTTTATTGAATAGTTCATCCCATCAATTGTTAAAAAAATAATAATTACTTGATTAGTTTTATAATTAGAAGTTGCCACAAACATCTAAATAATTATAGATTGAAAAGTGTTTTTCGTTCAGAAAATGCAATAAAATGATATTTTTTTAAAATTATTTTTGATATCAACACATCAAAAGTGATTTAAAAATACAAAAAAATAATAATTTAATTAAATACTTTTAAAAAACATTATCAAACACTCTCCGAACTTGGAATTGAGTAATCGGAGATCCCAAATTTTACCTAGTGAGGCAGTACCTAAAACGATACAATAATAGCCACATTTTACGAAACACAGAGAAATATATTGAAAAACACGAGCACCAAATATTTTATATTTATATCACTTTCGTGCACACGTACGCAATTATGCGACATGCAATAAACTAACATCTCCTACGTAAGTACTGGTAGAAGTCAAAGATCACAAGCTCTGCGAATCTTTTCTTTTTTACAAGTCACGAACACTGAAACTTGCAGTGATAGATTGACAAGCCATTGAAAACTTACTCATCTCACGTCAGGAAAGCTTGAAATCTTTCGACATGGCTATCAATTCCATGTGCAGAAAGATTACTTCTCTATCTGTTCTTGTTCTATTTTCAAATTATATTATATATTTGCGTTTAGAATTGGGTTCCATCTGTTTTTATTCTTCCATGAATTTGATGTCAAGACTACTTTACCTAAAATTTACCTTAAAATTTTAAGCTGTTAGGTGAGATTTTAGAAATATAATTTATATTATTATTTAACATATTTATTCAAGTGAAAATTTTTTTAGGCTTTAAACTTGCACAATCTCATTATACTTTGTGCTTAATTTTTATCACATATAATAAGAGTGATGCGATTTAAACTCGTGATCATTGAATCAACAAGACTGTAATACCATATCAAGGATCAACTCATCTAAAATTTTAAATTGTTAAGTGAGACTATGGTTTATATTATTGTGTAACATTTTAATAATTAAAGAGAGCATTCTTTTCAACTACGTGCAGACAAGCTATACTAGCATATTTTAATACATTTCGGAATTTTATAAATTATTTATCCATTCACGATGAAAGCTTCAAAACTATAGGTACACACACACACATATATATATATATATATATGCTTCTATTTTTTTTTGAAATGGTTAATTTTTCATAAATGATCTTGTTTATAGAAGGCCTAGGACAAAACTTTGCCAAGTGAAACTTGAGAATTAGTTTAGAAAACTTTGGCTTACCTAATTAGTGACAAGCTTTTGAATAATTTGAATTATGATCTATATAAAATTTGTTAAATGAAAACACATGTCAATAGCATTATCATAAATCCGGTTTGCTAATTAATTAATAATCCCAGTTCTAATCTCCCTGTCTTTTTTATATTAAAAAATAAATATTCTTTAATTATTTCCAAATAATTGAGGCAAAAAAGAGAAAAAACTATTGCTGCTGAAGAATGGAAATCATGGTAATCAAAGGAATTCCATGCTACTCATTTTATTTTGGGCCGGTTTGGGAGAGCGGTTGCGATAGCTTTTTAAAGTATTTTTGGTACCGAAATACATCAAAATGATATTTTTTTATTTTTTAAAAATCATTGCACATCAAAATGATCTAAAAATACCAAAATATATTCATTTAAAATGGAAAAAAAATTAAATTTCAGCAAAACGGCGGTTTGGCCGCAGTGCCAAACGGGATCTTTGTCTGTCGACTATTTATTACTTATTATTAAGAAAACAAATTCTTAATGATTTAGCTTTTTTATCAGGTTTATTTGACCATTAAATTTAATATTTCCTTGCAAAACATGCTCCTATGCATTACCTTTCAAGGTCTATGTTTTAATTTCTCTACAAGTTCCATGATTTTTTTTTTAATTTTATCTTCATTGTTTTGTTGTTTTCAATGTCTTTTTATTTTTATCTTTTTTATTAACGTGGTTCTCCGAGTCAGATTGCGTGCACCTCAACTAATCACATAGACTCTAAAGTTAATGACCATATAAACCTCCAATGACTATCATATAAGCAATCATAAGACTCGAATTTAAAATCATAAAAAGAACAAATCTTTTAATCTCAAGCTTGAACTATATATATATATATATATATATACACACCACTAAACCATCATGTAAGTTTGGAATTAATGAACTTGGCATGAAGACTGCGAAAGCAATAAAAAAAAAAGACAAGCCAACACGCCATTTAATTTGTGCCAGCCATCAGTATGGATTATTTTATGGAATCGATAAGTAATTTTCAAACTTTCAAATTGAACACATCGTCACATCGCTCAAATCCAATATGCAGATGAAATTAATTATCTATATTATAATGACACGTGTAATTTGATATTTATTTCCTTCCTAAATTTGTCACAAAGCCTCATTGTCTGCTTATGATCATAATCATAATTCACAAGTCATCAAAAATAATATAATATTTATAATATAAATCATCAATGACATCACTAATTAAGTAGGATAAGTTTTCATCTTCGGTTAAGATTTTTATTTAAATATGAATAGTGCATCTCAAATCCAATTAAATAATATTTAAAACCCTTTCAAGAAGTAGTACACGATGTTTTTTTTTTAAATAATTTTTAAAGCAAGATATAAAAAAAAATTATTTTTTTTGAAAATATTTTTGAAACACAATGTTAACACATGCACAAAGTCGGTTTGATATTAAGATAACAATATTTTAAAGTGTTATTTATTATTTTTTTTAAAACTTGTTTTTAGCACCATTACATTAAAATAATTTAAAGTCATTAAAAAATAATTCGAAACAACTTTTTTTTAAAATGTTTTTGAAGCACAAAAACAAACATGTTATTAATCCATAAAAAAATTGGTTCAAAATTATAATGGATAATTAAATCCTACAAAATAAAGAAAAAGTCCTAGAATTTGAAATGACACAACAATAATTTCTTATATCATGCCTTTTAACAAATATAATTGAAAGATTCTGTGTTTTCACCATCGCAACAACTGCTAACTCTAAATTTTATTTAGCAAAGAGATACAACATTCAATGTTAATATATTCTATAAACGAAAAATACTGTAAAAAACAATTAAGTCGTGGATCAATCTCATGATTTGTTCTACAAGCATAATTATAACATCCAAATTGAATTAGGTCAATCCAAACCAAAATAAATCCCAATCTAATTTATAAAAAATAAAAAAATCTCATTAACTTAATAAGTTAAAATCTCAAGTTGGCCTGGTGATTTGATTAAAACTCAACCATTACATTTTGACTTAGTTCTTCCTAAAAAAATGGTTAAAACTTGGGTTGATGGTAGAGATGTAATTGGGTGTAGAACTGTAGATTGTTTTTTTTTTTTCAATTTAAATCAACGCAGTCCCTGGATTTGATAGGTGAGGTACTGGGTTAACTCGCCACGTTAAATTTAATTACTAATTAGGCTTTAAGGTTTCGTGAACCCAGGCCCAAGCCCAGGCCCATATGTTTAACAAAAGAGCGTTAAAATCTCCTTGGTGCTCACCAAAAGTATCCAGGTGATCCCAGACTAGTCCCCAAATATAGTAAACATTTCCATCAGGACCCAAATATATATTGTTAGCCAATTTAGCTCCTGTAATTACCAATGGTCCTCAATTGGATCCTTCTGTCAACAATTTTGCTTGAGCATTTTCTCAATCCAGTCACCAACCAATGCATAAAGTTGGACATACCTTATTGAAAAAACACAATCAAACTGAGGGTTATTCGTTGATAGAGAGGGAGGGACCTATATGAAAAACAACAAAGATAAAGAACTCAATTGATATAAGAGTAATTATCTGGGGTCTAATTTTGAGGCCATCTCCACCGTCCATCTCTTCCCCCTAAAAAAAATCTATAGCCATAAGCCCTGCACCATAAATCTTCATTTCCATACCAAAACCTTTAAACCCTAAAAAATGTCTCTCTCTAAACCCACAACTTTCCTAGCCCACCTCAAAACCCTAACCACAAAAACCTCTCTGCACCACCGCCACGCGCCACCATGTCCCATCATATCCGTCCGTTTCCTCTCCTTCTCCTCCCCAGAAGAAGCCGCCGCCGAACGCCGCCGCCGCAAGCGCCGTCTCCGCATTGAACCCCCACTCTCTTCCCTCAACAGGACACAGCAACAAACCCAACAAATTCCTAAACCCATCCAAAACCCTAATGCCCCAAAACTCCCTGAACCCATATCCTCTCTTACTGGCAACCGCTTGAATCTTCACAACAAGATTCTAACCCTAGTTCGAGAAAATGATCTTGAAGAAGCTGCACTTTATACCCGCCATTCGGTTTATTCAAACTGTAAGCCCACAATTTACACTGTAAACGCCGTGCTTAATGCGCAATTACGCCAATCAAAGTACTCGGATTTGCTTTCTTTGCACAGGTTTATTACTCAGGCTGGCATTGCTGCAAATGTGATCACTCATAATCTATTGTTCCAAACGTATTTAGATTGTAGAAAGCCGGACACGGCGCTAGATTATTTTAAACAAATGGTAAATGAGGCTCCTTTGAAACCCTTCACCGACGACTTATAGGATAATGATTAAAGGGTTGGTAGATAATGGGAAGTTAGAGAAAGCCTTGGAGTTGAAAGATGAAATGATTGGGATTAATGGTTTTTCACCAGATCCTGTTATTTATCATTATTTGATGGTGGGTTGCGTTCGGAGTAGGGATTCGGATTTGGTTTTTAGGCTCTACGAGGAGTTGAAGGAGAAGATGGGAGGTGAGGTTGTGGGGAATGGATTTGTGGTATATGGGGGGTTGATGAAAGGGTATTTTATGAGAGGGATGAAAAAGGAGGCGATGGAGTGTTATGATGAGTTTTTGAGGGAGAATTTGAGGGGCAAGTGGAGTGCAGTTGCGTATAATTCGGTGCTTGATGCATTGTGTAAGAATGGCGAGTTTGATGAAGCATTGAAGTTGTTTGAGAGCATTTTAAGAGAGCATAACCCGCCAAAGAGTTTGGTTGTGGATTTGGGGAGTTTTAATGTTATGGTAGATGGGTTTTGTTTGGAAGGGAGGTATAAGGATGCCATTGAAGTTTTCTTGAAGATGGGTGATTATAGGTGCAATCCAGATACTTTGTCATTTAACAATTTGATTGATCAGTTGTGCAGCAATGGAATGCTGGTTGAAGCTGAGATAGTTTATAGAGAGATGGATGGAAAGGGGGTTAAACCAGATGAGTATACTTATGTTCTATTGATGGATACTTGCATTAAAGAAAATAGACTTGATGATGGGGCAGCTTACTTTAAGAAAATGGTTGAATCAGGGTCGAGGCCTAACTTGGCAGTTTATAATAGATTGGTTGATGAGCTGGTTAAAGCGGGGAAGATTGATGAAGCAAAATCATTTTATGATATGATGGTGAAGAAACTCAAGATGGACGATGAGAGCTACAAGTATATGATGAAGACAATGAGTGATGTCGGGAAATTGGATGAGGTGCTTAAAATGGCTGAAGGAATAATTGATGACGAGGAAACTGAGTTTAGTGAGGAGCTGCAAGAGTTTGTCAAGGGAGAATTGAGAAAGGATGGGAGAGAAGAAGAGTTAACAAAGCTTTTGGAAGAGAAAGAGAGACAGAAAGCTGAGGCTAAGGCCAAAGAGGTTGAGGCAGCGGAGGCTTCCAAGAGAAGTGCAAAAGCTGTCATCAACTCTCTTATTTCACCCATTGGAAAAAAGGAAGCTGAGACAGAGTCAGGAGCTAATAAGAATGCCATTGAGACGTCCTTCGCTAACAAAGAGTTACAAGCCGAGAAAGGAGAAAGCATCGAGGAAGCTACTATTGCAGAGTTTTCTCCCACTGATGCAAACACAAAGGAGGCAGTAAATAAAGGTGATGATTCAGATGAGCCTGAAGCTAATATTGCAGCGTTTTCTCCCACTGATGCAAACACAGAGGAGGGAGTAAATACAAGTGATGATTCAGATGAGACTGAAGCTCAAAGTGATTGTGCAACTGGGCAGCAGGTTGCTCCTTGAAATGGTATAAGTTTTGCACTCCATCTCACGTGCATGAAATTGGTTTGAAGTGTGAGGCTGATCTATTTTTATGTGATTGTGCAACTGGGCAGCAGGTTGCTCCTTGAAATGGTAAAAGTTTTGCACTCCATCTCACGTGCATGAAATTGTTTTGTAGTGTGAGGCTGATCTATTTTTTTTGTAATTAAACATGTTGGGAAATAACGAGGATTTATTTTCCCATCCTTGTCGCACTCTGCTGTTTCTGTAAGATTGTAGCTGATCCATATTTGGTCGATTTCTCTTTGATCTTTGTGCACAATGAGCGCTTGATTCTTGTTTTTTTTCCTTGCTACATGCAATGAACTTTTAACATCCATCATTTTTTGATACAAATCTCTTAATACTGGGGCTATCAATTAACATGGATGTGTTAAATCTATGGTTCTCAAATCCCAGTACATAGGACTAGCTATAGGAGTAGATTCTTTTAGATGGCTGAATGACTCAGAACGTCCCGACTGAAATTTGGAAATTTGGGTGAAATATCTTAAATGGATCAAAATTTTAAACGAGATAAAAACTGTACTATTTTTTTTTAATTGGTACGTAACATTTGGTACGTAACATTTAGGCCGTTTCGACCGAAACGAAACGAGATCAATAACATTGAATGAGACTATCCCTGACCTTCCGGTGGCAATCTCAGACACTTCAAGTCTAAAGAAACCTGTCGATATTAAGATTTCCAGACAATAAATGAACTCGAAATTCTGATAATTGAGAAAGGATGGGAGAGAAGAAGAGTTAACAAAGCTTTTGGAAGAGAAAGAGAGACAGAAAGCTGAGGCTAAGGCCAAAGAGGTTGAGGCAGCGGAGGCTTCCAAGAGAAGTGCAAAAGCTGTCATCAACTCTCTTATTTCACCCATTGGAAAAAAGGAAGCTGAGACAGAGTCAGGGGCTAATAAGAATGCCATTGAGACGTCCTTCGCTAACAAAGAGTTACAAGCCGAGAAAGGAGATAGCATCGAGGAAGCTACTATTGCAGAGTTTTCTCCCACTGATGCAAACACAAAGGAGGTAGTAAATAAAGGTGATGATTCAGATGAGCCTGAAGCTACCATTGCAGAGTTTTCTCCAGAACGCCACCCACTCTAATGAACTCGCTGAAAGCCCAATATCTTTTCACAAAAACAGCCCCAAAACACATCCACTTCAGCAAACAACTTCAAAGCAATATGTAACAAAACTATGGTTTGTCAATTTCGTTTCAATTGATATTTTATTTTTTCAGTTGAAATGAAATATTTCGGTTTTAGAATATTTCGGTATGTCATTTCGAGGTTGTCCTGAAAATGTTTCGGACGAAATAAAATGAAATTAACAATGCTGAACAAAACTACGTAAAATGAATATAAAACTAGGTTCCTAACTGTAAAGAAATGTTTTTATTGAATCTAAATAAATTTTTTATTTTCATGAAATTTCTAAATAGTAAAATATTAATTAAATTAAAAGTACTAAGCTAAATAAATAAAAAATTAAAACAGGAAAGCATTAATTTCATGTTTCATATGAGATGTTTTTGGGTTTCTTTACTGACTTCTTTTCAAGTTTGACTTTGTTAATCTCTTGGGATAAATGTTGTGTGACCCTAACACAACAAATAAGGAGGATGAAACTAGTGTTCTCAAACCCTTAGAACAATCTATAAAAAATTCTCTGGTATTTTTTTAATTGAATTTGAATAATAATCTTGATCTTAATAAATTAAAGTACTAAGTGTCTATTTAGGAGTGTGGTTGATGTTTTTAAAAATATTTTTTTGTTTAAAAATACATTAAAATAATATATTTTTTATTTTTTAAAAATTATTTTTAACATCATCATATCAAAATAATCTAAAACACACAAAACAATAATTTAAAATAAAAAATAAAAAAAATTATTTTTTTTCAAAAATGCTTTCCAAACCCACCCTAATATTATTTATTAGAAAACATTTCTAATCAAGACTTTCCTTACTTCATATATATATATATATATATAAAAGTTAGCTACAATATTATATTCAAAGTATTTCTTAATCTGGGGTGGAACAACACGAGAACAAGTCTTTTTCAAGTGGAAAGATTGATGTAGAATAATTATTTTAATGGATCAAATTGACAAGAACAAGTGTGGGAAAAACAAAAACACAAAATCCCCCCATAAGCATCTCATATGAAAATGAAGAGATAAAGGTTTACTTTTCCAATGGAGCTGTTGATGACTATAAACACACAAGAATACAATTCTTGATTATTTTTTCTTAATGATTTAATTTATTGTAAAGTAACATTTTGAGACTATTGACAATAACATCACACACCATACACAAACTTGGAATAAATAGAATAGGATCTCACCCATACGCATATAATATCCACTAAAAGTCAATTCTGTCAATCCTACCGTTGTCAATACTATTTTGATTGGTGTTTTATTTTTTTAATTGGAACAAAATATTTTGGCATGCCATTTCGAGATTGTATTGATTATATATATATATATATATATATATATATATATATATATATATATATATTAATTCAAAAAAACAATTAGTTCAACACCAAAAATAAAATTATATAGAATTGTGCAATTTAATCTAAAAAAAGACACGATAAAATGATTTCTTTGAATAAAATTATGAACATGTATAATGTTACGAGAATGTCATCATTAATCTCGCAATGTCATTATATTATCTGATTGCTAACATAATATATATAAATATATTAAAGAGACTCGTCGTAAAATTTCATCTCAATCTAATGGTCAGATTAAGAGATATGATTGATATTATAAAATTATTTATTATTTTTAAAAAATACTATTTGGACCAAAACAGAATGGACAAAACAAAACCGGAACGTTTCGGCCAAAATATCTAGAATCGACCAGAATTTAAACCGAAATAAAAATAACATTATTTTATCTTTTTTTTTAATTGATATAAAATTTTCCAAAATAAAATGAAACAGTCAACTATGGGTGAAACATAATAGGCGGAAAAGGATATGTCTTCTACTCTACAGTCAGTGCCACTCATGTCCTTAATTTCAATTATTATAGAAAAACCTGAACACATGGTAAAACAATTATTATTATTATTATTATTATTATTATTATTATTATTATTTATTTAATAAAAGAGACACCATGCTATCGGATTGTAGAAGCTGACACAAGACTGGAGGAAATGGATCCGAAATAACTCCCATCACAGAATTTAGAAGGGAGCATTCCCAACAAAATGTTGACGTCCACAATTAAACCTGATGAGCAGCTCTTACTCTGAGTGATAACAAAATTCATCAAGTCTAACTTGAAAGCCTATTTTTATTTACTATCGAGCATAGGTTCATTGAAGAACAGCTGTTTATTATACAAATTTATCAAAAACTGTGGGAGCTTCAGCAATTCCATCCATTACAAGATACATGAAAAGGATTGAAAAGTAGGTACAACACACAACAGTCTCAAACACACTAACTGTGTGCATGTCTTCAAAATTACTTCGAACTTTAGCTACACAGGTTAGGTATGCACACTCCTGTTTCTGGACTTTGCTGTTCCTTCCATATCCTCCCGGTAACTCTTAGCTTCAGCTCCTTCCTATCCCCGCCAGAGAAGAAAAGTGCCATATTTCGTTGAATAATGAGACCGTCATGACTATCCCTGACCTTCCGGTGGCTATCTCGGACACTTCGTGGGGTACCCTCCCATATAAGTTTCCTGCCATTTCCTCCGACCTCAAGGCTATAGCTATAATTCCGAGCTTCAGTCTCATCACCCATGAAACGGAGGAATGCCATATAAACAGGGGCCATGCCAAGCTGGAAAGCTTCAAAGTGAAGGCAGAAGTATTGACCAAAACAATGGAAGACCTGACCAAAAAAGAGGCCAAAAAACATCCAATCCAATCATGTACAGAACAGTAATTAAAGAACGTGCAGAATCCATTAGTGAATATTGAATCATAAAACTCCATAATAAATATGCAGGTCATGGCTTAATCCAGAAAAAAAAGGCAAGTTGAGGTTGCTCAGTCATTTTCAAGGACTGGTAGTCTAGAGACAGACTTGCATGAACACATGCCAGAAAATAAAAGGAAGTGAAAGTCTATCATATAGGGATACAAAATTACACAAATTGAGTAACTAAATGCAATCAAAGCCTGAACAATGCGCTTATGAATAAACCAAAATCAATTGAACTTCTAGCAGAATAGTTTAAGGGATGAAAATCAAAACATAGTTGATATGGAAATGTCTTTACCACCTAGGTTAACATTTAGTAATGAAATTTCAAATGTCATCCACAATACAGATTGAAAGATTTCATTTTTTCAAGGGAGGCCAAGGACATTTAATAATGCCACCATGTCATGCTATCCATATCACACTGACAGGTGATAGACATGTATACTTCCTTCCTTTCTTTACTTTACTTTGGATAGATAGGGAATCCAGGAGTCATTGCCAAACTGCGTGCAGAAGAAGAAGCCCTGCAACCTTATTTATTTCACCTAGCTTCGACAAATCTGTCTAGGTGCTAGGATCTGAACATGGTTGGTTGACAGCCAGTGTGAAACTAGTGGCATCTTATATGGCAGGATCTGAACATGGTTTGGAACTACAGTTTAGTTTAATTGAAATAAATTGGCTTCAAGTTTTACTTATCAGCATCCCATTGTTAAAGAAATATTATATAACCTATTTATCCATGACTTGTGAAATTGTTCATGCAAGCCTAAATTGTAAGAAAAACAATTCTAGAATTACCGTCAACATCCAAGTGGCATTCTCCACTTCGCGGGGATTAGACTTCACATAGCGATGGTTGAAAGTGCATCCTGTATGCATGTCCACCTTGTGATCATCCCTTAGATGTGCAACCAGGAAAGGGATGTCCCCAACAACAGAGCATTCTGATCCAGCATAGGGGCAATTATATGGTCTGAAGTTGCAAATTGCCTCGTGCTTGAGCTTGCTGTAATATGGAAATATCTCTGGGCACCCCAAGTTATAATATTTGCAAGGCAGTTCTAGTGACTCAGCCACTTTTTCTAGGGCTAAACATCTAATGTCTCCAAGCTCCTGCCTGCAAGTGGGGCAGCGATTTTGTACCCTTGTTTTACAGGTGGAACATAGCGTATGCCCATTGTGACACTGCAAGGAAGAGATGGTAAAAATCCATGTATTAATGTGGGTTTTGGAGGCATAGTTTAGCAAAGCATAGCCTTGTTAGCATTCCCCTCCAAGATTAATAAGAGAAAGTTCAGTATAGAGACAAGCATACTAAGCAAGACCAAGAAATAAATAAGAAGAATCAGGCAAAAAAAAAGTTGACAAGTCAATGATGAAAATGCAGCAGGCCAAGATTAAGCTGCACACTTCAATATCTCCACCTATATAGCACTGAAACACATCTTATTACCCACTTCATTTGCAGCTCAGCACGAACCATCATTGCTTCAGCAAATCAATGTTTTATTCCAGAAAAAAACTCTCAACATAAAAGAGAATCACACATGAGTCAGAAAAAAGAAGAGTCGCAAGATCTCCAAATAAGATAACCGACAGGAAATTCTCTTCAATTCCAGAGCAGACATAGTACTTGACAGCTTATGTTGCAATTGATAAGAGCCATTTAAGGGCATAAGAAAGCAGCAATCTTAACATGGGGAAGTTCAGATGGCACTCGAGGCAAAAGAATTAACTTTTGGAAAATGGATCAAGATCTCACAGGATGGAATCAACTCAACTTCAGGAATGCTCAAAGAGGATCTCATAGCATTGCAACCCTCGCAAAAGCGTAGAGACTAGAATGCCATCCATTCAAGTCAAATCCCCTCACACACTCAAATTCAGCACTAGTCCATTGAAATCAATTCACCAAAAACCCAAAAGTGTTTTCACTAAAACAGCCCGAAAACATATCCAATTCAACCATCATCAACTCTAAAACAACACATCATCACTATGCGCCTGAAATCACAAATGTCCTTCAAACCCAATTATCAAATCCACTAAACTCCAACACACACCAATCAAACATCAAAAACATAAAAAAAAATGACAGCAAGCAGACAAGACCAGATAAACAGAAACCATAAAGTACACATCTTCACAACAATTAAACACATACAAAAAACAAACCTGATGAATTGGTGGATACATAGAATTGGTACAAACAGGACATTCTAGGAGCTCATGAACACTAGTTGCAGGAGCAATAACTGTAGGACCCCCAACAACATTGGTGTTGCCATTGTTGTTGTTGTTGTTTACATTGTGAGGCTTTGGTGATGCAAATTGATGAAGGTGATGATGTTGTAAATTATGGTGATGGATCTCATCCTCATCAAGTCCATCTGATGATGACACACATTCAATATTATCAAAATCCATTGAAGTAAGATTTTTTTACAAAAATATAAAAAAGAACCCAACAAGCCTAAAATGGCAAAAAATCGATATTTAGACACAAACACGATTGAAAAGATTGGATTTTCAATAATGGGTCACTGGTATTTTTCTTTCTTATATCTAAAGTCTCAAGCTTTTTTCTGTTTTCTTGAGAAAGTTCAGCGAGAGAGAGAGAGAAACAGAGAGATAGACGGAGGGAGGGAGAGGCTTTTTTGGTTCCTCAGAATCTCTCTCCCCGAAAAAAAAACACTCGAAAAATTCTTTTCTTGGCTTGGTGTCTCTATCTTTTCTGTTCTCTCTCTCTTCTCCAAGGTTTTGTAAGGGCAGAGAGAGAAAGAGGGGGATGACCGTTGGATTTAAAATGGGATAGTTGAATTTGAGATCTAACGGTTGTTAGAGGTTTAATGCCTGTTTATTTTTTTTTAATTACAGTGATTTTGTTGATAAATTGAAAAAGACGTTACTTAACAGCATTTTAAGCATATTTTCAATTTGGAAAGTTATCCCAATTAAAATGAAATCCTTTTTTGTTTTTGGAGAATAACCAGAACAGAATAACTGTTCTCTAATTAAGATTTTACATGATTCAATTTTCCAGACCTATTTTTTTCCATTGAGTAAAAATTACTTTTATGGGAAGTTTTTTTTCTTTTCCAAATTCATTTCTTTAAACATTTTAACTGCTGTAAATCATAGAATTCACTAGTAAAATTCAGAGTTGTTAAACTTAGTTCCACTTATAATCTATACCATAGTTTGAATTACAAGTTAATATTGACTTGATTAATTATATGATGTTAATCAATGTTTACTAATTAGAGCTTAATATTTCCAGGTGAGATTGAAAATTATTTTTTGAAATGTGATAAAAATTTAGGGATGATAATGGGTATTCATGGATCAATTTGTTATAATATGTTTTTATTTTATTCATTATTTATCAAGTAAAAAAATTAAATATTTATAAACTGCCAATCAAGATTTTTAGGATATCTATATAAATGCTTAACTTGCAAACGACAAATTTTCATGACACTTAGAAATGTATAAAAATGATATTTTTTATTTTAAAAAAATTATTTTTGACACTAATACATGAAAATAATATAAAACATCAAAAATATTTAATTTAAATAAAAACTAAAAATATTTTTTTTTCTTTCAAAAACACTTCTAAGATACAATAATAAACAATAACTATATACAAATGAAGGAAAGGAAGAGGAGGGAAGACATGAGATGATTCTGTCAAATGGAGTGAGCAAACAAATGTAAAGGCAGCAAAGACAGCATAAGCATGATGCTTATGGAGGCCACATGGTTGGTTTTGTTCTCTAAATAATTATTTTTCTTTTGCTTTTATGAACTTTTAGCAATAATTATTTGGAGCCTATGTAAGCTCACTTCCAGAGGCATAAATGATGGAAGGATCTGCTTTCTGCCTTGCAATAACTTTGGACTCAGCAACAAGTAGACCTTCTTTCTTCCAACTTTCACTTTCCTTTTACTAGCTTTGACTCAATATTACTTGATTTAACTATCAAAAATATGGTTATGGTTGTGTTTAGAAGTATTTTTCATTCAAAAAAATATCAAAATAATATTTTTTATTTTTTAAAAATTATTTTTAACATCATTACATGAAAAACAGTGTCAAACACCCAATAGGATAAAAGTAAGAAGATGAGGTCACCTAATCAGTGTTCAGGCATCAAAAGCTGTCAGAGAGGTAACCTAATCCTACATGTGGGCTACCTATTGTCCAGTGGAGCAGCTCTGCCCTATTAAAGGTCATAAGTCCAACACTCCAAGGTGCTAGAAGGCACCCCAAAATTGCAGGAACACAAGATTTGCTGAGAACTTTAGCCAAATCCTATTGCAAGTTCTATGACAGCAGATAGTGCTGGACTTGGGCAAGCAAATAAAAACAGCTGAAAGTGCCAAAGCAACAATAAAATTCTCCCAGAAAATTCATGCTGAAAAATGGGATGGAAGAACTTGATTGTCTTTAACTGACTGATGTAGAATACAACAATGAAGTAAGAAAAAAACCTGAAGTCAGTGGTTGGGAAACTGCAGTTTTTTTTAGCAATTATGTACAGGTATGTGATGTGAAGAGGCTACAAGCAACATTCACAAGTAAATTACATGCTGGCAACTATGTTAGGAAGCTCTGATTCCACCAATGGTTCTCCATCAGAACTCTCCACAGTTGTCTGCATAATCATCAATTGATTAGACATGAGAACTTCGGTGAAATGGATCATCAATGAAGTTTTTTTTTTATAAAGATGCATCCAAAGATTAATTCGCACCTCAGATGAGTTTAATTTGTTTTTGTAAAGATAGCGATCCAACGCACCCCTGCCATACAGGATTTTGGCTTCAGCTCCACGTTCCTCAGGTCCAACAGCTTCTTCATCAACTACAACAGCATCTATGATATCAGCCCCCCTTCTTACATCAGGAATCTGCACAATTTAGGAGGTAGAATTGCATTATCTAACTGTTTTCTGAGAAACAGAGAATAGTGGCATTTCAGTCACTAAACATCACAATACCAAAAAGAGTCCCAGAGCCTTGCTTCTGGTTCTTATAGGACACATTTGGGAAGATTAGGCCCAAGGTTAGGGATTAAATAAAAAGGGAGAAAAATATTAGAAACAATTGACAACAACCAATGTAAAAACCCTATCTCAGAACAGGAAATCAAATGATACTCTGAATGCTGAAGGACCGGTTAGTTGTAATGAATCCCAGAGGTCCACCTCATGGTAAAATACTATTCAAGGAAGATGATGGGTGTCAATCATATATGAGGTTTATCTTCTTTGTAGCTCTTTCTTTTTCCATTTGCCACCAAGAAAGTTATACTTCTCCCACCCTGTGGATGGACCCCCTTCCAGTCAAATGCAAAGTTAAAGGCATTTTAACCTGGACCACCTCTAGGCCAGTGGAACATGGACGAATCCAATAAATTCAGTTTACACAGGGTCAATACTAAAAGAAGCAACTTGGAACTGGAAGAATTAAATATGATGCTTTAATTATTAGTGCCATCTTTCAAATATACAGGGACAGGCTGCTTCTCATAATATAAGCTTTCCACCAGAATCAGGAAATGCAAAAAAAAAAGAGAGGGATGGGGTTGCCATACCTCATACATGGAATCCATCAAGATGTTCTCTATTATGGACCGCAAGGCCCGAGCCCCGGTATTATTGGTTATTGCTTTTCTAGCAATTGATCTCAAAGCATGTTCTGTAACATGTAGCTTGACCTGAGATGGGGAGGGATAATTAGATGACTTTAAAACTAAACATGTTTACTGTCCGAGAGAATAAGCAACATATTTCATTAAGAGTACAATGTATATCCAAGAAAGCATCTGAAAGAGCTTGGAAAAATGCTTACACCATTCATTTGGAACAACTTCCTGTATTGCTTCCCAAGGGCATTCTTTGGTTCTGTCAGAACCTATAGAACATTGATTTCAGGAGTGACAAAGAATACATAAAGAATAAGGTTATAAACAATGAGGAAAATTTTCAAGTGCATATGTAGACCAAGTGCATCAATTACTTTGTTTCCACCAAACTACTGTAAATGTGGAAAATGGAAAAGGGCAAGTCTAAGCTTATTATACATGATATCGAACAA